>CM075019.1:9908196-9973216 GCA_037576675.1 Pangasius sanitwongsei | reverse complement strand
TCATTTCCATCAAACGATGTGGCATCCTTTCGTTCCTAACACATTACCCAGTCCATATCAGTATAGATATCCAGCATAATATTTTTCCCCATTTAGATCTGATGTGTTTTCAAAGTGTTCCTTTAATTTTTTTGAGCAGTGTATATATGATGATGCATGGCAGCTTTACCTGTGCTGTAACTATATTTTACATCTGTAGCAGTTAAATCTGTATCAGTTAATGTCGCCTCAAAGTACCAATGCATTCAAATCAATAACAATATATATAATCAATATATTTATTATGTTTACTCCTCTCTATAAGGCTGGCTCATTCAATACATACTGTCAATTAATTAATTTAGTGACATCACTGCTGACTGATGCACACTGTATGATGCTAAAGCCTTTTCATGTCATGCTCAAGCCATTTTAACTTCACTGCCAACATGGGTTCATAGTGACATACAGATCATGCTCCACCAGGGGAATGTTTCACACCAGCACATATCAGCACCACTATACTCTATCACCTAGGGCAAAAAAAAAAACAAACTCTAGTAGCTTGACAGAAAAAACTAAGATATAGAGGAATCCACAACTAGAAACAGCTTGTCTTTATGACACTTTTTAAGCTGACTTTCTTATAGGGTCCTAGCCCACCCATACACACACACACATTATTATTATTATTATTATTATTATTATTATTATTATTATTATTATTATTATTATTATTATTATCACTTTCCTTCTTGCTTTTTATGTCCTTTAGAGCCAGGTCCTAATCATGGACCCAGTGTGCTAGAGTGGGGATGATGGCACCCTACAGAGAATGTGAGCTGTCCTGAAAAGCTGAAAAAATGATCTTCTAGAGTTTGAGATGTTGAACTTTCCTTGGATCTAGTCTGTGTTTTTTCCAGTTATTTCTTCATGAGTCCTAGTGCTCCAATGATAACTGGTCTAGTAACTGTCTTTATACTGCACATTGCGCTAATCTCTGAGAAAATTTTTAGAAATGATCAATAATAGCTTTCAAGGAAGTCAGGAGGGGATGTGTTTAGTCACTCCTGGGGGGAGCATGTATGAAAATGTCTTGATGCAGGCCTTGGGGCCAGCTTTAGTAATGGCAAGAGGTGTCCATAACCATAATCATTTGTTTCCCTGCAGTGTGTTACACTTCTTAGGCTGAGCTGTTTTGTCCTTAGACAGCAAATTCTTCAGTGATGTGTGGTAAGTTGAGGCAGGAAACAAGTGCATAAAATTAGCATGGTGCTTAATAGGGTGAATCCAATAATCATCATCACAGTCCATAGCAGGTGCCAGAACACACAGACAACAACAAATTAGAGTAATCCATAATGCTAACATGGGGAAACAGGCAAGGGTCTAAACCTGAAAGTGCAAAAAGTAACATGGGAAACAAAACCTCAGACTTCACGGACAAATGCATGATAAGACTTCTCAATAATTCAGAGATAGAGTAGGGTATAAATGGGATAAATAAAACCTTACTGAGCAAGCTAGTCTTGCAAGATTTTTTACTTGCTAACAATAGGAATCCTAAAACCATTGCATATATATTGATATGAAAAATCTGAAATGTCCCCAAGTTCACAAGTTGATTTATCCCACTTTACCGATTTCTAGTTTAATTTAAACATTAATAACTAAGTATACAGTCTCACTTTGAATTTCCAACTTAATAAGAGTCTCGGATCTGCTATTTTCTTTCTAACACATATTAAAGACAATTAAATATTGCCTTCTCCAAGTAATCAGCAGATGTACAGATCTACAGAAAACTAAAATTATACTCATTATGGTTAGGGAGAAAGAGAGAGAGAGATGTTTAATTATGCTGCAAATAAAATAAAATGCTTTGTGTATGCAGTGTGGTTTTACACCCACCTATTTTGTGTGAATATTAAATTTATGCAAAGGCAGAGAAATGGAAGAAACAAATCACAAAAAAAATGTTTATATGGATGAAGAGAATATGATAAAGGATGATGCAAACTTTCTTTCCATCACTCTGTTCATTTCTCTCTGTCCATCTGTCTCTATTTGCAGTGAATAAATTCCATGGATGATTGGCTGCTGGTAATAGGAATGAGTCAGATAGTGTCACTTCGAAAGGTCAGAATCTGACACGCAAAGAGAAAGAAATAGAGAGAGACAGACAGACAGAGACAGAGATACATGTTTCCAATCAACTAGCATTCTACTTCATCCTTCTTCCTATAATTTGTATAGTGGGTTGGGAAAATAATTGGGCACCATTGTTGCAGAAAAAAAAAAAATATATATTTTTATGTATATAAAATAAAGGCTATTATCATTAAATACTGTATGTCTACTGGATCAGCTGTCAACTGGACTTCTTTGGCTGGACAGTGTGTAAGCTATGAATATAGGGTGGTATAGATAGTCATGGTCATATTTATAATTTCTCTATCTTTTTTTTATTACATTTAATGAAACTTTTTAGCAGTTGCCTTTAGGTGATCTAGAATGTGTAAATAATCTGTCTTTTAGTGGAATTGGGATGGAGTCGTGTGGCTGTGGTTAAAAGATAAGAAAAAAATGTATATAGAAAACGTAGAGAAAGTGAAAGATGACTGTGTAATAATAAAAAAAAAATATATGTAAAAGGTTATTTTTTTTTTAGAAATATTGTGATAGGCTAACAATTTAAAATTAAATCATGTGCACTGCATTTAATCAAACCCAAGGCCAGATCAGCTGAGTGATTATTCTCTATTAGAGTGGCTGTATCATGGAAGACAAAGGAGAGAAGCAGAAGAAAAGCCTGACATGGAAGACATAATAATTAACAAATTAATAATAATAATAATAATAATAATAATAATAATAATAATAATAATAATAATAATAATAATAATTAGACTCAGAGAAAGGCTCAAGGTCTGGGCCTGAAACAAGAAAGGACTCATAGATAGGTCAATGAAGCAAGCTTGTGGGTCAGGAAACAGGACACTAAATGCAAGCAGCTCAGATGCACCACGTTACTTGAAGAAAAAGCCACCAGAGTTTAGTCACTTCACAGCTCGGTGTACCGATTTCCTGGATGCAGCCTGGGAACACCTCGTCCTTGGCGCAAGCAAGCCAACTGGCTACCTCTTGGGGATCCTGTTAATAATAATAATAATAATAATAATAATAATAATAATACATTTTATTTAATGGCACCTTTCAAAACACCCAAGGTCACCTCACAAGCAGGCAAAAATAAAAATACGAATACAAATCACTACACAAGACAAAGACACACAACAAACACTCAGCACATACAAATAAAATACAGTAAAGACTCAGTAAAACATATTATAAAAAAGCCTGAATAAAAAGATACGTCTTAAGACGCTTTTTAAAAGTCCACAGACAATGCTGTTGCGAATATCAAGGGGAAGGGAGTTCCATAGGCGAGCATAGCTAAAAGATCTGGCACCCACAGTAGTTAGTCGAATCCGAGGTACCAAAAGAGAAATTGAAGATGAGGATCTGAGAGCGCGTGGAGGGGCGTAAACATGAAGAAGTTGAGTAAGGTATTGGGGTGCAAGATTATGAAGTGCCTTGTAAGTAAGTAACAGGATCTTGTGTTCAACTCAATACCTTACTGGAAGCCAATGCAACTGCTGAAGAACTGGAGAAATGTGCTCAGTAGAAGGTGTTCTAGGAGGAATACGTACTGCAGAATTCTGAACCAGCTGAAGCTTATATAGCAATTTAGATGGAATACCAGCGAGAAGGGCATTACAATAGTCTATATGCGATATGACTAGTGCATGAACAAGAACTGCTGTATTATTGATTGAGAGAAAAGAACGGAGACAGTTAATATTACGCAGGTGGAAATATGCAGTCAGCGTGATATTACTAATTTGAGTTTCAAAAGATAGTGTACTATCCAAGATAACACCCAAACTTTTAACCTGTGAAGAAGGACAGATTGCATTATTGTCAATATACAAGGAGAAACAATTAGATTTAGACAAAACAGATCTAGTGCCAACAAGTAGGGCCTCAGTTTTGTTGCCATTTAGCTTCAGGAAGTTAGCTGAAAGCCAATCTTTAATTTCAGCTAAACAACTGGACAAAGATGGTGGAGGAAAAGAACCAGTGGGTTTGGCAGACAGGTAAAGTTGGGTGTCATCCGCATAACAATGAAAATGAATACCATGCTTCCTCAAAATGTAACCAAGAGGGAGTATATAAATAATGAACAGAAGTGGGCCCAAAACAGAACCCTGGGGAACACCAGTGGTGACTGTGGATGTTCTTGATCTGAAACTTTTTAATTGAATACGCTGAGTGCGACCAGAAAGATACGACCTAAACCAAGACAGAGGAGTGCCAGTAATCCCAATAAAAGCTAACCTGTCGAGGAGTATCTTATGCGAGACAGTATCAAAGGCCGTGCTCAAATCAAGAAGAACAAGTATGGTTAATAGCCCAGAATCAGCTGCCAGCAACAGATCATTAGTTATTCTAACAAGAGCAGTCTCAGTGCTATGGTGGGGACGAAAACCAGATTGAAATTGTTCAAACAAATTATTATTGGAGAGATGTTCATGAATTTGAACTGCAATACACTTTTCCATGATCTTAGAGATAAACGGTAAATTTGAAATCGGACGAAAATGATCAAAGTTAAATGGATCAGCCCCTGGTTTCTTAAGTATGGGAGTAATAATAGCAGATTCAAGAGATGGAGGTACAGAACCAGAAACAATTTAAGTAGGTCTTGGTGGTTCTTTACCATTTTTTTTTTTACAGATTCTACATAATTTTAATGTAACTGGAAAAATGTATTGGAGTCGTGTTCAATGATCTCTCACCACTACTGTCTTTATTAGCGATCGTGAGCAAAGCTAAAACACACTGTTTGGCTTGTTGCAAGTAGTTTAAACTCACTAATGACAGCTTGTAATGGACTTAAAACAGCTGCTGTTTTGTCAGCAGTGTGGAACAGTTTCAATGGGGATTTGCCACAGTGGAGTTAAAGAATGCCTGCATAGTTGCTGGGAGTATTTCCTTCTCTTACCTTATCAAGTGCTTTAACAGCACAACACAGATTTTCAATAAACTAGGAGCCATATTAATCTTTTCACTGTTTCCAGCTTATGATTATAGGGTGGTAATAAGTGGAATAATAACCTTCATAATTCAACTGCATT
This sequence comes from Pangasius sanitwongsei, assembly GCA_037576675.1. Taxonomy (NCBI): domain Eukaryota; kingdom Metazoa; phylum Chordata; class Actinopteri; order Siluriformes; family Pangasiidae; genus Pangasius; species Pangasius sanitwongsei. The sequence goes on along the minus strand of CM075019.1, from coordinate 9,968,036 downwards.
ACATGGTGCTCTTGAGGCATCTTTTTTGCAAGGTGCCACATCAGGGATATAGTTGTGATTAAACTGCTCTTCTTTGTCCAGAGCCATGTTTCTGATTAACTCTTTTTTGGCAAAGGCACTGTAATTTGATTTTAATTACTGATCTGATACATGCCGAACTGTTGAGTTAATGTCCTCAGGAGGCAGGATTAGTGCTGCATTCAGGAGAGCAAGTCCGGTCCTGTCCTCATTACTTCACCAAAAGTCTAAAGAGCTTTGATTTGCTTAGTGGTTTTCTGAGCAGATGCCAAAGAGAATGGCAGCCAACATCAGGCCTTTTCCTGTCCAGCACCACACACTGTGTTGAGTTTTTTTTTTTTCCTTCTTTTCCTTGTGTTATATCAATCATATCCAATCATGCCAAACACATGTCCCTACTGTTGATCAGATAGATATCCTTGATACACCAACACATATAGTAATGCATAATAATGTATTTGTAACTGAATATGAATACAGATCTGAACTGTAGATGGAGTATTCACTTTTTATTTGTTTGTTTGTTTGTTAGCTTGCAAGCCTCAGATCAGGTGTGCGTAACAGGATACCACAGGATGATGGACAAAACAAAAAAGTCACATGAAGTCTTTACTTAAATGTGCAATTTTAAAGAAACGTCATCACTGAAGTTCATGGGGATTTCAGCAAAATTCCCACCCTAACTATAACTCAAAAACCTCACAGTAAGACTTGGAACTAGCCAAAAATGTTCAGACATATGAAGGTAGATGCATTTTCTACTTTTCTTTTTTTTTGTCTTTTCATGGGAAAGAAGTTAATAAGTGGTACGCATTTCTGATTTGCGGTATCTACCTGCAATGCAGGTATATATGTGGAACCTGGCAACCCTGCTCACAGAACAAAGATCAATTTCTTTAACATTATTGGTTTGCTCCAGTAGACCAACCTAAAGACTACAATACTGAGCTCCAATATAAAATCATATTTCTACCATTTTTCTGTACAAACAATAGAAATGCTTTTATTTATAGAGCCAGTGCTCCTTATAGCCCAAGACAAAAAGCAGTCTATCTTATTTTTACAAACTCTTGGTTAAGACCAAGACAATATTTAACAAGACCACTGCAAAAGACCAAAATAAGTCCAAGTACAAATTCCAATAAGTCCAAGACAGGTCCAGGTCAATACAGAAAATGTCTCAAGTCCTAGTCCCTAACATAATTATTAGTTATTAAATATATTTTCCATAATATCCCTAATATAATTTATATATACTTTTCATACTCACCAAATTTCAGTGAGCCTTCATTCACTGTGGATTAGGACATGAAACATATTGGAATGCTTACGTTTTTTCCTCACTTTATTTCTGTTGCTTATTCTACACCAATGCTTTTTTCTTGTATATTTTGTCAACTTTGTAATATAGGAATTAAAATAATTGAAATGAACAAGTAGTATATTGTTAGGAGACCATAATGCCATCCACTTACATAGAACAGAGATCAACAATACATGCACCATGATGCTGTCCATTACCTGTTTCAATAACGTGAGTGGTGATATATCTCTCTGCAAAAAGAAAAAAAAAAGGTTAATACACAGGAATGTATAAATCTGTCAGTGATAATAATCTTAATGGTTCCAGACCATTAACTGTTTCCAGAGCTCTACTTACCATAAGAGATGAACATAAGCTCCAAGTATATTGCTAATTCAGGGTAGGCATGGCTTGTGGATACATGGTTTTGTCAAATGGCTATGTAAACTCTTTTATTGCAGTATTGCAGTATGGCAGCAGCAGAGCTTCATTATTGAGGCATTAACACTGTTCTGCACCAAATCAGTCATGTTGTCATGCTGACATGAGAAAGTACTCACTAATGAAGGTGAGTGGAATCTCCTTGTAGGTGTATCCATTAACAAACTAAAAGATAAACAGACAGACAAGGCAAATAAACATATGGTGGAAATGTTGGAAAATGAATGGCAATGAGAATATGTGCTGTAACTCATAATAACTGCATAGGGGATTCTAGTGTATTAGATTTGGCTGCTGTTTCATTATACCTTTATCTGTATGTACTTAATGAGCTTCCTCAGCAGATAAAGCAGATCCTCACGGCCTACTGGAAGATCTGGCAAGAAAAAATTGTTGAATTGAACTGTTTCTCAATCAAGTTCACTTTATTTCATCGTTACATTTGGCAGCAATTAGAAGTAAGATTGCAAAATACATGACAGTAATTGGCAAACATACTGTACTTGGCAGTAGATGGCTGTAGATTCAATACACTACATAAAAATCCAGTGCCTGCCAACCATTGTTTTATGTAACAAAATACAGGGAACACAGGTATGGGACATTTATCAGGACAAATGCTGATCTGGATAAGCATTTCATTCTGATGTATCTTGTGAAAAAGAGAGCAAAAGTGTGAGGCCTGGTTCTACTAATAGTCCAAATTACTTTTACTTTACTACAAATTGCAGTACTACCAAAGATATTGACGTAGCACTATATTAATAAACCTATAATCTTATCTGTGATTGCAGGAGAGAATGTGCCCAGGCCTGTTTCCAACGAGTACTCTCAAATGCTACGTGGAAGTGACTGCCAGTTAGTGGGTCACTGATCACCTGTTTGTGTGCTTTGGGGAGCACCATAAACGGTGCGGTTTAGAGACAGGTTAGCTTGTTGAGTAAAAGAAGTGATTGGACAAGTATACTTGAATGCAGTTAAAGACATGCCTTCTTCCAATAAATGTAATTTGATGCTTGCTATGACTACCTCCTGCGTGGCACTAAGAGGAGTCGCCTCAGTTAGTTTGAAGGAAACCAAAGGAAGTAGAAAGGAAGTTTATGTATCTAACCATGGTTCCATGACTGATTGGACCGTCAGGCTACCTGGGTCATTTGGGTTGACGAGAATTTCCAGACAATTAGCGTGGCATAACAGGAACCTTTTATGGGCTTCGGATGTGGGTTCATAATCATGAGGTGACAACTTTGGTGTTGGTACGCAGCAAGGAAGTGAGCAAAACAGGATTACTTCTGTTACCTTTTTTTACCTTTCCTGTTTTTGGAATGTCTTGTCTTGATGAATGTCTTCCTTCAAGATACGCGGAAGACATTCATCAAGATTCTTCTTTGTACTGACACTCAGGTAGTAAACTGACTGGTAATGGAAGACATAAGACCTACCACTTAACCAAGCACTTATATAAGCACTAATTTAAAAAATTAAATTAAAAAAAAAACCTAGACCTGTGTGGTTTTGTTGTTGTACAAACATATTGGACCATCTCCACTCAAAACAGAGTTTTACTCTGATCGTATTTTTATACCCAGACTTATTTGTTCTAGCATTGAGGACTGATTTTGATGGGGACCAGAAAACACTTCTGTAAGTCACTCTGGATAAGGTCACCTGACAACTGCTGTAAATGTAAATCTAAATGTAAATGCGTGTTCACTTACCTGCAGGATAGAGCAAGTTCTTCACCACGTGAACCACTCCATTGGAGCCCATGAGGTCATTATCTTTAACATTCAGTGAGTTCACATTAATGGAGTTATTGACCTGAAAAGAGAGAAATGCAGTAATTGCATTTAATATAATAACTATATACACACCCTTAACAATTTTACAATATAAAGCTGATAAAGTGATTTAGATGATAAATATTAGCTCTGAACAGAGGACCTATCTAGGGAGTAAGGACTGAAGAGGTTGTAATATTTCCGTGTAGATCAATCATTCAATAAAATCAAGCCATAACAAGGCCAGTGAACTAAGAAGGATATTAAGAGGTTATTCTGCACCATGATATCGGAACAAGCATAAGCTTTAGAACTCAGGCTTGTGTTTATTATTGTAATTATAAGAAGCAGTCATACATATATTGTTGTTCTTTACAGGACAAGTACTCAGATAAGACATATTGGGCCTGTTTGTAGAACCACATACCACATACCCTCAGTTACTGTAATGGAGTTTGTGAGAAAGCGATTGTTCTTATTTTCGGACAGAAACATGAAGGCAAGAGGATCTTCCGGGAGATGACGCATAATAGGTGCTTTTAGTGATGATAGCTTATCGCCAATAAGGCAGATATTTGTCAGTGTGGAAAGACTTAACATGCACACACACACACACACACACACTATATAAGCTATGAGGTAGGAAATAAAGTACCCCTAGAGTTAAAACAGCAGTAAACAATATTCAGTGTGCTGCAGAAACCTCGTATTTCAACAAATAGATCTTTGCCAAGTGTTTCCAACAGTTTCATCTGACTTATTAACTTTAGACACACATTTTACAATGGGGAAGTTTGATCTTTAGGTCTTCCTCATCACAATGATAGGAATATAGCTCCCTAGCAGTTAGCCTTAATGGGGGATTAAATTGCATTGTTAGGATGGACATGAACATGAACATCTCCAGAATAGATTATGTATAGTAAGCTAATGATTAGATCTCTTTTTCAATTATATGGGCTCCTAGATAGTAATATAATATATGTAGCCAGTCTGGTCTTGCTGTCATATGGTTAGGGCTAAACTTATAACTAAATCAGTGCTTTTATCACTCAAATCCCCTCACTGTGTTTCAATGCATTAGGGACCTCTGCCAAATCTAGGAACAATGGCTTATTTTTATTCCCTTTGGAATTTCCGTATTGTAAATGAAAGACATACAATGTAGCACGAACAGAATACTTAGTCTGAAGTGTACAGGATAATGGGAGTGGGGAATGCACTCACATGCCCTCTTTCAGAAAATGAAAACAGTATGATATGAGTTTGCTTAAAATTGTGAATCAGAACCCAGAGCTCTGTCTGACAGTGTAACAAAGGAAACCTCATTGCTTGTCAAGTCCTTCCTTTTTCAGACTTTCAGTATATTATATATGCACAGTGGGGTCCAAATGTCTGAGAGCACTAGTGAAAATGCTTTTATTTTGCATTCTTTTCTAATTTATACAACAAGCTTCATTAAAAATGTTTTACTTGAGTGAAAAGTAGAATCTTTGAAATATTTACATGTATTTCAGAGTTTCTTAGTATTTGGTATGTCCTCTTTTTGCTTTAATGACAGGGTGCACTCGAGTTGGCATGCACTCCACAAGTTTGTACAAAACCTTATGATCCATTTTAGATCAAATCCTTCAGAGTGTCGTCTGAACACGCGCTTCAGTAGAAGAGCTTAAGCATGAGGAAAATCTGACCTTTTGTACAAAGCAGTTAACATGATCAATATCACAAATTTGCTTACATTTAAATAGGGACCTCAAAATAATCCCAGATTTTCAGTGTGGTCTCAGACTTTTGGACCCCACTGTATGTATACATGTATGTACATGTGTGTGTGTGTGTGTGTGTGTGTGTGTGTGAGAGAGAGAGAGAGAAACAGGATGTGTAATCACCAGACAAATGCTGCCATTTTGTTTATATTGGGGTTTTTACAGAAAATGTCAGTGTTCCCTGATCTCCAGCCAGCAACCACTTCACACATCACTCACGCAAGCACTTATTCTATTGTGAATACCCAGACTTCCGATTAAACACACCTATTCACGGTCACACACACACCTTTAAATAACCTAGACTTTCAAGGACTCTTGGCAAAGTCTTGCTCCAGCATTATGCCTATCACATTACTAAAGCCCTTGATTATTGCCCATTTTGTGTTTGAATTCTGCTTTGTTTATTGTTTACCTGTTTGGCCAGTCGTGTTTTTGCTTGTTTGCCAATAGTCTGACCTCTTGCCTGCTCATTATTTTGGGTATTGCCTAGTGCTATTAGGTTGTATGTCCTGGTTGTTTTTAATAAAAGACAAAACCGGTACTTGTGTTTGTCTTTTCTGCCTTCATAAGTCAGCGCCTGCTGCATGAGGCAAGCTAAAAAAAAAAAAAGATTATTAATAATTTTAAAAATTTGTACAAAATTTCTGCTTATTACTGCTTATAATTAGCATATGGTCCAAAGTTAGCTAAGCTCTTAAAAACGTAAGTTTATTTTAGGCCAAATTTGCAAATGTGTTACTTGCAACCCTGTTACCCATTTAAGGACTGCAAAATTTTATATATATAGGCACTGAATTATTAATAATTTTAAATAAATATAAAAAATAAAATAAATATTAATAATTATAAAACATTACTAAAAGGATAATATACTTAAATTATAATAACTAGAACCATAAGTTAAAACAATATAAATTAGCTAAAACTGAACTAGGTATGATGTACAATACAAAGTTAAAAAGAAATTAGAAATCAAGGATGTCTTAGTATTGGTATAGTCAGGATTTGATAGCATGATATGTTCCTTCCTTTTTAGAAAATAATTAATTTGCTGGAAAAAAGCTTATAAATACTACTCAGTAACTATATGTTGGATGACAGCTCAGATGTGGGAAATTTCTGAAAGTTAAGCATGTCTTTTCAAACTCTGTTTAAGAGTTAATAAGTTAATCGTTGTACAAATCAATAGATAGCAAATAGCCTACTGACCAATCAAGTTTGTGGTTTGTATGAGATAAATCAACGAGTTGTGTATGAGATGTGGATATGTTTTGTGAAGCAAACCCAAATATGAATCCACGCACAGAAAGCACTTGCAGGTTGTTGCCCTGGACGGTCTTGAGGAGGTTGGTCACTCCACCTTCCAGTCCTCCATTAATGAAGACACCATTGCTGAAATGGTAGAGCAGGATTGTCCTCAAAATGTTGATGTCACCTAAACAGAAATGTGGAAAAATATTAGTCATTTAGGTAGAAAAAACAAAAAAACAATCTAGCTTTCCTGTGATAGTTACTCCAACAGTTTCAACATCTCTGTATGAAGAAGAAACAGGTTTACTGGTGAGAAGTTTCATGTCGTCCTCTGACATCTCCTTGAAGGCTTCATCAGTTGGAGCAAAAATTGTGTATGATCCCTCTTGCTTTAGCATCTCGGTCATTTCTGCTTTCTCCATCAACTTCAGGAATATTCTATAACATTCCAGGCAAACATTTCCTTAATGCTTTTTATGTATTTGAGACTTTTGGAGAAAAAAACAAAGTAGGTAACCATTGTGCTAATAAATGGATCCAGTATGGTATCACTTTATATTAAACCTCTCTAATAACATTGTAGTTGCACAGAAACTATAGAGGCAACTATAATGGCACTCTTCCACCAGGCGGTGGAACTAGGACATATGGGCAGTGTAAAAAATAGTGCAAGCAACCAATTGATAAAACACAGTCGCACAGATGCCCTGATTATTATCTCTGACTGGAAATGCTTCTCTACCTCCACAAAAATCTTCACAGTAGGGTAGTGTAGTGCCCGCAAAAGTTCCTTACTCTTTTTAAAGTCTGTTTTCCGGTATATTTAAGAGGCCAGAATTGTAAATGTACAGCAATTTAATATTTCAGATTCATTTATTTAAAATTCATTATTTGTTTACCCACAAAAACATTTTCTTATTGCTATATAGCTTGATCTTACATTTCTTCCCCATGATCCATTTAGTTTGGTCAAATCTCAAATGGCTTCCTATTGACTTTGTGCCCTACAAAGGATATAACATAATAGCGGTGAAGACTTCACCCAGTGCCATCATGAAGAGTGTAAAAAAGATATTTAGCCATTTGTTTAATGTTGTCTGGGAAGGGTTCACTAAAGATTAAAGGACTGGTATACTTGGCTGTGTTTGGGAGCATGCTCTGCCATTAAAAGAGTGAAAATATTTGTGGGCAAGATTACATGTTAGTTCTCTCCAAACTCCGCCCCTGTGTAACCCCACCCCAACCTACAATGCTAAAGCTACAATCCACTAGACCAGGATAGTCCTGAGTACGCATTTCTTGCAAAAATGTGCCAGCCACGCTGTTTGGTAGAGAAGTGCAGTTAAGTAACTGCCGAGGATGTTATGCACCTTTACACATATACTACAGTAGTCGCACTTATATCTTAAAAGTCTTACTTACATCTTATGTAAATACATGTGTATCAATTTCAGGTTTAGCCTGCAATGTTTTCCTATACTTGTGCCCCTCGGGTAATCACTACTATCGCTAGACCTGAGTTTATCTATTTCAGTTTTATTGTACTTTAGGCTTGTAGCATTTCCATTGTTTGAAATCCTTTGCCATTGCAGAACCAGCAGTTGGCCTGCTACTTACACAGATTTCAGACTACCACTGAAACTGCCACCTTTCTTTTCTTTTTTTTTTTTAAGTAATTTCTCATTCAGCACACATAACTCATGATACCACTTTTTCGGTAATTACGCGTTACTGATACTTCTGGAAATAAATAATGGTAACTGGTGTAACTCACGTGAAACGGCCATCGGCCTTCAGCATTTCAAACATGGTCTTCTCTGGCAATCGAATTAATGAACGCATTAAATGAAGAGCACCATTGCTTCCCTCTTTACTGCCTCGGATCATGCAAGCATTCTCAATACACACAGCCTAGCACACACAAAAGTAAAGCATCAATCATACGCTCTCTGAGCATAGCTAATGAAGTGACAGCTGAAGTTAAACAGCTGACAAGATGCTGGCAGGCATAATAGATCATTTTCAGGAAGGTCGGGAAAATAAGAGAAGGAAGGAAGGAAGGCAGTGCTCAGATTTATGGAGGGAATAGAGATCAATTAATCACCACAAATCTAGGATGTAAATGAATCAGTTTTTTGCCCCTGCCAACCAGCATCCGCCATCCTTCACTCTTTGTAATGATGTACAGATGCTACCTGCTTGTTTTTTCTTTCACATTCTTTAACACATATTCAATTAGAGACACTAACCGTGCGGTAAACAAAGACTCTAAGCAGCTTCCCTCCCAGGGTCTCCAGCAGCTGACCATTGTAAAGGTCCTTCAGGGTGACCCTGAGCTTCAGGATATGGTTTTCAAGAATGATCTTCAGCAAATGCTGGTCCAAAGCCATTATTTCATCTAAAACAAATACAGATCACCAGAACACTGCATTGACTATTGTCAGTACTCATTATTAGTTGCTATGTACAGTTGGAGTCCAAAGAAGCAAACTACCAGACTGTTCTTATTTTATCATGAAGATCTAATCAAATTTTGTCAAATTTTATTTCTCAATAATAATAATCAAATAATCAATATGTAATAATTTCTTCTTTAAAAAAACAAAACAGTGCATTGTGGGAGATTCAGCTCTCACTTCCTGCAAAATGTAGTGTTTTCCCTGTGTGTAAAAAAATAGAAATGCAATAACATAATTATTCAATACTTTTTGTAAGATTTGTAATTATGGGTGACAAAGGAAGAACAACATAAAGTGCCACCACAAGCTGTCAGAACAGCTTAAATGCATAGACGGTATATATCTCTGGAATTGTACTGGCGCACCATGGTCCTAAATGCCTCATGGATGTTTAATTAGGTTGAGATCTGGTGACTGTGAAGGCCATAGGCCATTATAATTTATATCACTGTCATACTCATCAAAGCATTCAAAATGTGAATGGGGCATTATCATCCTGAATGAGACCACTCCCATCAGGATAGAAATTTTCTATCAGAGTATAAAGATGATAAGTCAGAATAACTTTGTATTGATTTGCAGTGATTCTTCCCTCGAAGGGGACAAGTGGACACAAACCATGCCAGCAAAATGACCCCACACCATAACGGAACTACTGCTGTTTTCTTTCATTTGTCACCTATCTGTATGTTAAAACCCAACCACTATAAATAGATAGTAAATTACGGGAGAAATCACTGTCAGTAAAGTTACTTGCTGGTATGTGTGTGTATAAGGAGCATTCACAGGGTACTATATACATGAAGAAAAAAATGTCATCACAGCAACTTTAGAAAATGAAGTATTTTGTGTGCAAAGAATTAAAAAGAAATATTAAATTATTTCTCGAATCAGCTAATAAAACTGGCCTAATTTTACTAATCAGTACTTTAAAAAGGTCTCCTTGATATTGGACTTTTAAACCTGTCTGATTTTGACATTATCTCAAAAAGCATGATGTTTTCTTTGTGTCTTTATTTAGAGGCCGGTTTGCTGTGGGGTGGTGAACGTACCTGTGAAGACCCCATTGAGAGGGGCAAGGAGTGTGTACTCAGTCCCAGGCCTCATGGCTGCAGACAGGCCCATCTCAGATACCATGTCACCGAACATTCTCTGGGAATCACCTACCAGTTCCATCACCTGCTTAGCTTTAGTTGGAGAAAGACAGAGAGAATGAGAATGTCAGGACAACACCACTTCATTACTGTAGCATATGACATCATGGATTAAAAGTCATTGTTTCCGTCAAACTTTGTGCATATATTATATTATAGCACTATTATTATATGTAAAAAAATATTTATATTATAGCACAGAGATTATGTTCAGGTCATTTTCACCTGAGAGGATATGTCGAAAAGGACTGGTCTTTGATCTGAAACCAAAATATGACCTCCATGTCCTATTTGTACTACAGGTTGCATACACTAGTCAGGGTGGTGGGGAAAAAAAACATGATGCAGACATTTCTTTACTTACTGTCTGATAGAGTGTGTACAATAAGGTACCCCGATTCTTTTATTTTTGCTATACACTGAAGATATCTGGGTTTGAGATCAAAAGATAAATTTGAGATGATAGATCAAAATTTCAGCTTTCATTTCCCGATATTTAGATCTAGATACGTTAAACAACGTAGAACATGGCACCTTTTGTTTGAACCCACCCATTTTTCAAGTGATCAAAAATATTGACTGACGGGTTCAATTTTAATTTAGATGTAAAATTGTAACTGTTAGAACTTGCTTGGGTGGAGTTATATGTATACAAATGCAGATTAAATAGGCTGATAATAAGACCTGCATTGTGATCAGAGGTGGGACACTAACCTGAGTCAGGAATGAGCACTTGGTCAATGAGGTGAATAACTCCATTGCTAGTGATGATGTCCTTCTTCAGTACCATTTTAATGCCATTGACGGTGAGGCTGTCACCATCACAGCCAATCTCAATTACACTGCCCTCCAGTGTCTCATATGCAGTGCCAGCCATGATGGCTTCTGAGCACTGGACGGAGCTCAGAAGGTGATACTTTAGGAAGGCTAGAAAAAAAAAATACAAATTCAGAAAATGCGTGGAAAGATGTTTACAATTTAAAGACATGAAAATACTTTGCCTATTAATTATTCACCAAAAGCTTTTTTCTGAGAAAAAAAAAAAAGCATATCAGCTAAATTTTCTCTCTTTTTTGCACCAGTTAATAAACAGCCTGGCAATTCCTCTGAAAAAAAAAATACTTGGGTGCTCCTTGCCAATACTAAACTTGCAAATAAAAGCCAGATGAACTCAATTTAAGAAGTAAAAATATTCTGGGCACATAAGGGGCTTCTATCATTGCATTATTAACCTCAGACAATCTTATATTCAACCACTCTGTAGTGCCAAAATCCTGCTGGCATCCTCAGAAGAGTAGAGAAAGGATGTAAATGAAGAATGCATGGAAAAATGTTCTCACTATTGAGTTAAAATGCCTTTGGATTATACGTCATTCACATGGTAGATAATTTCCCAGGAAGCTCTGCAAAGTGCACAAAGCCCAGTGTAATCCTGTGAACACCCACTCTGTCCTTCCTGTACTGACGCTGTCTAGACATTGCTTGCCAGCAGCTACTGTATGCACATTATCACTTTCCCAGGAACTCAGCCTGCTCTGCTAATTCTCACTGTCTGTTTATGCACTCTATGTGTGTGTGTGTGTGTGTGTGTGCGTGTGTGTGTGTGAGCGTGTGTAGGTGGAAAGTCCTATCCAATATCTCTCTATGCTTGTGTTTCTCTGTACACTCGCCTACCTGCAAGTATTGAGCAAACCCAATTCATGCCTTCCCAAAAAACCGGCCCGATATTTTACCCAGAACAGTACAGTCTCAAGGAGGTCTAGGATTGTGTTTCATTCTTTTCCAAGCTGCTGGAGTGTGCAGCTCTCACCTCTCCTGATGACTAAGTGTCTAGTTGGTTCGGCCAGGAATCGGACAAATGCTCTAGCTCTGAAATAATGAAGACTTCTGCTGAATCAATTCTCTCATCACTCATTCCTGTCTCTTCAACTGACACATGAAATTTCATTATGGTTTAACATTGTTTAACATTGAACCATTGCTAAAAGTCCACATCAACTTTTGTAACACTATATAGGGGTTAATGCGAACTCATAAACAAATTTTAATAAAGACAGGTAGTAAAAATACACTTGTACCTATTTTAGAATATCTCCTGTTTAGGAGTGGGTGGTATGGCCAAAATTGCATATCATGGATTTTGAAAAGCTTTTCACAATACACAATATATACGATGTGATTTTGCTTTCATAACAGAAAGCCAGCAAACAATAGTGGCACTTTTAAAAGAGCGATGAAAAACTAAGTTCAATGACCCTTTTATCTCATGTCTACACAAATGAATAAGCAAATAATGATTATAATGTTGAAATTGATCTAAAACAAAGTTTATATTTTCAGTGGAAAAACCTGGACATAACTACAAATCATTTACTTTTTAAAATTCATCATCATTCATCTTCAAAACCAATCTTGGTAACACTGGGCCCAAGGCGGGAGAATTTACTTGGATGAGACTACAGTCTATCGCAGGGCACCATTCATATAGATATTCTCACCTAGGGGCAATTTAGCATAGCCAAACTGCCTAGCTCCATGTTTTTGGATAGTGGGAGGAAATTGGATAACCCACAGGAAACCCATGTGAACATGAGAAAGTCCACACAGACAGTAACCCGAGCTCAAGTTCGAACCCTAGAGCTATGAGTCAGCAATGCTACCTACCGTGCCACCATGCTGCCCTACTTTTTAAAATCAAATAAATCAAATTAAATAATACATTCTAAATAATACATCATCCTTAGACTTATTTTCACATTCCTACTTCCCTTACCTTTTTAATGCTAATTAGCAATTCATTCTCAAAATATCTCTAGGAGTCGTTGGATTTACCCTTTCATTCAAATTTCTGGTAGTTCTGGAAATGTGTACAGATTTTGGATAAGCAAACCACAAAAAAGTCATTGTTTATCAAGCTACAGCACGATTTAAGCATTTCCTGCCAGGAACAGAGAATGGGATCAGAATGTCTTGACTTTGGACGACCCAGAGACTGTGGTTAGAGCTGCTGTTTGTCCACTGTCTGAAAATCTAACATGGTTTTCAGCGGTCCGCATTCATGTCATTCGAAACAGGAGACATAAACCTTCAGAGTCTGTCAAGGAAAAATAGCAAAAGACTGTTTTCCTAAAGTGCCTTTATTTGCTGTACATACCTCAACAGTGATGGAGTGTCTAAAATCCACTGTGTTGTGTTAAACTGTAGGAAACCCTGACTCAATCCTAGACAGGACTTTTAAAGTGTAGTTATTATTGATAACTATCAAGTGTTTGCCAGTATGCCAAGTCTGTATGCCTTACCTTGAAGCACAGTCTTGTCATTTAGGATCCGTTCAAGAACGTCGTTGTCCAACCGATCGAAGGCCTTATTGGTTGGAGCAAAGAGAGTATAGTGGCCAGATTTGCCGAGTCTTTCTAATAAGCTTGATTCCACATTAGCAGCTTCCTGCACAGACAGCAAAACATAGTATTAGTACTATTACTATTAAATCTTAACTTCCACTATTTGATTTGATTTTATTTTAAATGTATTAAATATATTTAATTTTAGACACTGAGATCTGCTTTCATTTATATATTCTATTAACCATATTTTCTTATATATTTAATTTAGTTTTATTTCATAATTCGTTAACAAGACCCAGGATTATAGAGACAGAAGAAATATTGCACAGTGAGGTTTGGTTTGTTTAGATTGGATGAATGTGTACTAGAACACGGTTCATAGAAAGGGAAAACTCTGAACTGTTTTGAAGATACATAGTCTCCTTTTTAAAATCACATCCTATTTGTCTTTTCTATCTTACAGCATGTCTTGAAATCTATTCAACAATTTCAGTATAAATAATCTAAAAGTTTAGATGCGAATGATCTACGTGTTGATCTACTATGTGGTACACCTTAGTCATGAACACATGGTCATTACCTTACTAAACCTAAACATTACCTTATTAACCATGCACTATGTATGTACACATGAGTGCAAAAGTGTGCAACCATTAGGACAAAAAATGTTCTCTCTTGCTTTTGCATTGTTTGTCATTTTTGAGTATACACCCACTATTTCATTTTGGAATTCTATAAACTGTCAAATAGAGGTAAATTTTTGATTCAAAAACTAAAAATTGAATGACTTAGAAGTGAAGGTTTAAAACATATAAAAATGTATACAAATGTGTAATGATAGCGTAGGCCACAACACGTACACGGAATGAGCTGAGTTCCTCGTTGCTTTGAATGACGTCCCTGATGCTGTTTCCGACTGCACTGATGACACGGTCAATGACATGTACCACTCCGTTTGTGGACACCTGGTTGGCATGAATGATCCTGGCACAGTTAACTGTCACAACCTGCAGAACGTAGAACGACAATCAGAAGAACATATGATGAACAATCCTGACCAAAAAGGTTTTTGGTCTTTTTTGTTCGACATGTATAAAAATATATAAAAAAATATTTCTAACAAAAATGTGACAAGTAAAAGAAAAAAATACATTAGAAAATACAAATAAAGATACAGTATATACAGTATATACACATTTACAATGTATAATTTGATAATTACAGTGTGCATAACGCAGAGTATAGCACTATAGCCAATATCAATATATTAGAAGGCTGCTTGGGTTCCAATTTGTATAAAAAAAAATTACGGTGTGACATCTGTTTCAAAAATAATTCATATGCAAACAGGATATTTTAAATCATGCAAGGTTTTTCCAAAAAACAAATTATGGATATCTCAGAGTTTTAAAAATGTGTTACTTAGGCACTATGACACAACTGATTTCTCTAACCTGTCAACAAACAGACAAAAAACATATTGTGCTCTCTGCATGGTGTTTATTTTGATACATACTCCATTAGAATAGTGGTTGATGTGCAGTCCCTGTTTGTTGTATGTCGACTGCAGGGTCATGTCATTCTTCAGGTCTTTGGTAAGGAAACGTTTGTTGACCATGTGGTAGCGCAAAGTGTTGTACAACTCTGTCTGTGCGTTGTTCACAAGGGCATTTCTAGCAGTCTGCATAAGGGAAAAAAAATACACTTCATCAATATTATCAATGCTAATATTAACATAGTGAAAATGGACTAGAATACAGCTGACTGAAAGATAAAAGTAAATGATTGTTGACTAAAGATATCTGTACATATAATAAGACAGGGGGGGGGGTGTCCACTATTACAGTAAAAATGACTACAAGATGAAAAGTATCTGCTTTAATACATACAACATCTAACTGTTCCCAGGCATCATTGCTAGGAGCAAACATGGTATAGGAGCCAGCTCCATCAATCTCCTCCCTGATTTTGGACAGGTCAGAATACTGCTGTGTGATATCCAGTTTCAGCAGACCCAGTGTTCCATAGATGGTGTCAATAGGGATAGCTGAAGAAAAAATGCAGAAAAAATGCAGAAGGAGAAAAATATTCCATTTAAAGCAATTTTATTCACTACATTAAACTTTTTGTAATGCAACAATTGTTAAAGGTTTTTTTTTTTTTTTTTGCATTTCTGCATAGTTAATCTTACTCATGTAACCAACTGATCTTGAGTTCTAATGTTCTGAATCTACTTTTACTCCAAGATCAATGGAGAAAGAAGCTATGTGCTTTGGATAAGAGTTGCTGCAAATAGCCATCACCGCTCACTGTGGAATTTGGTAAAACCACAGAAAAACCCTACATACATTCCACCTTTGTCTTTTGATATGTTGTCTTAATGATATGCATAAACTGCTATCATTACACACTGCAATCACACCAAATTTAAACATTGTGTAGGTCAATTAACAGCAGAATACCCCCGCTATAGTGTGAACATTAAGGTTAACATTAGGTTAAACTCCTTTCTCTATATATGAATTAAATAGGTCGCTGCATGTGTCCTTGCACATTACATTACGCCATGTGTAATTATATTCTTATGAATATATTGCATCTGCCTGTGATGTTCCATGTTAATATGGAGTTTCAGCTTTAGAGTATCCTCTACATAACACTGTTAAGAAAAAGGATTCTTCAATGGCTCTTAAAGCGTTCTTCACTGGATAATTAAGGTTTCTTAGTTTCCTAAAAGGGTCCTACTTGGAACCCTTTCTGATAGGAAAACATACTACAGTACATAAAATCTACATAGGATCATTAAGTTTCCCCAGTGGGACAGCTAAAGAGCAATGGGTTCTAAATTTTGGATTGTATAGAGTGTACAAGTAAGCAGAGTTAGCTAGAACTTTGAGAGAGAGGTTAGACCTACCTACATATGTTTCACTTTTAATCCTTTTTTTAAAATGAAAATTACTTTGAACGGTTATGGTTGATGTTTACGTCATTTAAATCCTGTGAAAACGCAGATGCACATAGATAACAGACTGTGCCACAGCACCAGTATCTATATGGATGAAATGTCCCTTTAATTAAATATACTATTTTGAACTCATATCAAATTTGCATATAAATCTCTTGCTAGCCTTATCTCTAAACGTATCATTCTCTTCAAGGTTGCTATTTCTTTTTTATTACTCTGCTATTATAGATTGCGATGCATTAATTTATTGATTTCTGCACTGAAATAATATGATATTGAATTCTAAGATCAACTCCTTCCAGAAATACTCAACTTATACCAAGTAATTAATTAGGTCAATGTCCTAAATCCTCACCAAATTTTGCCATTGTGTCCAAACAAACATTCTTTGTTCACGTCATTCATTTATCTTCAATAATTACTTTATCTTGGTCATGGTTATGGTGAATTGGGAACTCAGGAACACTGGGCATGAGGCAGGAATACAACCTGGATGGCATGCCAATCCATCGCAGGGCACCATGCACACACATTCACGCCTAGGGGCAATTTAGTTGCCAGTCCACCTACTAGCATGTTTTGGGAAGTGGGAGGAAACCAGAGAATCAAGAGAAAATCCACACAGACACAAGGAGAACATGTGAAACTGCATAGACAGTAACCCAAGAGTCCATCCAAACAGGGAAAAATACGACAGGGCAAAACAGATTCACTCTAAAGAGGGAAAATAAACAGGATATATAGAAATATAGACATATATTGATAAAACATGTGGCTGCTTTATGCACTTATTTAGGCATGCATGATGAAGGTTAATATAAGTAAGAATAATTTCTATAAGAATGGTTTCTGCTGTAACCTACATAGTGTTTGCTGCACTGTTTGAAGTGTAATCTTTGCATTCCCATTCTGAACATATAGCTAATGAATAACCAGATTTAATAACCGCAGAATAAGCCTAAGCCCAAAGTTCCTGCCATAACATGACCCATAATTTTAACAAAAGCCTATAAGATTTTGTGAACACGGCATTCTTCCCAGGTTAAACAAAAAGGAGCACTGATGCATAAACAGAAGTATGTTGAGGCAGTACTGAAATAATTCCTGGAATTTTACCTTATCAGGCAATACCAACCTGCAGGGCAGCCACGCATCCCCTCCAGCTTCATATAACCAGGACAGCATTCATATAATACGATCCTGCAAAATAAGCCACAAAGAAAGTCGCGAAGCTTTAGCCTTACAGTCTAATGGACAATTATAAACCCATTTCAATGGACCAGTCAGGTTCAACAAACTGATGATAGCATAACTGATCATATAGACAAACTACAAATCTCAGTGAAGTAAAGTTAGGCCTTGATGAACTTTCTATTTATTTATTCCAAAAATGATTCATTCAGGCTTTATTCGGTCCAGATCATTCCTTCAATAGCATTCCATTAAAAATAAACCATCTTGTATTCATTTAATGACTAATTACACAGATTGGTTAGTGGTTCTGAACTGAGAAGAGAAGACCAGTTTTGTCAAGTATTCTCAGTTGAGGATATCATTGTACAGTAAAAGTTTACATACACATAGGGTAAAGAGCTTCAGTCTCTGTTTTTCACAACTCCACATATTTCATGTTACCATATATTTCTTTTGGCAAGTCAGTTAGGGAATCTACTTTGTTCACGTCAGAGGTCATTTTGAAACAATCAATTCGAGAATTTCTGGTTTAATTGACTATATCAGAATTCCAGTGGGTCAAAGTTTACATATACCAAATACTATCTATTTAAACAGTCTAGAAGATTCCAGGAATTGATATAATGTCTTTTACCAGCTTTGGATTGGCAACTGTCATAATTTGGAGTTAACTGAAATATGTAAAACTTGGTCACAGGGTCTTCCAGCAGAAAAATGATCTTAAGAATACCAAGTTGTAAACAAAATGGTTTAAAGACAACAAAGTGAAGGTATTGGAGTGGAAATCACAAAGTCCTGGCCTGGATGCCGTATAAAATTTGTGGACTGAGCTGAAAAGCAAGGAGGCCCACAAAAATGACTGAGTTACACCAGTTTTGTCATGAGGAATGGGCACAAATTCCAGAAAAGTATTGTGAGAAGCTTGTGGAAGCCTTCCCCAAGCATTTGATTCATGTTCAAGCAATTAAAAGGCAATGCCAGCAAATACCAACAACGTGTATGTAAACCAATGACTGTATATATGGGTGGACAACATGGCACCATTTAGTCCCAATGTGCAGTATTGAATCATTGGTTGAATTAAAGGTTTTGGCTGAATTTGCGCAGTAGGTCAAAATAGGAGCCAGAGTCTGTGTTGTAGAGATTTTAGAGACAGAGCATGAGCAGCAGATACAGCCGGTCAGACAGTGGGTCTGCCTCTCACCCATCCATATTGGCCATGTTAACTTTTCTGGTTCATGCCAGTAGCACACATGTTGAGATCTATTACCTGAAGTGTAATTTAAGATGCCGCATCAAACACTATCTCAAAGTGGTACGTGCAGCATTATTGATTAATATGTAAAATGCTAAATTGTAGTCGTATAATTTGTGCCAGTATATTGATTTTACCATTTTCAGGAAAAGATTTTAGAGCTTTGAGTCATGGCTGACTGAGCTACCATTTGCTAGCTAGCTGCCATTAGATCATCTTTCATGATAATCAACGTTATAAGTAGCTAATATAACATACCAACTGAAAATATACCGGTAAACAGTAGTCATTTACCTTAACACATTCTGTCAGTAGAGTATGTTTAATGTGGAGTGACTGGCTATCCTTACCAAGCTACTTTAGTGTTAGCTATAGTCATACAATCAATAGTAAATTGTTATGAAATTTAGCTAGTGTTAGCCGCTTTGGTTTAAGCCATCACTTCGTTCACACACATTGGTTTGCTAGTTATACTATCAGTACAATGAAGTAGCTTAGACGTCAAAATGATCAACATACTGAAAAAACTGCAGAGAAATCCCCACTGAGTGTCTGCTAGAACAGTTTACAGTGGAATAAGACATGGCTTTACTACAGAAGCTTCATTGGAAATGTTTGTTGGAAATTAGGTGCCCATTCATGAGGCCATGTCCAAAACTGTCAATCACCTCATCAAACACAGCCTTTTAATTATCATCAAATAACTCCTATAAAAAGCAATCATTGCAAGGAAAATAATTGGGGAGATATTAAGGTCAAATGAACTTGTAAACATGCAGAATACTTTTCCCAGCCACTAGAGGGGCTCAGAGACATCTTGGCTTCACCTTTAAACCTGTGTTATGACATCCACATTGATGTAAACATTGACCTGCTGAAAATCTGATATAGTAAATAAAGGCTGAAATAAGTCTGTCTCTTGGTTATTATTTTGAAATTACCTCTTAAGGAAATACAGTACACACCCTAATTGACAACAGGGTATTGACAAAATTGACAAAAGTTTGGATGTCTTTAGCCTAGGTGTATGCAACTTCAGTAAACTATACATAATTGGATTTATATATAATTATAAATAAAGTTATAACTGACAACAAAAAGGCAATCTGTTTATTGAATTACTTTTTCTGTCCCCATAATTTTTTTATGTGGGTGGGTTAAAGGGATTGATTTAAATGCAACTGAAAAAAAAGAGAAAAAAAAACTTCTTCCATGAGAGCAATACATAAAAAAAATCTAGCCACCTTCAAGATGTGAACTGTGTACAAGTACATTTAAACTGAATGGGCTACCCAGAAATCCTTTTTTTTCCTTCTTTCTTTTTTTTCCTATCCAGGAATTGCACTAAATAGTGCCTCCGTTCTACTCACTATTCAAAGAGTACTTGAACGCTAGTACAGACCTTGCCACTTGTCTTGATATTTTGAGTAGCTTACTTTACAATTTCTGATCAATATACAAAATAATTGTACTGTAATGAACAATGCCCCATTCTTCATATCTGCCTTTGTTCTTCTGGCAGGCTTGTAAACTGTATTTAAATTCAGTAGGGGATATAGATTAGAAAATACATTTTTGCCAAAAACATTTCATAGCAGTATGGTTCTTGTATGCTAGCAATGTGGCTAAGCAATTTTTGAACCCATGTGCCAATTTCACATGCATACACTGGTATTCATAGAAAATGCAACATATTGTGTGTGAATGTTTTCATGTGTTTGAACACAGGCAGCATGTTTTGGCGATATTATGTCTTTGCAAAACTGAGACCAGATCATCTTGCATGAATTATGTTACTGTAGGTACTCAAAGCAAGCAGTACATTATGTCATGAAAGACAAATTCTAACATATAGAAAGGTAGTAAGGTAGGAAACAAGGACGCAAAAATCAGAGTTGCTCTAAGTAGCAGATCTCCTTTCATGAACTCTAGTGGCAATGTTTTGGGTTGGACACAAATTCTAACAGCTGCCCTACCATTTTTCAAACTCAACTAATGCCTAATTTCCACTTCCTGGCATTAAGGAGATTAGCCCGACAGTTTGTCAGCTGATGACTTGCATGGACAAATGCTGCACACACATGATGAAAAATGAAAAGCTAAGTCACCCAAATACATCTACGGTGTCTGTCTGTCTGCTTCTGCTTTGTCTCTACTTTCTCCCCCACTTTTCCTGGATTCCAGAATCTCAGCCATCCCAGCCCTCTTGATTACTACTGTTTGTAGACAATACTCCTTATGTCTGAGGCAATGAGCAACTCAACATTTTCCCGCAAGTATATCAGCAAACTGACAAACCAAAATTCCAGGCTGGAGGCAGTCGGGCTTCAGCAGGCACCAGAGAGCATGGCAATGGCACTATGCGTGGTTTTACCTTATCATGGTAATCTCTTGAAAATGCACTTCCAAAAAGCTTCCATATGTTTCACGCCTTGTTAGGGGTGCAAGTATACAACCTGGCATAGTGCCAGTGACCAGCTCGAGGGAGAGAGGTTTAGAATAAAACTGTGTGAAACTGTCTGAACATCTGATAAGGGTTAATTAGGGAGTTCTTTATAGACATACAAATACCAAAAGAACCAGGCACCTCCTGATACAACAGCTTGCGTGGATCATTAGTGTACAGTTTTGTGCCACAAAACACTGTTATCCAAGGCTACATATCAGTGTTGGCTTTCAGGGGTGAACACAACTAGGGAAGCATGTGGCAGCAGCACAAACAAAAATAAAATAATGCAGATACAGAATCAAACATTAGAATCTCTCTGACTTTGACTGTGGCATAGTTGTTTGTCCCAGATGGTCTGGTTTGAGTATTTCAGAAACTGCTGGTACCCCTGGCATTTTCATGCACAACAGTCTCTAGAGTTTGCATAGAATGGTGCAAAAAACAAAATACACTCTGAATGGAGGGTCTGCAGGCTGAAGCTTGTCGATGAGAGAAATCAGAGGATAATGACCAGACTTGCCTGAGCTGACGAGAAGTCTATTTTAACTCAAATAAGCACTCTTTGCAACTGTGGTGAGCAGAAAAGCATCTCAGAACACACAACACCTTGCTGTTGTAGCCCATCCACCTCAGAGTTCGATGTTTTGTGCATGCTGAGATGCTTTACTGCTCACCACAGTTGTAAAGAGTGCTTATTTGAGTTACTACACCATTCCTGGCAGCTTGAACCAATCTGGCCATTTTCCTCTGACCTCTCTTATCAACAAGGCATTTCCACCCACAGAACTGTCGCTCAGTCAATTTTTTCGCTCAGTGTTTTTTTTTTTTGTTTTTTTGTTTTTGTTTTTCGTACCATTCACACCCTAGCAACTGTTGTGTGTGAAAATCTCAGGAGATCAGCAGTTTCTGAAATACTCAAACCAGCCCTTCAGGTAGCCAACATCCATGCCACGATCAAGGTCACAGACACCACACTTTTTCTTCATTCAGATGTTTGATGTGAACATTAACTGAAGCTCTTGATCTGTATGTGCATCTTTATTTATCTGTATTTTTTTGCATTGCACTTCTGCCACATGTAAGCAGTGAATATATTATATAAGCATTATTACCTGTAAGTAGATAGCAATTCTTAAGGGAAATAAATGCTTGAGGGTGACTAAAATATTTGTGCTCATCTTTTCTGTATGTACTTGCTTTACACATCCAGATGCATATTTGGACACACATTGTCATAGACACATGCCAAAATGCAAATGGCTTAAAGATGTGTCTAGTTTGTACGTGGCTGGGGCCCCCAGTATTTGAACAGGATCCAGTATGAAGTAAGTGGACTGTGAAGGACTCCTCAGACTACAGCTCATGTTCTCAAACTCCCTAGACAGTAAAGAACTAAACAAAAGTGAATGAACCTTACATTCAATACCTCCTTAAAGTCTAAATATTTTTGTAGCAAAGATACTGCTGAGGATTGCTTGAGGATACAAATGGAAGCAATATGTTGCACATTGATTGAAGCTACTGAATTTTTCAAAGACCAAAAAATTAAAACGTTTAAAGAAACAAATGTGAAAAATGAAGTGTTCACATAACAAGACACTTGTTTGCCTCAGTTTTTGTTCACTGGCTAAAGCTATGAAAGAAGTTTAGATCACAGAAATTGCACCCCATGGCTCAGACTCAGTATTTTAACAGAGTGACCTTGCACAAGCTTGCCATATGTCAGCACTGTAAATTCTAGCACATGAAACATGTTGGCGTCATCTGATGACTACATCTCTGTGGATTCTGCTTGGCCAAGAGCAATAAACACGGCAATCTGCAATCATGTCAAAAGAGATCTAATTTAACCGTTACAACTGAGTGCCTGGGTATATCAAAACTAATGCTACATACTTTCAGCAGCCAGGCTTCAGGAGTGGGTTATGTTGAACTTTACGGGGTGGTGGTGGGTTGTTATCTCGCAGTTCCATGGTAGGATCCTGAGCTTAGTTTAGTTCTGCATGCTTTTTCATGCCCATATGGGTTTCCTCTGGGTTCTCTGGTTTCCTCCCACCTCCCGAAAACATGCTTGTAGGTAGATTGGCTTCACTAAATTGCCCCTGGATGTGAATATATTTGTGCATGATGCCTTGGGATGGACCAGTGTCCCATTCAGGATGTTCCCATGACTCCAGACACATCATGACCCTGACCAGGATAAAAGCACTTACTGAAGATGAATGAATGAATTAATGAATATTTATTTTGTTTAACTGATTTAGACAATTATGTATTAGGATCAGGTGTTCTTTGGCAGAGATCACATTATCATTCAAATGTGTTTACTCTTTCTAAATCTTTATATGTCTCAAACAGTACCCATAACCCATAGTCCAACATATAGAGCATTTTCAATTACTTTTAAATTATGTCGAATCTGCAAAAAGGGTACTTATAACCTACATATAAGTGATACTCTTAGGTATACATATAGGTGATTTCACACAGGAGATGTGCCTGCATGCATGTAGGTGACGTGAGTAGGCTTGCAGGGGGAAAAAACATACACATGTGGACTCAAATTAATATTAAGACTGAAAACACATGTGCAGAGGGGTTATGCCAGCAGTTCTTAAGCATGTACTCCTTTGTTTGAAAGATTTTTCCTGTTTGGTTGGGCCCTTAACAAGAGAAAATGTTTCAATTAATAATAATCTATCTAATAATAATAATTTATCTATAAATAAAAGGCCTTGGCAGCACACTGTCATTTCACATGATGTGACCTGCCTTTGCACTACAGCAACAACGCACAACCCTACATATGCACTCCAATTAGCAATCTGGAGGTGGTGAGTTTATTGTGTTTAAACCAATGCTGGCCAAATTCTCGACTGACGTAAGCTGTCATGTTGTATTTATAGTGTTAGACATCACTAGAAAATGGTGTAGCAGAGCAGCAGGGTATGAAACCTAAGTCAAAGCTAGCTAAGTCTTCAGTTGTTTGCTAGTTAGTTTAGATGCGTACTGCATATATGTTTATCAGTAAAATAGTTTGCGTGCCTCTGCCTTTCAGTATATTATCTAACTTTTGTAGCTTGAATTTTGATTCAATACTAGGTTGTGGTTAGTTTATGGTTCAATCTTGAATTTAACTAAAACTTATTTTTTTATTATCAATTGTATTTTATTAAATATTTAACATTCCAACTGTAGTTAGTACCAAGATGCCTTTGTATTAAGAGAGGTACTGCTTTAAGCAGCTAGAGGCAATGTACTCCCTCATAATATGGTTTGAAAAAAAAAAAACACAGTAGAAGTACAACCAGTACCATTCATTTGAAATAGTTATAGTAATATAATATGATAAATGCCAATCTAATCATATAATATGGTGTGTTTTGTTATGTTCTACTTGAATATCACATATCTATAGTTTAGGACAATTTTAAATAAGGCAGTCATCTCAGGACCAAATTTTGTGTGAGAATTTGGTTCCATATTAAATTTACTGATTTAATGGTTCCCCAAAGTGGGCCAAACTGAAAATCTTCTACAGTGCTGGCCTATTTTTCTAACAAGGTACATCCGCAAGACAGCAGATTGCAGATCAATACATCTGTACTGTGAGGCCTGCAGCAATTCTAGGAGTGTCCCAAGCTCTAACTTCACTAATCCCATGTTGTCTTGAAAATTAAGATAAAAGTGAAAATGAGTTTTGTAATGCTAAATCATTATTTTAGTTCTCTAACGGTGTTAAGAATTTGGGTGGAATTCCATAGTCTTTAACCTTTTAAAATGTATTGACCATTATAGTCTATTATGAGCTGAGATCCATGTCCCTGTAGACATTGTAGGTAAAAGGTTTTTTCCTTGCTGCTCTGAGGCTAGTTTTAGCTATTTTAAATGACTAGGATTAGCTCATCTTAGATCAGTACAACAGGAAAACTCATTCCCGGAGTCCAAGAGGAAATCCAACTCGACTCCACCCTCAAAGACAATGCTCATATCTATATGCACCTGGACCTCCATCTGCCTCTCTTGTGGGACCCATAGCACCACTATAGCACACTTCGTTCATATTTCCCTGGCTCAAGGTAAGCACCTGCTTTCACCTTTCCCCACACTCTCATCATCCTACAACCCCCAAAAAACAGCCACTACCAGTGCACAGATAACTGTGGTCAACACACTGACCACAGATCAAAGGGATACCCAATCTGAAGCACTTACGCTTTCTTTCCACAGATGGATTTTTGGTACCAGTTCCTGCATGTGCTGAAATACTTCTTCTTGGTCCCAATTACCTGCTGAAGTGCACACACATTGGGCCTGTCGAGAATGTAAGAATCACAATTAAACAAGAAAGAGAAGAAAAAAGAAGGAAGCCCATAGGACTGGGATTCAATGCTGAAAATTACTTCCATCCTGGAGTAACCAATTTTAAAGTCACTGCAATTAGGAAGGTTGACTGTGTGACATTCTTGACAAATTGCTTATAAAGACCACGCAGCATGGTGAAAAGCCAGGAGTAATTATGTAATTTTAGTAATTTTTTTCAGTGTGATAGTTTTTTTCTAAAATCCTCCTTTAAGCAGGAAATTTGGGTTTGCAGACAAAAGCTTTTATTTATTACTTTTTTAAAAAATAGGTCCAACATGAATTATAGGTCTAACACTAATAAAGACAATAAAGATACATGATTGAATATGGCAAATGTGCAAAACTGACTTTTTGTAGTTATACTTTTGTTTTCATACATTTCTAAAAAAAAAAACTAAAAAACAAACAAACAAACAAAAAACATCATTTTCTATGTAAAAATATTCCCTTACCCATGATTCTTGGCCCTAATGCGGCTGTGTGACACAATCTTGTCATAGGCAGATGAGTCCACCTGGTCCAGGTAGGAAAGCGCCAGCAAAACAAAGGTGGCCACAAACACAAGTTTCATCCTGGCTTTTGCCCCACACATCAAAGCCACTGACAAACCAGGAGAAATGGGAGCAGACTATAGCAAGGCTGTTTTTATACCACCCCTCCCCTCTCTAAACCTCACACAGTCGCTGTATTGGTTACACACAATGAGGGAATGAACATAGAGCGAGAATATCAACCTGTTCCATATGTAACCACATCCACCATGGGAGCCCTGAGCACCTAACTCGGCTCACTCTCATTAGTTTAGGACCTGTGTCTGAACTATACATGACTTCATTGACTTTATTGTATGTTTTAACAGTAATATTTACATTATTTGCATTTTAATCATTATACTCATAGTGTGACTTAGGTCCATCTCCTGCCTGATAGAGTAAGTTGCTTTCTAGGATCTCCAGTGATTTAAATTTGCAAAGTTGTGTATGTGAACACTGTTTAAACACTAGTTTAATCCCTATCAAAAACCTGCTGAAGTACAATGATCAGGATTTTAAGAGGTTTACTGTATTGTAACTCTCACTACATTCTTCTGATCTCTGCGCTTCAGTTAAGTATCAATGGGACAAGTCAAATCCAGTTAGAGGATTTTAAAACTGAGGAAAGTTAGGAAGCAGAATTACACTTTACTCACTGTCTTTGGGTCTGAGAGGTGTTTAGGAGAGGCACAGTAGGGAGCCAGAGAATATGGAAGACAGCTCTGTGAGAAAATTGAGCTACTTTACATTCTAATGAACATTAATATTTAACTCAACCTGTGTGCATTACTACCTCTAGTGGTGGAGGCATAGCAGCACAACATCACCATAGCATTTTATTTATTAACCAAAATAAACTACAAAATTAGCTGAACTGAATCAGCATTCCATTCAAAGCTTGATCCCTATCAGAAAAAAAATAATAATAAAAAACCCAGATCTTGGATGAGTAGCTGATTTTTATGCACAGTGGATACATTAAGTAGATCCCCCAACCCATTGTTTACTTTGTTTCATCATTGTTTACCTCCATTAAAATGCATGACATTTTAGAGCACCTTATGACCAAATTACAATGTTCAGGCCTCTGATTATTTGGCTGAGCTGCTAGCATGTTTCAGATCTATTCCAGATAATTCATCAGATGTAAAACAACCCAAATTAGAAGGATTAGCCAACTATCTTAGAATTATGAGCCAACAGTCCTGAACAGATGGTGTGGAACTAAACATTTACTTGATAAGAAACATAGAAACCCAAATCGACCCTGAACGTCAGGGTGCTTTTGGTTCATTCCTGGAGGGCTCATTCCTTGCCTCAGCCTTTGTGACTCATTACTATCCTTTTGTGTAATGTAACCTTTATGCAAAAAAAATCGATTGTAGCCTCTTGAGACTGTGTTGTTATGTTATGTGTTTTGAATTTCTCGTTGATATTTGTATCTAGTACAATCTGATAACTGAAACTGAGCAGTATGCCAGAATGGAAAATAGTTTAGATGTGTTCGTCTATACAGAGTGCTAAAGATCAACCTGGGGGAGTTAACAGTCACAGTTTAGAGCCTTGCAGCGTCAACTGAAAATGCAGCACTGTGTATATGTTGATTAAAAGCCTGCACTGCAATGACTGTTGCTTATATGGTTGTGTGTATTTTTTGGAAGCATAAGCAAGTATCATCATAGTTCATAGACTATTTTTTGACTAGTATTGGTAGCAACTGACTAGAGCTCGTTCTGCCTTTAGTTGTTCTTAATACAACTATGTTATAATATCACCGTTGGCTCCTTTAATAGCTGTATGCTATGAATTTTATTCTGCCTCACTTGTAAGTCACCTTGCATGAAAACATCTGAATTAATGCAATTGCAGGGGCTCTGTTTAGTTACCACAAAGAACATGCTGTACCCCGATCAGCCATAATATTAAAACCGCCTGCCTAATATTGTGTATGTCCCCTTTTTGCCACCAAAACAGCTCTGACCAGTCAAGGCATGGACTCCACAAGACCTCTGAAGGTCCTGCCACTGCCATTAGGGAATACCGTTGCCTTGATGGGGTGTACTTGGTCTGCAACAAGGTTTAGGTAGGTGGACCCAAGGTTTCCCAGCAGAACATTGCCCAGAGCATCACACTGCCTCTGCTGGCTTGTCTTCTTCCCATAATGCATGCTAGTGCCATCTCTTCCCCAAGTAAGCGACACACACTCACCGGGCCGAACTGACTATTCACCTGCTGCCTAATATATCCCACCCCTTGACAGGTGCCATTGTAACAAGACGATCAATGTTATTCACGTCACCTGTCAGTGGTTTTAATGTTATGGCTGATTGGTGTATATTTTGATATTAACGCATTTTATATTTTGTCAATTTTGTTAGAACAGATATACATGCATATTCAGTGAGAGGAATGTTTTATTTCAATGCACTGAACTAGTTCACTTTGTATTTGAAGGAAGCCAAGATTAAGAGAATAAAAGGAGATTAGGAGACCAAATGAGTCTGAGACTGAGCCAGATTTGGCTCTTGCCAATAAAACAAACACACCAAATGTGGTGTCTTAGACAAATGAACTAAGAGTCATTAGAGATTATCATCATCTCTGGAATAGTTTTTTTTCAGACCCTTTTATTTGGAGTGAGATTCTTCTTTATTAAATACTCCATAATTCAGGAATTATTCCAGGGACATTATTTCTATGAACAGTCGATTCTCTCTACTTCAATATGCTGTAATGAAACAGTTCTACTTCCTAACATTCCTTGCGGATTGCCAGGGTGGTTTCCTTTATAACTAGTGGGATATTCCTGTTTGCTAGTTTTCTTGATGAGTACCAATAGCAAAGTCACCATCTCATGCCCCATGACCCAGAGTTGGGAACGTGGAAGTCTTTGTTTCTTGCTAATTTTGTTATTGTTAGATCATTCACCTTCAAAGGAGTGTGCATTTATATTCACCTTGGGTGATGGTATTCAAACAATTGACAGTATCCCTATAACATACAGCCTAGGGCTTGTGACAAAGTGTAACGTGGGTGTGGCAAAATATTTAGCTTCATAAAGTTATAAATTCATAACTTGTTAATTGTTGATCTTGCCCAACCTCTTCTATTTCAGGGCAGGATTTTGAGGTGTGAAGCAGTAGATAACAGCAAACATGGCCAGAGAGCAGTCTAGGGAGAAAAATGTAGGAGGAACCAGGATAAAAGCTTTTATGACGTCTTCTGAACATCCACAGGACCTCTGTACAAGGTTAAAAATTAGTTCGAATGTGGTCATTGTCGAAGTCTTTCCAACATCTTATAACATCAACTGCAGACTTATTTTAGACATCATTTATACTGCTTGTGGACCAAATAATCGTTCTCACACTCCATTCAGTTAAAACTCACTTTTATTTCAATGTCATTTCCATTTGTAGTTGCAAAGCAGCTCTACGGTTGTGTTGAAATGGCATGTGTGTGTGTCTAAAAATCATGAAAAGAAAAGTGAAACTTAACTCACTCTGCAGCAGATAACAATTAAAAAATAACAAACAACAATCCACTTAGCACATGTGCTTCATAACTCATATGACTGCATCGCAATTTTTATAGAAAAAAGTTCTTTAAAGTTCATTGTGTGTGTGTGTGTGTGTGTGTGTGTCCCTCCCTTTCTTGTTGGTTCATGTTTAAGGTGTTCTGAAGCATGTTGTTTGATCATCTCCTCGGTCGCATCTTTGCTCCATTTCATTACTGCAGCTGCAAGAGTGGAAAAAGACAAAAATTATGAATGTGCAATGGCAACCTGTAGTCATACACAAAGTCCACATATTTGTATGAAAAAATATCAAGGTCTGAATTCCTTGTACATCCTACCTCCCAGCTTTTGCAATACTAACTGTACTCTAACCTAGCTGTGATTACTTTTACCAGCTTTGTGACCAAAAGGGTACAAACTTAAAAAATTGATAACATGCAGCTTTAATAATGTTGTCTACCTTCTTGCAAAAGGTACCAAAAGGTGGCATCCAATATATAGCGAAAAAAAAGGAGGCAACTTAGATTTAGAATGAACTACTTTTTAAAACTGCCATAGCATAAGAAAATATTCACAACTGTAACGATGACGTTGGCTCGTTTCTGGCTGTAGGACGGCTAACGTACTAGCTAGCTAACCTGCCACCAACATTTGTAGCTAGATAACATTAACCCTGATGTTAAATTACGCTTGCTTAGATGGTAACATTACCTAACCACAGCAGGTTGAAGCTGGTTTACAAAAAAAGATAAGAAATCTAACAGTAAACATAACTTACAGTAACATTAACTTAGTTGACCTTACCTTAGATGTTTTCACCTAGCTGGATGAGTTCACACTTTTGCCTTGCAAAAGTTTCTCCCTGGTGGAGAATGCTGTCAGCTTGCCATTTGAGCATTCCATGCTCAAAAACTGTCATTTCTGAATGATATGTAAACAGTTCCAGAAACTGCAAGAGTAGACAGGTAGAGTTACACAGGATGCAGCATGTGTCAGGTTTATGCTGCCACACAAACTCAGGATCAGGATGCACACTTCCAGGACACAAATCACCAAAAGTGCTGAGGCATCTTGACACTGTATCTGAAAATACATGGTTGCTTTTAATTTCACCATCAACCAAACCAAACACAGGGGTCACAACCCAAAGACACATGGACTGGATAAAATGGCTTAAATGCAGTTTCTGAAATAGTAGAGATAGATTGCAGGGAAAGATGAGTTGAAAGATGAGATGTGTGTGTGTGAGAGAGAGAGAGAGAGCGTTTAAGACTGAGGGAAAGGTGTGTGAGAGCAAAAGAGAGCGTGTGTAAGACTGAGGGAAAGGGGTGTGTGTGAGAGAGAGAGAGAGAGAGCAAAAGAAAGCGTGTAAGACTGAGGGAAAGGTGTAAGAGAGATCATGTAAGACTGACAGAAAGGTGTGTGTGTGTGAGAGAGAGAAAGCAAAAGAAAGCGTGTAAGACTGAGGGAAAGGTGTAAGAGAGATCATGTAAGACTGACGGAAAGGTGTGTGTGTGTGTGAGAGAGAGAGCAAAAGAGAGCATGTAAGACTGACAGAAAGGTGTGTGTGTGTGTGTGTGTGTGTGTGTGTGAGAAAGAGCAAAAGAGAGAGTGTGTAAGACTGACAGAAAGGTGTGTGTGTGTGAGAGAGAGAGAGAGAGAAAGACCAAAAGAGTGTGTAAGACTGAGGGAAAGGTGTGTGAGTGTATGTATTTGAGAGAATCTAAGTGACTGAACATGAGCATGTAAATGAGAGTGTAAGAGCAACACATTTTTTTTTTTATCAACAATAACCCAAGAGTGAAACTGTGAACAAAAATTGAGTGTGGTTATGTATATGTTTACACCTATATACTGAGGTGATCAGGTACATCGGTTTAGTAACTAATAAACTAGAAACACAGTGTACTTCAGTCGACTGAACTTCACTGGCAGCAACTGTGCAAGCCTTACAACCACCACCTCAGTCTGATGCTGAGCCAAACCATCGAATAGCCAGCTTTTTAATGTCGTTGCTTGCTGCATTCTGAGTCAACTGATTCTTCCATACAGAACCTGTTTAAATAAAAAAAGAGTTTCTTTCATGTTCATATTTCCTAACAAATATGGCCTCTATACACCAAGTGTGTCATGTGTCTGCAGTGTATGATATACATCATGCAGACAGTATCAATTAGCAATTAGCAATTAGCAGCAATCCTGTGGCTAAAAACAGCTTGAGGATCAGAGGGGAAAGCACAAAGCTGAGAACTGCGCATGCAAAAACACAGGCCAGATGGATTCTGAAGGCCAAAGGAACATGTGCAACATGCTACTAGATACTTAAGTATACCAAATAATCTGGCAACTTAGTGTAGATTGAAAGCTCCAGATTTGAATATTTTCAGTATTTAACTTAATTTAATATATATATTTAATTAACATGCATTTAGATTATTTTAGAGCGTAGCATTTCACAGCAAACAGCAAATGTTAAACTATTAGTTACGTATTACAGTCACCTTGGCTGCCATAGATGCAAAAGACATCTTCCCGTTCACTCCTTTGCAGTTGATCATTTTGGCAACCTTTTCAGCGAATAAATAAGCTAAAATATACCATGTGACCCGCTTTAGGTTACTGCCCCCGATGGCTACAGGGTGTACCAAAATTCTCCATACATAGACGTCCACTTCCTCGTTGGTCCACAACACTTCCAGTCTTTTTGAATTTGTTAATAAGTCTGGCAACAGTGTTGTGTGTGATGTGCTTGCCATGTTGCCTGTTAAAGTCCATCGTAACCTTGTGACAGCTTGTGATCCATCCATGAGAATGATTTCAGTATGTTCTTCTTTTGTCAAAGGCATTCTTAAAGGCTATCTGAAAAATCAAATCTAAACTAAGTATGAAAAATTTTGAAGACATACTGCTAAAAAGTGATAATTTCTCCTATGTATGGAGACTTTTGGGACAGCCTGTAGTTCAGTTTTGTGTGTGCTTTGTTTTATTTGACTTTCTTTATTCTTATTACTTTTTAGGTTAAATATATGGAAATATCTGGAGAATTCTACAGGATTCCCTAACCTTCTAGCACCACCTTCAACTTCTAGTAAATCACTGTCAGCTTATGCTATTTGATGACATTCCCCTTTAAAAACACCTGTTAGTTACCAAGTTTTGCCTTGCTCTTGTACTGCTGTCATCCTTGAGCCACATCTCGAATTCAGTCACATCAGTCTTGGATGCCTTTTTAAGAAATGAACGTCATCAGGAAGCTGTTTTGCCTGATCTGCAGATCTTGGTCAGAAGTGCATTTACTGTTGCTGCAAGCTACATCTGATGCTGCTTGATGCTCAAGGACAGTCAAGATGTGTAGTTCAGCCACTGAAAAAAGTTATTTAAAATTTTTGTAATGCTACGTAGTCTGCAGCAGAGCTCAGCATATAAATTATGCAAAATACAGCTCCATGCTTACCAGTGCAAGGTATATTATCACTGCTTCTTCCTATCCAGTAAGAAGGTTTGAAAATATGTCAAGCTGGGCCTAATGACAAGGTTTAATATTACAAAACAAATTGACATTAATAATCAAATATACCAAATATGCACTCTCAGTTGGCTTTCTAGGCTTTTCTGTGTTACTGATGTAAACATTTATTAAAAAAAACAATAAACCTGTTTAAAAAAAAGGCAAAATTATACAAAGTCCACTTTATTCCTAACCTCATCCACAGACAGTTAGTGGTTAAGGCTCTGGGTAACTGCTCAGAAGGTTGGGGGTTCAAGCCCCACTTAGTACGACTGCACGCCGCACTTTACAAAGCTGCATCAGATCACAGCTTTTACACTCAAGAATCACCTTGTCTGAGGGCTCATACCAATCTTAAAACATCAAGAATATAGTCAAGTAAGTACTTTTAAAATATCAATTGTTTTAAAAAAGTCAAAGATTACCTTTATGACACAAGCATCATGTTGCTGCCAATCACAACCAGGAGGTAAACAGCTTTGCTTATTTTCTCATCACTGGGGTAATTTGGCCACCATTTCTTTTCATCCACATACCATGAACTTGGAACAATGTTAACCATTTCATCGCACAGAAATTTGTAGTTTTATGTGAATTTGCCATATAGGAGTCTAGATTCATGAACTGAATGTGCACTGGAGCCGGTCCAAATCTGCTAAATGGAGGTGACTGTTATATGGATATGCCGGAGGAAACAGAGTCATCTGCTATAAGGGGAGTCACTTGACTTCACCTTTAATGACATGAGGCTCAACTTGCATGCCACGTGAGCCTTCTTGACATAAGATAGTGTGTCTTAATTATGGATGCGGTCATGAAATTGTGAGTGACCATGCATCAATCATATGCAGCTACCCTGTCCTGCTGGGATGCTATTATTTACAACTCCATTAATGAAAACTGAGAATGTTATGCCACAGACCATTTCCATGGCAGCTGAATGCTCAGTGCCTTTCAGTTTCATCAAAAATGCAGGTGTCAAAAGTAATGTCTGCCCACTCTGAGGCATCGATCTAGTGCACTTTCTCTCCCTGCAAAGAAGGAATTTATAACAAGACATGGAAAATATGTCGATAAACTTGAGTATTCAGTACTATTCAGTAAATTCAGTAACCCCTAAGGGGGTCATACATACTAGTGTGGACTGCCAACCACCAAGGGGGCTCAAAATTGCAAGTGATGTTGCGGCTGGGCAAGCAAGCTCTGAAAGTGGACAGATGCACATCTTCCAGATGCCCCAGGAGTGACCACAGCATACTGGTATATTTGCAATATGTCAGACACACTCTTGTGAACATCTCTGACCAACTGTTTGTGAGGTTTAGGTGGCACCATAAAGGGTGCCTAAAGACAGGTTAGTCCATTGCATACAGAAAATGATTACACAAGCATACTTGAAAATAATTCAAGAAGTACCTTCTTCCATTCTATTTGACACTGGCTATTACTACCCCCTTTGTCATCAATATAGTGCAGTATCAGGACTTTACTAATTCTCCTCCTCCTCAATCAGGAGCAGTATCAACATTTAAACAATTTTCATCCACAATAAAGCACAGTATCAGTCATATTTATAACTGCTGTCTGTTATTGTATGGCACGTTATTAGTGTGCATTATCAGGATATGTCATGAATCCTTGTGATGACTTTGATGTACAGCCTCAACAGGTTCCAAAGGAACTACCCTGGCACTCTGGATTCAAGGAGATTGTTCTTATAAGAACTTCTTTTAAGATAATATCTTACAGAAACTTTCAGTAACGTCTTCAATAACATAAAGGAGGTGGGCTGAACCAGCAGGTAATGTGTGATTATTGTCACCTGTGTGTGATCAAGGTGGGGTTACTTATATCATGTGCTTTGGTTTTGTCTTTTAAAAAATGAGGTGAACCAGAGAGTGAGAGCTGAGCAGAGCTCTCTGTTTTTGTGCTTGTGTGTATGTCCCTGCAAGTGAGAAAATGCTAAAAAAAAAAAAAAAAAAAAAAAAAAAGCTCACTGTAAAAAGTAAAAATAGAAGCTCTGCAAAAAGTCACCTGTCTCTTGAGTCCTCCTTCTTAGAAAGACCCCGGGTTCTACAGTGGTGCTGAAACCAGGGAGGAGGTACCAGACACAGTCAGGGAACTTTCTCCACTTAGTGAGATGTTTAAGCCCCTTGCCAGTCTCCACCAGATGCATCAGGCTCTCCTAGGCTCTTGTGGCATGAACAACAGCAGCGACTTGAGGCGATCCCTCAGGAATCTCCCTGATTTCCCTCTCATTCCTTGCTATCCTCTCTAATGTCTTCCCCAGCTCCCTCTCAATCCACACAGCTAGAATCTCCCTTGTCTGTCTGGACCAGGGCAAAACCCAGGCAGGTTTGCTGGGGGAAAACCTTGTGGATGGGTCCTGCAGTTGCAAGGCATGGTGTGGATTGCTGGGAAAGCAGTACCAGGGCCATCAACATCAGCTCCATGTCAGGGAGACAACAACATCAACACACATCTTGTTGTGCAACAAGACCCTGGGACACCCTTTCAACCAAGTGAGAGTAATTGAGGGTCAGCAAATTCAGCCTATGTTCTGCTATCCCACCTGCATTTTTCAGTTGTTAAGTCAAGGCTACGCTTGACATGGGAGTAATCGTGTGATTGGAGGAGCTCCGTGGTCTTGGTGCCCAAGGCCAATGGGTCAGTCCATTTTTGTGTAGACTTTAGAAAAGTCAATGTGGTGTCTAAATTTGATGCATACCCAGTTACACACATTGATGAACTACCCAATGTGTTAGGTGTGGCTCACTTTTATTCGACACTGGATTAATCAAAGGGTATTTACAGATTTCCTTGACTACAATATCCCAAAAAAAATGATATCTTCCTCTCCATTATTTTGTTTTTTTCTCATCAGTCTGGGCCTTTTTTTTCCCCACTTTGTGCAAGTTTAGACAGGTCTCAAGATGATGTGAGCCAAATTTGGTGTAGATTGGACAAAATGTGGAGGAGTATCAAAAATGGCAGTTAGATGTAAACATTTTTAGTATTTTATTGTAACTTTTGATCTTTTGATTTTTTGTTGGTGCTGTCATGAAATTTGTTGCATAGACTCGGAGCATGGTCCTGAAGAGGCCTACCTAAGTTTTGTGTCAGTGAGCAAAGTCATTGCTGGGATATAGCCCCACTTCCTGTTTGGCAGCATCGCCGTCAGACTCATTGGCCCATTTGCGACAAACCGTTTGGAATATTCAAAACATTTTTTGATAACTTTTGCGAGGCTTACTATAAAGATGTTCGATCCCAAATTTGGTGATGATTGAACAAAATTTGTAGTAGGAGTAGCGAAAACCCAGTTTTTGACAAAATCCAAGATGGCGGAATATCTAGTTAAGCAGAAATTGATGTCATATGAATCCCCAATCAGTGTGCCAAATTACACAACTTTTTACCAGATGGTTGTATGGGCTGCCATAGATACCCTAGCCAGAAGAAGAAGAAGAAAACATAAAATAACAATACGGTGCCTACGCGCTTTCGTTTCTTGGCCCGTAATAATAATAATAATAATAATAATAATAATAATAATAATAATATGTAAGATATGGTAATTTGTTTATTTATTTTCACTTTTTTGTATTCAGCATACAGCACTGGCCCTTTAAGCAAACATGTTTGCTCGGTTCATTATGCTCACATGATAAAGTCTACAGACAGCTCAGTTTCAAAATGCCAATCAGTACCTTTTGAGTATGAAAATGTGATGCAATTGTTCATTTGGAAATGTTTAACATGATTTTAAAGAATGATACAGAATATACATGACACATAAGTTCAATATGACAAGCTCAATAGAACTGTGATATAAAGGCTACATGACACTGAAGTATATACCACAAACAAATGTGGATGCTTAACCAATAACATGATGTAACTACTGAGTACAGAATGAAATTCCCATACTCTTATTCCTTCATCCTCCATGCTCTCTGGTCATGAACCAAGGACATCAGTTCAAAGCAACATCATGAATGTTTACCATGTGTAACACTATAAGGTTAAACAGTTTGAAATATTTGCATAGTAATAATATAATATAGTAAGCTGTATGAAGACATGAACTCTCTCAGCTAAATGACAAAGTGCCGTATTCAGAGTTGGCCACTTAAATCAGAAAATTAGTTCAAAATTTATGTCAGTATTTACAACAGGAAAGTTCTCTAAATTCAGAGCCGGCTTAGGCAAGTGCTTGACTTTTCTGGGCAACCCAGTCAGATTAATAAAATCACCTGCCTCCAAGGTTGCCAGATTTTAAGTAACATTGTATTTGGATAGTCCTTTATACAAATCTACACACCAACTATAGTCATTTAATCAGCTCATTCTCAACAACATGCCAAATGATGTTTAATTACCTTTCAACAACATGCTATAAAATATTCCATATTTCAGTAGGGTGCGTTGACTGTATTTGCAATTGTAATTGGACTAAATAAGAATTTACAGTATGGATTTCACCCACATTATTTGACTGCCAGTTGACAGAAATACTTGATAAACTTGATAAAGCACAATCAATTATTGTGCAATGAACTTCGTGCGAGTGTAAACAAAGTGTGAAGATGAGAGTCCAGTACTACATTCTAATAGGAAAAAAGGATTCAGGACTGATGGAGATTTAGCTTTTTTTTTCTCAACAGGTAAGGCATTTATTTGTTCTTTAATTTGGTGAGAAGCGCGTGAATGATAGATGATAGTCATCTGAATTACCCTTGTTGTGGTGTTTATATTGCAAACCAGTTGAGATGTTGTTGAGCTAGAGATCTCAGGATTGCTGGTAGTGCCTAAGGCATGGTGTTGAGTTTTTGTAAGTGATTCAACAACTCTGCTTGCCGATCTTTGTGTTTTTTATACTCATTCGACAGGTTTAGCAAGTATGCTAATACTATCCAGTTCATGACAAACCTTTTTAAACCTATTTGTCAAAGAAAACAAAATACAAAAACAACAACAACAACTAAAAAAAATATATATAACAAAATACACAGAGAACACAGATTGGAAAATACAACGAGTAAATATTTGGAAAGCTTTTACACTATATTTTAAATTGCTAGCTGCATCTAACAGACCTGGAGATGTGCAGGGCCTTGAGAAAAGCCCCTATGTTTAGCCCATAGTCCAATACAACCAGCACGCTGTGAAATTACAGCAGACAACCAGCAGACAGTTAAGTGATTAGTTCTTTCTGTAGATTATAGGCTGTTTATTATACCATAGCATGAACACGGTTACACCATGATAACGGTGATGCT
Source organism: Pangasius sanitwongsei (assembly GCA_037576675.1). NCBI lineage: Eukaryota > Metazoa > Chordata > Actinopteri > Siluriformes > Pangasiidae > Pangasius > Pangasius sanitwongsei. The sequence continues at coordinate 9,929,448 of CM075019.1, read as the reverse complement.
CCGTCACTGCTGCTTGATCAAGCAGTCACGGTAAGAGCTAAACAGCTGATTGAAGCTAAAAGACAATCTCTTGTTGAGAGGTTTCACTCTTTCATCTGGTACTCAGTAACTATAACAGTGATACCTTGATGTGCGCAATAAATCTATTTTATTATTGTGCATATTTGGGCTGCATCCCGAACTGCATATCACCATACTACACAGTGTGTCACCGCAGCACAATGTCATTTGTGCAGTTTGAGACACTGCCTCCTATTCATGTGTGCACTCCCACCTGTGAGATTAATGTGTGCCATGGAGGAATAGTGCAGCACAACCCATCATGACCCTTTATGAAGGGCAAAATTCCAAAATCTTATATACTACAGCTTTAAGTAGTTATAGTTCTTTTTTCTTTTTTCTTTTTTTATAGCCATATACATTTCTATCCTCAAGAGAAGTATTGTCTCTGATTAAGACAAGTCTTCTGTGTAAATGAAATTTAAAATGTAGGAATTCATATGATTATTTTTATTTACTAACCATACTTAATTCAACTCTGAATACGGCCCAAAGTTAGCATCAGCTGGTAAATCAGTGGGCAGGCAATGGTCAGCTTCAGGCAGCCCTCCTGAAAACTTGTGAAGATGTTTTATTTTGCTCTATGGGCTCATGCCTGTGCCAATGTTTGTTATTTAACAATAGTCCCAAAACTCTATTAATAAAAGCCTCACCAGGACAGTTGCTTCTGATGTAGTTTTCTATTTTTACACCTTCAATTTTGTTTTATTGTGAAGAGCAATTAAACCAGTAGAGGTTAATTGAAACCATAGAGCCAAACAATGGCTACTAATGGACAGAAATTACTGGCAATGTATCCTCTTGTGGCCATAGCTTCCAAACCCTAGAATACTCCAAAAACGACAGTCATCCCTGAGTATCCTTCACAGAAATCCTCAGCAGGGCATGTCCATGTGCTATATTGGTGATTCAGGCAACCTGTATATGAAATATGGTTGAAACATTTTAAGAGTTTACTGTTCGTGGTCTCAGTCAACACCTTTTTCTAGAATCTTAAAGACTGAAGAATGGAAATCTGTAAGAGTTCAGACCAGTTGATTTCCAAAGAAGCTACTACAGTTTGGCTTAACTGGCGTCTGATTGTCCCTCTCGTAGTGGTTGTATGCTACTATAATCTGCTGATTTCTTCATCAGTTTCAGTATGCTCGTCATTCACATCTTCATCACATATACATGGTAGGTCAGAAAATCTGTTTCTTTCCTCTGTCACTTTGTGCACTTCTTTTGTCTCATTACTGCTTTCATCAATTTCATTTTCATTGGCCTTGTTCATAATCAGTGACTCAGAGGTTTTGTCATTCTTGTTATTCTCCCCCAGTTCCTCTGTATCTGACTCCCCAACCTCTTCGCACACTGAATAAATCTTGCCAGGATCGTCTGTCCCCCTATGCCGGATTTGGTGATACAATCCAGAAAAATCACTTGTTGTCCTGTTACACGAAGTAATTTCTGATGATGTAGGGACGGACCCATTAGCAAGACAGTGTTCTGTATTCTTTGTATTTGCTTTTGAATTTTGTTGAAGAATAGAGGCAGTGACACTGAAAAGTTTAAGCTTGCTCTTCAGTTGTTCTCCAGGAGGAGCTGTTGAACACTTTATAGGATGGTCAGAATAGGCCATGTTTGAGGCCCCTGTACTTCCTTTGGAAGTTTGTAGTCCTGGTTTATTTCCTTTCATCATTCCTAACACTTCATATCGGAAACTAGAAATGTCCTGTTTCAGCTCCTGAAAAATATAAGACATGGTTTATTCAGTTGTTGCTGCACCATGTAACCACTATAAAAAAAAGTCTTAGTTACCTTGAAGTTCTCCTCTGTTAGGCCTTCTTCTGTCTTGGCATCTCTGATCATTGCAGCCACGTACCGCTTCACCAAGTTTCGCAGCACCTCCTGCAAGAATGCCAAACAAGAAAAGAGAAGGCTAATAGCCATCAATATGAGATCACACTGCATGAGGTAGGACTCATCCGCGCAGCCTAACAGAGCATTAAAGCATCTGTGGTACCAAGATTAGAGAAAGGAATGGGAAAGGCACAAGGTGATTTATGGTGTGAGAGATGAAAGGGGAATATATTCACAACAGTAAGTCTTCTGAGGATTTGATATACAGCACAAAAGCAGACAGGAATAATGGGTATTAGCTTCGTAAAAGACATAATTACCTGATACTGGTGATTGATGTGGACATTCTTTGCAGCTCTCCTCTGTGGGAGGATGGAAATGGCTTGACTATTGACTTAACCACAGTTTCACAGCCTCTGGTTTGCTCTGTTTTAAGGCAATGAGGCTCCCAGCATTGATGTTAGTACTGGAGAATCATGCTTAAAACACTACATATTGACATTTACTACAATAAAACTGTATTGCTTTCATATACTATGATCAAAATCATAATTTGATATAGATTAGAAATTCAGCAAAATAGAAATAAAAGAGATAAAAGATAAAGTCTTACACTAATTGACCCAAAAGTCTCAGTTCTCTCTGATATTGTCCTCTTGCAGATGTGCTTCTTGATCCATCTGATCAGGTACCATGCAGACTTAGGGCTGGGGATTATGTTAAACGGAGGAGGCAAAGTGCCTCCCTCTTCAAAGTAGCTCATCCACAACTTAGTTCGAGCAAACTTCCACTCGATGTCAGCATGATCCTATGAAGTAGCAGAAGAGAGCATTATTTATGGAAATAAGACAGAATGAGGGAAACAAGTGAAACACAAGCCAAATAAATATTCAGCGTACCAGATTAAGTACACTTCAGTACTTCAATAATGTCAGTGTACATTATCTAACCATATAACTCATATAAAGATATTCTAGTTGGAACACAGCTTAGTAGTTAGGCAGCATATTTGGGCACCATTTGCCTACACCTAAGCTAATTACTGTCCCATTAGGACAGCAGCTGGACATATTTGGCAGTAACATTGTATATATCCTATCTGTAGACAATCCTAGACAAGTGTTAAGGGTGCCAGTAATTTTTAAACTAGTATTTTGTAGAAAAAAATGCACTATTTAAAGATAAATTTTTAAATGTAAAACGTGTTTAAAAAAAAACATACAATGTTTTTTATCTGAGTTAAAATATTACTTATTGCATTGTTAAGGGAGCTGGTAGTCAAAGAGCTCAATGACCAGTGAGTTCACAGAGTGGGCAGGTGGGCACGGATTGGGTATGCAGAGCCTGTAGAACAAGAGGAAAATGAGATGCATTTTTGGCACAGACCGAAGGTGGAATAATGACATCCTTGGAGAAAACAAGAGATGGAGGCCTTTTGAGCCAGGAATGAGTAGGCACAAGCCATAGGCAGTGCAGGAGAGGCATTGATGTAAACCATGTGTGGAGTAGGAAAGGCCTCAGTGCAGGTTTCAAAGTGGACTTTGCAAGGAGACGGAGTTTATGAAGTGTTATATATACCGCTTCCAATGAGTGAGACAGTAAGGTGACTAAAAGCAGAGTAAAGCATAAACAGTTGAAATTATAGTACAGCCATCAAAGCACCTTGCAAATCTACCATGATTTATAACCTGAAATACAAGAGAAGAATGCTAGTTTAGAGGCACGTGAGTGAACAGGACCACCTCAGTATTCACCCAGTGGCCAGCAGTCTCACAAATGCAAGAGCCAGGTGTAACTGGTCGTGTGTAGCCCTTCAAAAAAACATGGACGCATCCTTCCTTAGAAACTGGAACCTTTCCATGAGTAGAGTGACAAACCCAGCTACTGTCTCCAGACCCAAGTGGCCATGCATTAACAGGTTTTTATCTCACACATGTGCTTTACTATTGAGCTGGGACAGCACAAACACTCTCTCTCTCATCAGGCCAAGGTTTGATAGATACCAAAAGTATATATAAAGTCTTCAGTCTCCCCTTCAGGAGGTGAAATGCATGCTCAATTGGTCTGGTGATTGATTTGGCCAGTCTAAAACCTTCTACTTTTTTCCCCTGATGAAGTCCTTTTCTGTGCTGGCAGTGTGTTTTGGGTTATTGTCTTCTGCATAATGAAGTTCCTCCCAATAACACTGGATGCATTTCTCTGTAAATTGGCAGACTGAATGTTTCTGTAGACTTCTGAATTTATGCTACTGCTACCATCATTAGTATCATCAATAAAGTTCAATTAAAAAAAGCATCCATGCAAGCCCAAACCATGACACTACCTCTACCATGCTTGACTGATGAGCTTGTATGCTTTGGATCATGAGCAGGTCCTTTCTTTCTACACACTTTGGCATTTCCATCGCTTTGGTAGAGGTTAATCTTGGTTCCAGAACTTTTGTGGTTCATCTCTGTATTTATTTGCGAATTCCAATCTGGCCTTCTGAATCTTACTGCTAATGAGTGGATTGCATCTTCTGGTATGGCCTCTATATTTCTGCTCTCAAAGTTCTTCTCCAAACAATGGATTGTGATCAACCCTGGCCTGTGGAGGTTGTTGATGATGTGATCTTCTTTTCACAGCTCTCACAATGTTTGTCATCAATTGCTGTTGTTTCCCTTGGCCGACCTTTTCAGTGTCTGGTTGTTAGTACACCAGTGGTTTCTTTCTTTTTCAAAACATTCCACATTGTTGTGTTGGCTATGCCTAAGGCTTGTGCAATGGCTCTGACTGATTTTCCCTCTTTTCTCTTTTCATCAAAACGGCTTGCTTTTCTCCCATAGACTGCTCTCTAATGCAGTCAACAAATTGAGTTTTCACAGGCAAAATCCAGGGCTCAAACCAAGAGTAAACATTCAGAGTTATTAACTGTTTAAACAATCAATCTAACAGGGCACACCTACATACTTTTGGTCACTTGAAAAATGGGTGGGTTCAAACAAAAGGTGCCATGTTCTAAGTCTTCAAATCTAGATGATTGTTCCATACAACTAGATGTAGACAATCAGGAAATGAAAGCTGGAATTCTGATCGATTGTTTCATATTCATCTATAGATCTTAAACCCAAACGTCTTCAGTATAGCAATAACAAAAGGATTAACTTTGCCGTTTCAATACTTTCGTGTGTGTGTGTGTATATAGATATAATATGTGTGTGTGTGTATGTATGTATGTATAATGGTTCACATTGTTTATTTTTTTAATATGATTGTAAAATGACATTATTATTATTATCATTATTATAAACTGACTTTTAGTAGTAAGCCTGATGCCTCTAGTTTCAGAGAAAAAAAATGCATCTCCACACAAAAAATAGAGAAGGAGCCACAACTCAGTTCTTTGTTCTTGTTTGAATTGGATACATTAAGATAAATAAGTACTTTATATTGAAAAGGGGTGACATATATAGCGCACATCCACAAAATTCGGTTGCAAGAAACTGGACAGGACTTTTAAACCATTGTTTCAGAAAAACCTGATATGGCTTTGTGACTGCTCTAAAAAAGGATATCGATGGGTGGTAATGTTAGTGCACTTTTGAACTAAAGTGGATTTGAAAACCCCAGTCTGGCAGCAGATTTTTAATGTTACAACCCCTGCTGTGCAGCTTCTACGATGTCAGTGGAGCTGCATTCATTTCTGACCATGAAAACAGGAATAAAATTGGCCTGCACCCAAAAACATCAGCAACATGCAGTGTTATAACACTAAATAACATGAAACTATGTTTGTGTCTGCATGAATATAGAGTCTTGTCTGACAGATATCACCCCAGGTAAAAAGAAAACATAAGACTCACAGCAATGTGTTGATAGGAGTTGTTCATCATGGCAATCAGCATGTTGAGAAGAACTACCAGAGAAATAATGTTATAGGTTCCAAACATGGTGGCTCCAACAAACTCAGTGAATTGGTGTTCTGGGTCAACGTTGGTCACATACAGACTGATGAGGCCAAATATGGACCAGAACAAAGACTGGAGGGTTTCAAATAACCTGGAATAGCACAAAGAATTTAAATGAAACACAGACTGTTTCCCTACAAGCATGGAGCCCAGATTATTTTTTAACAAACAGTTTATTAAGATCTTCAGTCACTCACGTGGAGAATGCATTATTCTGCTGTACACAACGAATACCCTTGCAATTCCCTGTCTTGTTTGAAGCCTCTGTCTCATAATAAAAATATAGCTGGTTGAGGCCATTCGCGAAGGCCAGAAGCACCAGGCAGTAGATGAAGAGGAATTTAAGGATGTCCAGTAGCATGCGGCCCAGAGAGATTTGAAGAGGACCCAGGTGAGAGTTAGCTGTGAAGAGCGAGATTAAGCGCAGAGAACTGAAGATGTTGGCAATGGCGAATAGTGCCTCTGCCACCAGGGTAGGATGCCACATCTCCCAGTCTTTCCTGGGTTTGAAGTCACTGTACTGGAGAGATTTCAATGACAATTTCAATGACAAAAAATTTTAACCCTGTCTACTGTAAAAAAAAAAAAAAAAAAAGTTTCTCAGTGTTGGGTATAGCACAATAGTCTATTATTTATTATCTTACCTTTGTGTAAGCTACAATCTTTAGAGAGATAGTGGCTAGATAGAGAGAATTCATGACAAAATCCATGAGGTTCCACCAATCATGGACATAATCTTGAAAGCCTCCATCCCACATCTGTTTGATCTCAGCCCAGATAAAGCCTACAAACAATGAGGTTACAATTTATATCAGTTTTGCAGCTCACAAGACATCACACCCATTTCATGTTTCTAACACTTCATCTGCATTTCTTCCCACTCATGCCACTCTGCACCAGAAGTCTGTGTTTTGTTTTGAATTCTCTGGATATATTTAACTAAAGTACTTGTTATGAGTTACCGAGCACCCAAGGCAGTATCATCCATTCCACAGTAGTGGGAGCTGGACCCTGCCGATCCGACTCGGTGGTGACCACGTGCTGGGAGGCCAGAAGAAGGAGGAAGAGGAAGGTCAGGTACGAGGCAGTGTGGCAGATGAACTTGATGAAGGGCTTGCGGATAAAAAGGCCATAGTGACTCTTTGGGGCTATCAGATAAAAGATGGAGAAGAGAGGGAACAAGAGGCCGATGAAAATGCATGTGACGAACTTGCCGGCCCAGTGGCGTCTCCTCCAGCCCGGAAACTCATCATACCAGCGGGAAGCTAGGAGCTGCTGACAGTTTGGCTGTGCTACAAACTAAGCAATCAGAGGAGAAAGAAAAAAACAAAACGGGTAAAGAAAGTATATTTTAAGTCAGTATTAACAGTATTGTATTTTTATAGAGTATCAACTATTTTAGTAAAGCAAAAAACTGGGTATCATTGAAGTATTAAAGAAACGTTTTGAACAATCCCTATTCTTTTGAAAGAGAAGAAAATGAAAAATATATTGCACAAAGATCATCATAGGGGACTAATTCTTTTACAATCTGATTTCTTTGCCATGATCTAAATAATACTAGTTTATCACTTTTATTCTGATAAGTTTGATTTTCAGACAATTAGACCTCTTGTAGTTTGTGCCAGTTGTTAAAGCAAAGCCCTGCCTAAGAGAATCCATGCAATATGGGTAATGAAAAACAAATGGCATGTCGAAAGCACATTTCAATAAATAAAATGACTCATAGTGATTCCAGCTTGCTCAGTCTGTTTTTGATCAGATGGCATGAAAATCAAAATGCTGGGTCATCTTTCTACACTTTTGTGCAGTCATCTGCACAGCACATGAGGCACTGCTCATACGAATAACCACATCCTGAAAGGTCATCATATACTGCTCAAACAATGCTCTTCTATGAACAGGTAGTTCTGCTTTAAATTGTGTGTGAACAGGACTATGCTAAATCGGAGAATTTCAAAGGACACATGAGCCCTCTCAATCAACTCAAATGTAAACAGTATATGAAAAAGTCACAGTGATTCCACAGTGTAGCTTTCACCGTCTTCCTATAAAAATGACAGATTTCATGGGTAGCTGTTCGTCGGATCTTTATGCCATGTAAAATCTAAGCTCTGAATGATGTAATGGAATTTGTGAGCTGTGCCCTGTTAGTCGGCTGCTCCCAGGGTCGAGTAGATTCTGGAACAATACTATTTCTTATTACTACTGACAAGAATAACATCTGTGCCATTGCAGAAAAGCAAAACTTGGACATTCTGCCACACACATGTTGTTTTTATTATCTTTGTAAGGTAATTCCACTGGCATGTAAATTATTGTGTATGTATTATATAAATAATGCTACACCAACACTTAACCCCAGTCTAAAATCTTCCACGTTTTTTCCACTGATGAAGTCCTTTGTTGTGTTGTGTGTTTTGGGTCATTATTATTATTATTATTATCAGTAGTAGTAATAGTAGTAATAGCAGCAGTAGTAGAAGTAGTAGTATTATTAGTACTATCTCATGGAGCATTTTAACTGGCACCTTCACACTTTATTGCATAGTAGATTTAAATGCATTGTGCTTCTTTACTTTATCTTATTTTTATTGTATTTATGTTATCTGCAAATATTTGTTTTTACTACTGCTGTAACGCTGCAATTTCCCTTGGGATCAATAAAGTATCTATCTATCTATCTATCCATCTATCCATCCATCCATCTATCCATCTATCTATCTATCTATCTATCTATTGTCTTGTTGCATGATAAATTTCCTCCCAATTAGATTGGATGCATTTCTCTCTAAATTGGCAGACATAATGTTTCTGAATTCATTCTGCTGCTACCATCATGAGTTACATCATCAATAAAGATTAGTTCATGAGTAGATCCTTTATTTGTATCTTTTGGTTCATGAGCAGATCCTTTCTTTCTCCACACTTTGCCCTTTCCATCACTTTGGTAGAGGTTAATTTTAGTTCCAGAACTTTTGTGGCTCATCTCTATATTTCTTTGCGAATTCCAATCTGGCCTTCCAGGTCTTACTGCTGATGAGTGGTTTGCATCTTGTGGTATGACCTCTATATTTCGGCTCTCAAAGTCTTCTTTGAACTGTGGATTGTGATACCTACAGCCCTGCCCTGTGCAGTTTTTTTGGTGATGTCACTGGTTGTTTTTTTTTTTTGTTTTTTTTCTTCACAGCTCTCAGATGTTTCTGTCTTCAACTGCTGTTGTTTTCCTTGGCCAAAACAAAAAAATTGTTCTTTCCAATACTTTCAGAGGGGACTGTACAATACATACATATGTACATATGTTGCATATGTAACATGAACAATAGGTTTATATTAATGTGCTTGTTATAACATATTATTGCTCATTCACAGGGATTTGGAATATAAGACTAATAATAAACAGAGCCAATCGATTTTACTCTACCAAGACAGCTGAAAGGACCTTTTTAGCTCCTGGACTTTGGAATTAAAATCTCGGGTGTTGGTCTGCCCTCTTGTTTAATTTCCACAGCTTCAAAACACTTCAAAATCAGGTAAACACCATAGCAGTGTCTGCCATCTTGTCCCGAAAAGCAGCTAAGCTGCTAGCTGAAGAAGTAAATGACATCTAGCTAGACTATTCAGAAATGAATCCAAATAATGAACAGTTCAAACAGAACTTTATACTCACAGTTTATTTACACTATTTACAAATTACACCTACAGTAGGCTCCAAGTGATTCCAACTGGTGCTGATTTGTCTACGTTTGAGATTTCAGTCATATTCATTCCAGATTTACAGATTGGCAGCTGGTTACAACGTTCTGCCCCTTTGAGAGATCTACCACTCGTCATAAGGATCAGCTGCGCACTGTCCAATAAATGTCAAGACATTTTTGGGGGGTTATTTTTTGGTCTGTGTAAAATGCATCTGCCATACTCCATTCACTTCCAGTGAAGCCTTGTGTCTGGCGGGACTCAAAATGACATGTTAAAAGCCTGTTGTCCAGTGAGCGTTAATCTTTCATCCCATTAAAACAGCGAGTACACAAACACCTAACAGACACTAAGTGACACACAGACTTCAATGGGTGTCTGTTAACTATGTGTCGGGGCCTTCTTCATTCTAGATTTTCATGTAGGCTGCATTGTTTGCTGAAAAGAGTTTTAGTTTAATCAACAAACAGTGCAATATTGCAGTCAGATATTTATCATTTGATTCGCTAAACTATTGAATTCCACCGAGATCGGTGAATAATATAGACACTTTGGTAAACATATCATTGCCGCATTTAAATGAAATTTTAGGGGAAGCCGGGCTTCCTGTGTAGTCTTAACGCAATCACTTGTGGCACATAGACACACACACACACAAACACATACATGTACAAACAGAAAGAGAGAGAGAGAGGGAGACACTTAAGTCCACACTTAAATTGTGTCAATGTAGATGATAATCTCCATCTTAACTTGTCTCAGGTGAGCCTTGAGCTGCCAGCTTTTGCTTTCCAATGGCTGACTGAACAAGTAAATACTTATGCTTATGCTTTGATAGGGACCTCCAGTAATTGTTGTTCCCATGGTAACAGAGATTGTGCGCCGATCTTGGGACAACATAGTTGTTCTGCCGTATCTGATATTAGCACAGCTCAGCATGCCTGACTGCTCTGATAGGGCTCTAAGTTAATAATAGTCTTATAAATCTCAGTGAAATTACTGATTATGATGAGCATTTTTACAATTGCTGTTAACTGGGTAATAAACCAAGCTTATTAGGTTAAGCTGAATAGACTTGTATGGGTGAACGCATCATTGCCATATTTATAGACATATATTCAATGTCAGGTATAATTTATTCTTAAGAAGAAGAAGATTCGTAGTAGCTGTGAGTCTTACACTGGGTTTAGTGTGTGTGTGTGTGTGTGTGTGTTTATTTTACAGAGTGGATGAATATCTTTCTCTTTAACATAAATTTGATTAAGCATTTGTCCCAAAGGTGATACACGAACTCAGGTTTGAATAATGACAGCCAAGGAAGGAAAGATAAAATTGTAAAAGTGTTGTTTGTAGTAGTTAAATAGAATGCGCAAATACGGTGGTAGGTTCATGCCATGTTTAATCTGTATGTACTGTCCTTGAAATATTTTGATTTAGCACACTCTTAATTCTGTCTAAAGTTATTACCAAATGTCTATAACTATGCTAGAGCCTAAGGTTGCAGTGTGTTTCTTGTGCAGAAGGGGGCAATATAGATTCACGTAAAATAACAGCATTGACGAGGTTCACAAACAGAGCATTAGAGAGCTACAGAAGCCCTTGAGTAGAATACAATGATGCCTAGTAGTTGTATTATTAGAAATGTCATCTAACAGGACTGAGATTTAAGAGTTGAAAGAAGGGTGTAGTAAGAAATATCAAGAAAAAAAAAAGCAGTAGATTAAGCTTGAGATTCTGCTTACTCTGGCTGGAAATTCAGTCCAAATTGCACACTATAAGCCGCCAAGGCAGCACAACATTGGACTCAGCTGAGTAGCTAAGACCTCCTGTTCTACTCAGCAGTGGATGTCTTACTGACCTTGTCCATCTCTTTGGACAGGCAATTTGGGCACTCAAGGACGTGCGTTACAGTGATTTTGTCATGGGTAAGGGTATTCTTAGGCATGACATGAAGCAGAGTGCCTAAAACCCCCTTAGCTGTGATAAAATCACTGTAATGCATGTCCTCGCATGGCCAAAATGCTATAAAATCAAAAGAGATAGACAGAGTCAGTAAGACGTTCATTGCTGAGTAGTGGACAGAACAGGAGGGCTTAACTACTCAGGTGGTTCAGCCAATCAAATGTATTTAAAATAACCATTATATGTCATCTTCATTTTATTTAATACCAACAGGCAATATTTGTGGAAATAGATGCACAAAACCCTTTCGAAATGCCTGAGAAATGTACACCTGACACATGTGTGCAAATTAGTGATGAAGAGTATGTGGAAGAGACTAAAATTGTGTCTTTGTTAAAACCAGTCACTGTTTCTTGTTACAGTCAGGCTAAATGAATCAATCTGAACAAAATCTGTATAGATTTTTAAAAATGATTTTCATGTTCATTTTAAGACACTCAGGTTTTAGATAGGATATACTATATCCTGTACTTTTATCAAAAGAAATTGCAAGGATATCTCACCTCCTTCTGATGGTACTTGATGGCCAATTTGAGCCTGGCAAGATCATTGTTATTGCCCTCATCCTCCAGTGGATTTATGTCATCTCTATAATTGAGGATGAGCTCCAGCTCTCGGGAGCTGCGTGTCTGGTCCAGCAGGTCCTTGGCGAATTGTTTGCACTGGTGCGACAACTCCTCGTACTCAGCCTTGAACTCGTTCTCCACCTTGCTGAGCTCCTGCAGCTCCCAGCTGAGGCGGAAAGCCGTGAGGAACGGGTCCTCGCTGGACAGGGCGATCAGCGATGGACTGGACAGTGCGCGGTAGATGTTGAGACGGGAGCGTGAGTGTCGCAGGCTGTCCACGTCTGAGCCGGATACACACTCCACACAGTTGCAGCGCACCTCGTGTGGCTGGGGCACCGAGACACCCTTTTGCACCAGAAGCTTGATGATCTCATAGTTGTTGGTGTGAGCAGCCAAAATAATGGGTGTTATGTCAGGCGTGAAGTCAGAAAACTGTTTGTCCAGCAGAATAGGAGGCACCTGAGAGAAAAAAATTGAACAGTGTAATTCATATTAACTCATCTAAAATATTTATTGAAGAACAAATCTCAGAATGATTATTATTATATTTCCCACACTGAGCTGAACTCTTTGGCTTGAAGGTAGCCCATTAAAATAAAAGGGTTGAGGAAACTGGTCTGTACAAATTAGACAAAAGTTGTATCAAGCCTAACAAAAAAACTGTATTAATTAGTTCGGTTCATTATTTTTGTATAAATCATTATATTTTTGAAATCATAAGATATTGGTTTTGCAAAACCATTTTTGATTTAGTGGAATAAGAGCTAATACAGTATGCAACATGTGCCTCACAATAATATCAAAAAATGATGAAATAGTATAATGGAATTGCATCAGTACACCAAATAGCAACCTTCAATATTAGGAAGTGAAGGAACATCACATCATTGGTGAGAAACCCTGCTGTGTTTAATTGCCTGAGATTTTACATCCGGAGGTGTCAGAAACGGATTGCATGTGTGAAGTCAGGGTGTCAGGCTGTTTGTCAGAGCTATTTCAGTATTTACCTAGCCAAGCCATCTTTAATCAGACAACAACAAGACAACCTAAATCTAGCAGCGCAGAATTCGTCAGATTTATTGCAGAACTGGAAGAAGCCACAGGCAAAATTAGTGGGATGGAAAACTTTCTTTAATGGATAATCTGTATTTTAGTGTCACTGCACTCATGATTCAAGTTCTTTTTACAAATAAATGGCAAATGTGTTGCTGATGAAATATATAATTCCAGCCAGCTCAAAAGAAGTGGAGCGAACAATATGTTCACCTCCAGCCACAGAAAGATAGATTTGATGCGTTTGCCAGCAGGCAGCTTCTTAATATAAAAAATATGTTCTGCATTACAATGATAGTGGATGGCATGGTTATCAATTCAGGCAACCTTTCAGGGCCAATGGGCCTATTGCTTATTGAATAAGCTATTTAGATAAAGGGCTAGCAGTGGCTAAATGTCAGTTTAGAGCTATGAAACACATTAGATTTTATAAAAAGAAGAAGAAGAAGAAGGATGTTTTTCTCTTGGATCTGTCTGGTCTCAAGCGCCACTATTCTTGGGTAGGGATACAGCTGAAGCAAGTTAAAACAGGGTGTCTCTTACCACTCAAATTCACACCATGTTCCTTTCAGATTATGCAAGGAAAACTTTGTTTAGGAGATAATGTGGAACACTTTGTGCATATGAGAAACAAAGAGAGAATCTTCAAGTGGAAAGAAGGAACAGAAAGTTCCCTGATAATGAGGGCTGTCCTTCAACACACCTTAATAGATCTCCTTTAGAACACACATCATTTTGTCAGGATCTGTAGCTCCTACCTGCATGCCCCCACTGGGCTTCTTGTGGTTGAGCAGTAGCTCCACAGCACCCACCACCTCTTTGCGTATGGCATGGAGCAGCGCGTCACCTACATATACATTAAAACTGAGCAGGAGCTCGATGATCTCCAGGTTCTCATTCTCAATGGCGATAAGCAGGGCTGTGCGGCCAAGAGGGTCGATGCAGTTGATGTTGATTTTGAAGTAGATCTCAGCCTCCTCCAGGGCTTGCTTCACGCTACCATAGTCACCCTTCTCTACGGCATTCAGGTAGGCCTTCTCTAGGGGGGACAGTTCTGACTCGGCCCGCACAATCCGCAGAGGGATGCGGTCTCGATATGAGGAGTTATCAGTGCGGCGGTAATACAGCTGGGACATCGCTGCTAGGCCATGTTACACTGAGGCTGCATAAAGAGGAGTGAGTTTATATGGAAAGGTTTTGAGAGGTTCAGAAAAAAAGAGGAGAGACAAGGCATATTAAACCTGACAAGCTGTACAATTACATGCAATTTGTACAGTCAGTCTGCTCCGTTTTGTCTAATTATGCTGTCTCGTTTACCCTGATTCTGCTGCTTTTGTCTGTGTAGTGTGCAGGGTGTACTGTGTTTTTACTGTATTGTGCTGCACTTATCACTGTACTAAAGCTGTAGTTTTAAACATGACTCATTACACTTGTTGCACTGTTTGCACTTTGTCTTGACAACTTCATCCTAATATCTAAGTGTACATGGAGGGTAAGACGCTAAAAATTGACTTCATTCGAGAAGCAAATGCAGGAGGACAACTCAGTGGATTGTGGGCACTGAGGGTTGGGATAGTACATTAAAGACGAAACAGCTTTTAGTGTTGTCATTAGCTCTACACATGAACCCATTATGGTTCACTCTCAGGCTTCAATAACTTAGTCTAATTCTCAAAAGAAGCACTTTAAGTGTTTGAGTTTTTTTTTTTTTTTTAATATTAATGTGGAGATGCCTTTTCATGAAATCTTCCACAAAATGTGGAGCATGACTCACTGCAACACACTGCTGTTGTTACTATGTGCAATAACACACACATGGGTTATTAAGTTATTAATTGCTTAGGTAATCAGGCAAATACAAGAAAATTCAGAATGAAATACTATGAATTATATTTAAATAATGTTTTAACAATGTATTATAAAGTTACAGTTTATATTATGACTTATTTTTATTATTTATTTATTTTTCACCTTCTCCTTTTAGCTCATTTCTTTAGCATGTTTATTCATTTGTCTATTTCCTACATTCCTCATCGTCCATTCTCCTCATTGCTTACTGGGAGGACTGTAGCACTTCTCATTTCATACTCGATTACACAAGTCCAACATGTCTACAGCCGTAAATCCACTGACGTCTGACCATGAATGGTTTGTGTGCGATTTACCAAAAATGGAAACACATAACAGATATTCAATTGTCAAGCAGTGTGAATCATTACAACTGTAATGAGAAATAACTGCCATAATTGCATCAATTGTAGATAACTGCAATATCTTCCAAGACAACATTCATCTAGTTTAAAAAACTAAGCTCAGCAGGTGTCTAAACTAGCAACAAATTTGGAAGGGGTTCTTTTTCCACATATGCTTATTTGTAGCCTCAGATGAATTTTGTTCACACAGTAGCCTAATTGACCTTATTTTGTCTTTGTAGTCATATTTATTGGAACAAAATATAGAAGCATACTATAGCCAGTCCTGCTATACTGTAGGTCTAACATCATTTGTAGCCTCTATACTAATCAGTATGTATACATGTACGTACGTGTATGATAAATATATACATACAGACAAATTAAAGGAAAAATTAACAAAAAGGTTTTATAGTAAGGTCACCAAGAGCCACAAGAACAGCTTCAATGTGCCTTGGCATTAGTTTTAAAAGTCTCTGAAACTGTACTGAATGGAAGATATTCTCTTTTGATGGTGGTGGTGCAGAGTCTAACAGGTCAGTCCAAAATCTCCCATCGGTGTTCATTTGGGTTCAAAATTGGTGAATGCGAAGGTCATCGAATATTGCATCATTTTCATACTCATCATTCACTGAGCTCTTGTGCCATGTGGTAGGGGATATCCTAGAAGAGAGCACTCTCAGCATAGAAATATTTCATTATAGGATAAAGGTGATCAGTCAGAATAACTTTGCTTTCATTTGAGGTGATGCTGATCTCTAAGGGGACAAATGGACCCAAACCATGCCAGCAAAATACCCAAAGAATAACAGAGCTGCTGTTATTTCCTTTAATTTGTTACCCATTCATAGATGCACATTCATTAATATATACAAAACATACACTATATGGCCAAAGGTATGCGGACACCTGGCCATCAAAGCTGGAAGCACAGAATTGTCTTGAATGTCTTTGTATGCTGTAGCATTAAGATTTCCCTAAGGGGAAACCTTTATCTAAGGGGCCCAAACCTTTCCCAGAATGACAATATCCCTGTGCACAAAGCAAGGCCAATGAAGACATGGTTTTCCAAGGTTGGCATGGAAGAATCTGAGTGCACAAAGCACAGACCACATCCCCACTGAACACATTTTGGATGAATTTGAATGCTGACTAGGTGTTTGGCCTTCTCGCGTGACATTAGTGCCTGACCTCTCTAATGCTCTTGTGGCTGAAAGGTCAAATCCCCACAGCCACTTTACAAAATCTAGTGGAACACCTTCCCAGAAGAGTGGAGGATGGTATAACAGCAAAGGGGGACTAAATGTGGAATGGGATGCTCAAAAAGCACACGAGTGTGATTGGTCAGGTGTCTACATACGTTTGGCCATATAGTATAAGTTTAAAAAAAATTATGTTAAAATTATTTGTATTTTTAGTTTCAGTAAAAGTTCTGGATGCTTCTGGGTGCTAACTTTGAAATAACAAGATGAGACAAGCTGGGGTTTTCATTGTGCCTCAGGTTCTGTGATTTAAATGGACAGTATCTGATGCATCATTGGTGAATGATTGCTGGAAGTCAGTAGATATTAATTAGCCCAGTGCTGATTTTGAACAAAACCATTGCCATTTAAATTTTCTCTGGTCCTTATACCAACTCTATATAAGATTACCATCTCTGCGGTTGTCAGTGAAGATGACATTAGAACTCTTGAGTGGGGTACATCATGTTTCTGTCACACATACTGTCTTTGCCAAACAAGCTGCAATTGATGGGAAAGTAATTAAACATAGTCTGTATCAACGGCTGCACTGCACTGTGGTAGTGCAATTGTCAGACTGTCCGGCACTTGTCGTGTACAATGTTGTATCAGATACCATCCGGGAATTGCCCCATTAGCTATTACTTAAGGAGTGAGGAAAATGAGAGCTGCCGCATGAGGAAATGGGGAATAGATGAAAGGTTGAATGTGCAAAAATAAATAAATAATTTAATTAATTCATTAATTAAAAACAAAAATAGCCAGTAAATGATAAGTGGAGGAGTAAAGTTTATATAAAGCTTCTTAAGGTCACACTATAATTAATTATTGCAGTTAATTATAATTATTAATGAAACAGTCGATTAGTGGCATTTGTCATTTTTGAGGTCCCCTCTGAACGAGACCAAAATTTCAGACTTGCCCGTAGCCAGATATTTGTTACAGCTACTTAAACTGGTACAGCTGATGTTCTCCTTGCATCTCCAGAAGACTGCAGATATGTACATGCCACATGCATGAAAACCGATTCCTACAATAAGAGAGCACATTTGCACATCACCTTGCACCTTTGCTGTATAGTTAGCAGATAACATGCAAATATCATGGTGTGGTTTGGACCATATGCTGTTAGAAACTCTTCCAGAGTTATCTCGCAGCTGATCTACTGATCTGGAGGTGGGGAAAAAATACGAAACGACGTTTTGTCGTAGATTTTGCAACAATCAGTTGTGATTTTTGGGATGCCTTTCTCTCAGAAGCAGACTGACGCCGGGTTTAGACGGGAGACACGAGCCCGTGCGCACTGCACTGCGCTTTAGCCCACTGGACACTTACTGCTATTTATTTACGGTTCCGGGGTTCATGTCGAAATCGGAAACCGAAGGAAAGACTTTAAAGACTTTATAATATTATTTTTATTGATTAGCTAACTAAATGGCGATATACGCGATTTGGTGTGATGTTATGCGCTTCTTTTTTCTTAAAAAAAAAAAAAAAGGAAAGGAAAAGGGGGAACGTTAACGCGGAAGCTCACCTGTAGGTTTTCGGTGGTTGAGAAAAATCCCGGCGCGTATGAACTCATCAGCAAAGACGCACAACAGGTGCTCATAAGTCAGGCTGCGATGAGAAACCGCTCGTCTGCGCTTCCAAAAAAAAAAAAAAACCAAGAAATGTGGAGAAGAGATGCACTTTCCAGCCCTAACATCGGAGAACCGGAGCGCCGATGCGCGCCGTCACACCATTTTCACCCGGTGATTACTGTGATTACTGCGCGACAGTCCCACCATCCTCTCATCTCCACCAGGTCAACAGATTTATGTTAGTAACCTCAATTTGTAGAAATTGGAAAAGAGCGAATATGTTGCTCAAAATGCTCAAAAATGTTGCCCAAAAACACGAATGGTCCTCAGCATGGATATCCAATCTGTCTTCCAGGTGGTCTGTATGCGTAAACTTCAGTTTAGTTCCAGTTTGGTGCGTCTGTACTCAGCTTGGAGTGAGACGCAGAGCTCTGCTAAGACTAAGAAGCCCTCCCTCTCTCTCTCTCTCTCTCTCTCCCTCTCTCTCTCACTCTGTCTCTCTCTGTCTCTCTCTCTCTCTCTCTCTCTCACAAGCTGTCTGTAAGGATATTACACTAGCTTGACCATCTATACCATCTTTCGCAGTAGTGGATGAGAGATTTAGTGCAGGGAATCCCATACTGTCAGTTCATCACTGCAGTAAAGACTGGGCCACCAGCATCTTCACTCCAAAGCATGTCTTGATCAAACGTACACAGCTCAAACGGTGCTTACTCCCACACTCGGGGTAACAGCAGTGCGTCTGTGACCTGGTTTTCTCTCAACAGCAGTTTCTCCATCTCCCCAGTTTCAGTCACAGCAGCGGGGTCTAAAATGATAGAGCTGAAAAATCAAAGCAACTTGCAGTGAAAGCTTCCTGAGGCACAGTTACTGATATATGTTGCCAGTGATAGTGGTTAATCTGTAGCTTTGTGTTGAAGAGTGGGGCTGATCTCGCTTTCCTCCAACAACAACAATAAATGTTCTGGCAGTTTCAGTACGAATCAGCAGGCCGAGGGCAAAACTGTAGAGTGGGCACATCTTCAGGTTCACACGATACAAAAAACAAATGGTAAGATATTTTTATTGTCCTTACAAATAATGGTCACATGTAGTTGATGCAAGTAAAGGGTAAAAATGATTAAGAGCTCTCAAGAAGCAAGCAGGGAATGCAAGTAGTGTCAATTACATCATGCACTCAAGAGCCCTCTATTAGCACAATGCAATAATCCCATTTATTAGAGTGTAATGGAATAACAACGAAGGAAGTGATGCAGGAAATACCAGAAAGGACCTTTGGGACATCTATAGGAAGAGCCATTACTAGTAATACTTTTTGGTTTTGACAGAAGTCATCCTCAGTTTGTTTCCCTTGGTGATCTGTAATAAAAATGAATTGCGCTCTATGTTTCTGCACCCTCTGAAGATTCAGTATTCTAATCTCGAACAGGGTGATACAATCTCCAGCAGATGTTGATGCTTTCATACAACCCCCATGTGGCAGCAGGGTGTCCTCTGCAAGAATGATCTGATGTGTTGGTGCCACAAATGGACACACATGCATACATTACTACACACACACACACACACACACACACATGGCTAATCCGAAAAAATAGCCTAATTACATATACTCTAACTCAGCCCAATGATTTGTCCATATACTATAAACCTGCATTAAATTATTTTAAAATAGACAGAGTCTAAGTATTGGTCTGTTAGGCAGGGCACAGTGAATTACAGGAGGGTGGCAAGGGGGATTTTTGCATGCAAGAAGTAAAACGAGCACAGTGAAGATGTTCCCTAAGGCCACCATGTCTACTAAATCCCCATTACTATCAGCAACCCAGAGAGTCAGGGTAATTAAAATTGATCAGCTCTTATCCTTGGGAAAAGAAACTGTCTGCATTCTGCTCACTGTTGTGAGAAGCTCTTTAATATTGCAATTAATATTAGTAAAAGGAAACTTATAGGAGAGAATATGTGACACCCAGTGATCAAAGAGCTGAATATTTTACATAGGTAGAATGGGGTCCCTGACATCCAGTGATTTTGGATCAACATTGAACAGTGACTATATGTATCAGGTTAAAGAGAGGAAGGTAAGGAGGGACACAAGCATGAGTTCAAGCAAAATGGAAAAATCATCACTGGTAGAAAACTATGGACGCACCTACTAGACCTCACTAAGTACACCATACTTAAACAATGGTCCAGTTGCAGCATGGTAAAAGAGTCTGTTAGGGAGTTATGGAAATAATTGTCATGAACAGGTGAGACAAAACATTACCACTGTCACAGAAAATAGAGAGAAGGTACTTCCTCTGGACCAATGCATACCACTGCTTATATGGAGAATGGAGGAAGTCTTCCAACTTATCCTGCCGTTGTACCAGATTGCCGCAATTCACATGATCTAAAACCAGCAGAGTGTGCATTTCATATACTGAAGATGATACACTATATGGCAGAAAGTATGTGGACACATGTCCATCACATTCATATGTGTGTCTTTGCCACATAGTTGGAAGCACACAATTGTCTAGAATGTTTTTGTATGCTTTAACATTAAGATTTCTCTTAACTGGAACCAAGGGCCCCAAACTTGTTCCAGCATGCCAGTGCTCCTGCACACAAAGCGAGATTCATAAAGACATGGTTGGATAAGGCTGAAGAACTCGAGTGGCCTGCACAAAGCCCAGACCTCAACCCCACTGAACACCTTTGGGATGAACTGGAGCACTGACTCACTCCTCAGTCAACATCAGTACAGTAACTGCCCTTACTAATGCATTTGTGGCTGAATGGGCAAATCCCCAGAGCCACGCTCCAAAATCGAGTGGAAAGCCTTCCCAGAAGAATGGAAGCTGTTATAGCAGCAAAGGGGGAAAACTCCATTTGACTGACCAGGGTTAAGGAATGGGATTTGTAAGAAGTGCCCCCATACTTTTTACATAGTGTATGTAATCATTATATGCAAACAGTATACATTTTTAATTAAACTGACTGGACATCAAATGAACAAATCATCCCAAAGGTGCTTTTAAATTTGACCTACACATAGTTTCAAGTGTAGTGCAAAAGCAACATGATGTTGCCCTTTGCTATGTATTTCATATATATATATATATATA
>CM075019.1:9889952-9904770 GCA_037576675.1 Pangasius sanitwongsei | reverse complement strand
TTGTACCAGAATGATGGGAAGAGAAAAGTATGGTGAAAGAAAGGAACAGCTCATGATCCAAAGTATACCACATCATGCGTTAAGGCATGGGCATGTATGGCTGCCAATGGAACGGGCCAATATCCATGAAAATATGTGTCATATAAAAGTTATTACCGAAGAAACGTGATATACAATTTGTAAAACCTGCATTATTATTTGCAGAAATATGCATAATATCAAATAAACAAACATACCTATTAGAAGACACCCCGCCCCCCACACACACACATCATATCATAAATATAAGTATATTGATGAAGGAGAGCCAGAGAATGAAATCATATATAAATGAGATATGGATAAATTGTATACAGTTAGCATAGGGGTAATAATGTAAGCATTTTATACTCCAACAATAATAATAATAATTATTATTATAATTATAATAAGTGGATAAAAGCAAGGAACCAGTAACACAAATTTACCGATATGGTGTAAATCATTCAAAGTCAGTAAATTGCAAATTCTTTAAACATTTTGTCTGTCAGACATTCAAAAATATACACAGGTGCTTGATCAGTTCATTTTTTTAATAATGTACCATTTAACATGTATTTTCCTTTTTTTTTAAACTTTTTTTTAACCTTTTTTTCTTATATTTTATATGCCATTTTTATTCGTTATAGCTTTTTAATATTTTCGTACTTCATTTCTGTCATGTTTTGTAAACCACTCTGAGTTGCAGTTTAAAAGAATGGAAGGCACTACATAAATAAAGGTGCTATTATTATTATTATTATTATTATTATTATTATTATTGCATCTTCAAAAAGATCCAGTGGATTATCTCAGATACAAAGCGAAAATACATGGAGCTTCAGTATGCTTGTATTTTCCATGTAGCTTCACGGTTCTTGGAGAACCTGACAATGGGAGAAAATCAAACTGACAATGGGAGAAAATCCATAACTCTACACAGATAGTATATAGTGTATGTAGTAGTAGCAGCAGTAGTAGTAGTAGTAGTAGTAGTAGTAGTATTTACATGGCAGGTCCTGATGGTAAAACTCCTAGTAAAACAGTCAACTCCCGATTCACACTGCCAAGTTCCACATCTAAAAGAGAAACTATAAGATTGCACAGTCACAGCCCCGCACCCCATCTTGACATTAGGTAATGGGAGTGGGCTGACCACAGACTGTCATTTGAGCAATGAGAGTCTGGAATACCAGACCAGCGGGACAGAATAAATGAGCAAACATCATAGAGAGTAAGGTAAGGAGGTGATGGAAAAAATAACCTGTCTAAGCCTTTTGTTGCCTAGGTTACAGGTCTATGGAGACAGTGTAATGAGTGTGATTTACAGTGTGAATAAATAGCTGGAAGAACGTGGGGTGGGGTGGGGTTGGGTGGTAGATGGGGTTTGGGGGGGGGGCGGGTCTCTGGATTGTACAAGGTGTGACAGGTGTCATTTATCTGTGACCTACCTACTCCAGGTTTTCTGATCTAGCGCTAGCTAGGGTCTAGAGTAACTTGTATTATCACTGTGAAAAAGAAATCAAGCAGGGACTCTCACACCCAAAGACCCAGTACAGATGAATATAGTAGAGCACTATTTAACATTAAGTCAAACAAATATTTCTTGTCCAGTCATCCATAAACACATATGCAGAGGAATAAACTACCACACTGCCAGGGCCATGGTGCAACGTACATGACCATACAGCGACTATAACCACATCACATAAATAGGAATCAATCTTAAGTTACCTTTGCTTATTCATTCATGTTATCTTCAATAACCACTTTATTCTGGTCAGGGTCGCAGCTGATCTGGAGCTTATCCCCAGAAATATGAAATCAGAGTAAATCTGAAATGTCCTACCATGTTCTCTTTTTTTGGCCAGATGTCACCCACAATTCCCTACTGCCATACGAAGCTAGCTGTCATATCTCAGCTCCTGTTGCAACCTGCTGATATTATGCAATTCCCAGTGGTATTGCAGTTACTGCAAGCTCCAGAATTAGTCGAGACGAACAGGATGTGCTGGAGCATCTTAATTAATAAGCAGGTCTAAGAGGGTAACTGATATGCAAGAGACATACGCTGCCTGTGAAATGCCAGACAAGCTATACTAACATGAATTTGGATGAGGTCATTTTTGTAACAGATGAAGCAAAAGCTTCTCAGAGGCTGATAGTGAGTATTTTTTAGGAATTAGCACCGTGAAGCACTTGGCTGAGGGATCTTTGACATGAGGTGGGAACAAACTGGGGTGTCAGTGTTTTGCCATCTTCCGTAGCTGTATTATCATTTTCTGATGTGTTACAATATTAAAAGAAGGCAGAGGGTGTTTCAAAGCTAACTGCACAACTTAGGATAATGCACACTTATGGAGAAAGCAGTGGAGATATCATATATTCTTTTTAACCTTAGTTGCTCTTAGAGGCCATCAAGTTTAAAGCACCTAAAAAAAAAACCCTGTGTTATAACTACAAAACCTAAATAACTCAAAAATTTGTGTTTGAGTGGACAAATATTGATTCTACAGCACCCTTCAATTACACGTTAAAGTAAGCTTTAGTGTATTAATCCTTTCATGGTATTTATCTTAGTTACAACAACAGATTAAGCTTCGAAAGGTGCCTCATGCAGTTCGAATGGAGACACAGCACGCAGGTAATGTCAATGCTGCTTACATGGCTAGTGTGGCAGAATCAATATTCACATCATATTGACATGGCTGTGGCCACCTGTATGGCTTAGTGTATTTGTGGATGGCAGTTTTTCCTCAAAAACTTTATGACAGTTGGCCATAATCACAATTTCTCACTATTGAATTTCCAGAAATGTAAGTGATATTCGCTCGTTGGGTAGTAAAATGCTATTTTATCTTTATCTGCTATTTTAGATGAAGAATGAAGAAAATAAAACATTATAACAGAGTTATAAAGACCCAGGTTCAGTACTGGAAATTAGCTATCTGAATCATAGACTTGAGTAATGCATCTCCAGTACTAACACATTTCATTAAAATGGCTGCAGGATGCAGTCAACCTGGAAAAAAAAACTGGAACAATGGATTAGTTTGTGCATAAAAAGGAGAGAGTTCCTGTGTTACAGAGAGGTGATGTGTAAGGCGTTTGAAGCATTCTGTAGTTGGCCCTGACTCTATTCTTTTAAATCCACATAGAATGAGTCACAGAGAGCAGCAGATACAACATATTTTCTATGGTCTGGTGCCACATATATGACATATACTGTATTAGAAGACAACAAATAAGCTCCCCTTCAAGCACCTCCCAGAGAGAGCACAGAAACAATAATAAAGCCATTCTTGTGGAGAGTTAAGTCACTGAGGCTTGTGTTTCTATGGGGAGCCTTCCATAGCAACACAAGGATTGCAAAGATTTACATTTCCAGAGCCAAATCTATGCATTTCAGTAGCCTATAGTTTGCAAGAGTAATAATAATGGCTAGTATTAATTTATAGGACTGTGTTACATTGAACATATCAGGATGTTGAATTTAAACAGGAAAACATCAAATAATACCCCAGACAGGATGAGTTGTAGAAATACTGTGTTTTGTTTGGAGGTCAAGAGGTAGCTTCAATTGATTAGTGTTCTCTTGACAAGTCCAAGATAGAGACTAAATCAAGAATATAAATGGATTTGTTCCACCTCACTGGCCAATGTAATTAGGCTACTTGTACCTTTGGGCAGAGTGGAATTTTAAAAGGGTTAAAGAAATAACACATTTCAAACCTGTGAGCACTGAGGGAAGGGGTTATCCTTTGATGCCAATAGTGTATCACATGTAATTCCTCCTAAACTCATTTTCTCTAGGGTAACTTTTATCTCAAATGTAGGTATGTCTGCCATGCTGGGATGCTCTTATCATAATTGCTTTAAGATATAATATATAATTTTTGAGCTTTGTCCCAAAAGCTATAATTCATGTCCAGTTGGTGGTATTAGTAGAACGTTAGACTTTTTAGTAATGTCCTAAGTACTACAATGCTTAAACCTCTTTTATCAAGATTTCTTTATGTTTAATATTAAATGTTTCAAGAGACTGTGTGCACTCCAAAAAAAGGAGAGAGCAAAAGACTGGGAATTAAAGTGGGAATGGCCATTTTCACTTTCTATTAGTAGTTGAGTAGTAAAAATCAAAATTGGCTCGTAATCATTAGAACATCCACCAAAGGCTTCATTGCACTGATACCTTGGCCATTATAATTGACTGTTATGTGTGCATTAATTTATTATAACGGGACATCTCATCAGTTAAGACCCTAATCACAGTTCAACATCAGGGCTCCTCATGCTTTATGTATGTTGTAATGTAAGCATAAATAAATTAGACTTTTTCTTTTACATGACGTTTTACATTCACGTTTTCTTTTACAGCATGTTCATGGCCGGGTATATGTGCATTGTTTACCTGGGGAAGATATGGCACCAGGATGCACTATGGGAAGAAAGCAAGCCAACGGAGGTAGTGTGTTGCTCTGGGGTGAAGTTCTGCTGGGAAACCTTGGGTCCTGGCATTCATGTGGATGCTGTTTTGACACGTACCACTTACATAAACATTGTTGCAGACCAAGTACTCCCCTTCATGGCAACGATATTCCCTAATGGCAGTGGCCTTTTTCAGCAGGATAATGTGCCCTGCAACAATGCAAAAAAATGTTCAGGAATGGTTTGAGGAACATGACAAAGAGTTCAAGGTGTTGACTTGGCCTCCAAATTCCCCAGATCTCAATCTGATTGAGCATCTGTGGGATGTGCTGGACAAACAAGTCTGATCCATGGAGGCCCCACCTCACATCTTACAGGACTTAAAGGATCTGCTGCTAGTGTCTTGGTGCCAGATAGCACGGCACAGCATATTTGTGCTTCAGTAGACAGTGAACAGATATTGATCAGTAACCTTTATGAGCATTAAAAACCATTTTATTGCAACAATCATTTCAAGGTATTTATAAATACAACAAGACCTTAAGCTCTGAAAGGTCCCCCATGCAATTCTAATGGCTTCACAGCACACAGGTTCTATCAATGTTGCACGCATGGCTAGTACGACAGAATCAATACTCACATTGAGATGGCTGTGGCCACCAACAAGGCTTAGTGTATTTGAGGATGGCTTAACAGTGAAAAGGTTTGTGAAATTAGAATCATGACAATTTATTGACACTATCAATGCCCCATCAAGACAAAAAAACCCTCACTGTGCCCAATGTAGCCTCAGAGTCTTGTTCTTGGCTGACAGGAGTGGAATTTGATGTGGTCTTCTGCCGTTGTAGCCCATCCACCTCAAGGTTCAACATTTTGTGCATTCTGAGATGCTTTTCTGTTTCTTTGGTTGAAAAGAGTGGTTATTTGTATTGCTGTAGGCTTCCTTTCTGAATTGGGTCTTTTCACAATTCTGCTGTTTGATGTAAATATTAACTGAACTTTTGACCTAAATCTGACCTGTATTTTTTTAATCAAACATTTGTGTTCAGTATAAAACCAGGGAACCGCAGCATGATCAGTCTGCTCTCTCAATTTTGTCTGGAGGTTATGACTGAAATATGTTTTTTTCAGTGTCTGTCTTAGATCACATAAGTCACAATGAAGTGATATATAAAATCTAATTAAGCTAGTCAGCTGACGAAGTGTAGCTTTAGCATCTGAAAATCTACCTTTGAATCCTTTATATGACTGAAGTAACCACATAAACCAGGGAAGCATGTATGTGAGGCAGTGTCTCTTTTGTTTCAATCCCACTGACATCTTTGAGGTTAATGGAGTTGATAGGGTGGATAATGCTGGGGACTGTGGAAAAAAACACCACTTCACTCATATCAACCAGACTGTAGCAAGGAAGCACCACTCTTTCTTTACAAACTGCTTCCCATTACAGTGATGCAATATATTTCATAAGTCGATAAGTGAAAGTTTTATTTTAGAGCGTATGGAATTCGAATCCAATAATGAATTTATTTATGATATTTAGGAATGATGCAGAAGTCTCAGTTTAACCCTCTAGATTTTTTTTCACACTTTCATATGAGGAGTCTGGGAAGCTAGGAAGCTAAACCTTAAGCGATACACTGAAATAGACTGTGAAATTGGCAAGCAGGTTCTCAGCTGGTCACCACAAAGCCTCTAGCTGTTTTTGACTCCTGTGTGACACTAGTGCACATGGGTAAAGCATTAAAAAATGTACAGCCACTTCACTCATATCAAGCTCATTCACAGCTTTGTTTCCCCAGATAGTTTTAAATGTAAATCATTTGACTAAAGAATTTCTACCCTAATTAATATCCCAACCAAGCATGGATTAAAGAAAGCTTCTTTGGCTAATAATAACTTCACAAACATATGGGTTAATGATCTGATTCTGCTTTGAGACATTACAGGCAAATCAGATGCTAATCAGCTAACCTGTAATTAACTTGTCAATGTATAAAGCACTGTAACCGGTGGAATGAAAGGGTTTTGACGTTCATTAAAATGTACCATTGAGATCAAGGTGATTACACTATGAAATTGCCTGTTAAGTTTAATCAACCTAATCACTGTCTGTGAAGGGGCTCTGAGCTATTTATACATACATGCCCACACAGATACATCCAAGCAAGGCATGGATCGAACGATTAAGAATGTATGAACAGAAACAACATCAAGCAAGCAAGTGGTTGCAAACCAAGCTATGTGGATTCTGTTATTAAGTCACTGTGGTTTTGTTTTTCTTCTTTTTTTTCTTTTGCACTTAGAGGAGAAGCAATCCTCTCCGAGGAAACAAAAAAACCAAGCAATTACTGACAATGCAATTAGTGTTTCTGTCTTGGCGTTTTTTGGTTTTTTTTTTAAAGATGCATTACAATCTCTCTCTGTAGGTTGCATACACATGGGAATTTCTTCCCAACAACATTATTGCCTGTATGGTTTTGCAGGTTTTATTGAAGAGCAGGTGCATATTTTTAGCTGTATAGTTATTGTTATGAATAAGCAGCCAGTTGCAAAATCAGTTAGTTTAAAAATAGCGTGGTGTAGAATTTCAGTTTCACTTAAGGTACTTAATATATGTTGTAACGAGTAGCACTAAGAGTGTTCATGTAGATCAAAACCAGTGATTCAGAAACACGATCTGACATAAGCAGGAGAAACTACATTCACAATGAAGACACCGGGATGCATTTAGTGTCTGTCTTTCTCATTGTCACATTTACTTCAAGAAAGATTTGTCCAAGTTAGCCTTTGTAACAAAATAATTTGAATTTGATTATGCTGAATGACAGAATAAAGTAAAACATTGGTAAAGAGTTTTTGTGATATTTTGTGATGTACTTAAGTGCTCGCTATGCTGCCTGATGTAAAAACAGTCTATTTGTCATTTATATGATCCTTCCATTACATTTATATGTTCCATTATAAACAGTGCATTTTAGTGAAATCATTATACTCCTCACAAAATAAAAGGAAACTAAACTCACTTATAGTTAGTAAATGCACTTTATATAAATTTTTTTCCCCCTATTTTCTCCTGTTGGTCACTTGCCAATTCCCACCCACCAGCCAGATCTCCCCTATATCACACCTACCAGCAGAGGTGGATTAAGGTCGTGTCCCCCCACACACACACGCCCCCACCCCCCGGCCCGCAACTACAACCTAAAAACACATTTGAGTCAAACCCACCGTCTTGCTTTCTCTGAGAAATGTGAAGCCAGCCAACCACATCTTTTGAATGGCTGCTCATGCTGTGTCACAGGGCAATGAAGATACTCAGAGAAAAGCTCTATCTGCATACGTGAGCTCACAAACACCTCGATTGGCTAGTGTCGCTGTGATTGGCAGATGAGTGAGTATGCCATGCCTCCAACCCAGAAAGCATGGCCAATTTTCATATCCGTGCTCTCCTAATGATAAAGCGCACAGTTTTAAAATTCTGCACACATCGCACTCTGCATATTGAACAGAATTAAACAGTAGGCCTAGTTTCGATTACAGCAAATGTTGTATGTGCTAGAGGGTAGGTTTTTGTTTTAAGTTATAACTAAAGCCTGCATTTAAACTATGTAACTTGGTGGAACTGGTCATTTTTTAGTAGATTGTTTCAGATTGAGCTTACAGGATTGGTGCAAGCTAGATGCATATTTAGAAAGTGTTAGAAAATGACAAAGTTTGAGTATTTTTACCACACTTTTTCTAATATTCTGTCTCTTACACTTTCACACACACCTCAAACAGACATCACACACACACACACACACACACACACACACACACCCTTTCATGTGAGTGTGTCACATCCCCACGTTCTGTCTCTAGCTATCTAGCTTGTGAGTCATTTTCACAACTCTGAAATTGGTTGTGTTTTCAAGAGCTGTGGTCAACCTGAGGTAATCCTAAAAAGGAAAAGGGAGCAAGGTGACATTGTTCTAGCACATCAGATCTTTAGTGCCATGAGTACATATGATTACTCTCTGCATATACTACTTACATTTAACCTTAGTCCTGGACTGTGTGTCTCCCTGTATTTGATTCAATGCAAATTCAGGATTATGTGCTCACTCCTAGGCCTGTGTCTAATTAATTTTCTGACATGCATTCCACATGTGGCCAGCTTAGCCAAGCATCACCAACACTTTGCTTTTTTTCATTACAGTGAATTAAACAGATTTAAATATCTGGCTATTGTGAATTGTTAATATGCACTTCCATGATGCTGGACAACTCCATATTTATATTTACATTATTTATTCATGTACAGGTACAGTGATTCCTAGACAGACATTTGCAAAATAAACAATTTTGATGATTAATATTAAACAAAGCACAGAATTAAAGAATAACAGAATAAATAGAAATGCAGGTATACAGAAATGCACGACAGGTATAAAACTGTTCACAGTCAGTATAAAAGGCAATGCAGTGCATTAGTTGGAACAGAAAATTGGTTGTTTGCCAACTGGCATACAAAGCAGCAGGTGCAGTCGGCTGACTGCTAAGATGGAAAATAATCAAGAAACAGGGGCTAAGCCGATGTGTGTAAACAAAGGAAATTACTCAAGAAGCGTGAATTGTTGCAAATGATAATTAATTGTCTTAGTTTCATTTTTTTTAAATAAATCTTACTTGTAGCCAAAACATGTTCCAAGTACTAATTTGAGTCATTTTCCAGTAATCAATATTAATCTCTCTTGTCTTACTTTGGCACATCGAGAGTAGAGATAAGTGAAAGGTTTTGTTGCTCTTTGCACCAAAAATTGTATTTGCTGTCGGAATTTGGATAGACGTTTCATTTTTGTTTAGATGTTTTTATGCCTGTGTATGGGTCCCTGGAGGATTAACGGTTGGGCCTCGGCGCTCTCACCAGCACGCCTCAGGTTCGATTCCCGGCCAGGGAACTGACCCCAGCCACTGGGGTTGCAAACAACAAATCAAATATGCAGACCAATGATCAGCCAAAAGGAGAAGAACGACCACATCATTTGTATGCCTGTATATAAGTGGGTGTAGTGAGAGTGTGTCTACAATATGTTCTACCTTCAAAAAGGCCCCGCACAAGGACAAAAATGGCTGTGTGATTCACTTGATCTTTTGGTAAAGAGGAATTTGAACTCTGTATTGTACCGCCTGCACTACATTTAACACACATCCAGCAGGTGTTCTCCGATATCTCAGTTATATAAAACTGAAACTAGCAAGACATCTGTTATATCTGTAAATCCCAGTGGAGCCAGATGTTTGGATAAAAAGCAGAACAATGGCTGTTAAATGGTCCTGTTTAAGGCTTCTTTACTGTTTCCTTCTGCTCGAGTTTTGAAACTGGCCCTATGAATATTGCCACCACTGATTTCTCATCAGTAGTCTTATTTTGTCTTGGTAGCCTGTGTGATACATTCAGAAATGAGCTGGATGACTATAACCCTTCACAAATGTATGTGGGTATATTATGTATTCTTTTGTTTCTCTATCATGTTTCTAAGTTGCATTTGTATCTGCAATTCAAAATAGAGTTCTCTGATCCTTGAGAGGGTATGATCCTTGAGAGGTATGCCTTGAGGACACCTCATGGCACGTAGGAGTTAAAGGTCATGCTCATGGTAAGGCACAACAGTATTCCTCTTGTTAGTGCACTTCATTTATCCCCTGCTGTTCCAGTGACTTGACTAGAAGATCTTAGGTATATATTTATGTATACACAATATAGCCAAAGGTTTTCAGACACCTGACCATCACACCCATATGTGGTTCATATGTGGTGCCACAAATTTGGAAGCACACAGTTGTATGGAATGTCTTTGTATGCTATACCATTACAATTTCCCTTCACTGGAACTAAGGGGCACAATCCTGTTCCAGCATGACAGTGCCCCTGTCATGAAGACATGTTTTGCCAAGGTTGGAGTGGTAGAACTCAAGTGGTCTGTACAGAGCCCTGACCCCAACCCCACTGAACACCTTTGGGATGAACTGGAATGGTGACTGCCCCCCCAGGCCTTCTCGCCCAACATCAGTACCTGACCTCACTACTGTTCTTGTGGCTCAATGGACAAATCCCCACAGCCAAATTTAGAGGAAAGCCTTTCCAGAGGAGTGGAGAACACCATCAAATTGGACTAAATCTGGAATGGGATGTTCAACAAGCACATGCTGTATGAATGTTATGGTCAAGTGTCCACCAACTTGCTTGCTTTGTTCCTTGATGAGTGGTGAGTATACTGACATCACCCAGCTTCCAGGCTTTAAGAGAAGTTTAAGTAATGGCTAAATTGTCTATATTTAAAGTATTTCTGAATGTCAGAAAGCTAAGCACCTTAGCTGGATCCTTTCATGATGAAACATGGGCCCACTTAATGGGTATTTGGATGGTAATTCCAAGTGCAGCATCAGGGATATTGATCTTGTTATTGTTATTATTATCTTGTTATTCTTCTGAAGGTGTCTGCCCTTTATCTAATTTTTTTTTTTATTAATAGTTAACTTCATTCTACATCACAATATTAAAAACTCACAGCCTATTTTATGGCCCTTTATTGGTTAAATGTGAAACTTGAGACTCCTAAATGTTGGGATCGAAGTGTAAATTCTCTTTTTGTAAATTTAGGCTGTTCAAACCTCAAAATACATAATCATAGACATAATCATTTTTAATCATCATCAGTTTTTTCAACTTCTACATTTATTGCTGACAGGCTCAGCATCAAGAGAAATTCATGGCACTGAGAACATTGTGTTTCACAACTTGGTCATTGCTTGCCAAGGAAGGGTGAAATGAGATTAAAGACTATTGATTGGAAGCTAGGTGCTCATTTAATCACTATTTGCTGCAAGCAGACAGCTTTAATGGAACATTACAAGATAAAATTTAGATTTGAGTGCACCTCTTGCATCCTGTTGTAATCCGAATTTGCATGCAACAATTTGCAACAGTTAAGCTATATTTTATATATGTAAGGTTGTAGTTACTGTCACTGTCATCAATCTTCACACACATTTATTATTCACATTTATTTGTTACACTGAGGACAAGACAAGGCAGCAAAGTAACACTAATATCATGCAATTAGAGACAGGTTAGGTTAATAATTGGGCAAGGCAACGGATCAGTATTCTAAGGATGGTGCTCTCTGGTGGCAAACTGGAGAGATGTCAGTTGTAGCTGTGACACATGCAGTATAACACTTTTGCAGTTTATACCAGTTATGTTGCAATTGCATATCAAGTCTAAAATCTTTGGTGTTGTATTTTTGTCCTGCATATTTCAAATCTTAAATCAATAAATGTGTGTATTAAAAACATATTCATATAATTAGACACAGACGAGGAGGAACTCAGAGTAAGATATTAATACAGAGGTAGTGTGTCCCCCAAACTAAACCCACTGTACATACTGTCGACTATGCTTCACAAGCCTGTAAAGTATTAGTTAATGGGCCAAGCTCCAGCTTGTAAGACAAATTGTGACAAGACAGGCAATTAGGAAGTATTGGAGGAAAAGATGGTGGTACGCACAGCATAGCGCAGACCAAAGACTAAAAAATATGATGGGGATGGAAAGTGGCAGTTACTTGGATTTGGGAGTGGAATTATCTAAGGTGTTATGAAAATATTATGACTATATCTTGGTTCCAAAAAAGGGCTAAAAGTCAGCCAATTTCAGTAATCTTCAGTGAAACCTAATTTAAAAAAAAAATCCTTGCTGTATGGTCAACCCTACACTTAAAATGTTGACACATTTTATTCCATGACCATTGCAATCTACTGTATTTTAAAATTGTCTAATTATACTACAAAAAAAAAAAAAAAAACTCTGCACCTTCTCAGTGCATCACAGCCCACTGACTAAATGAAGCACAAGGCGCTAATTAGCAAATCTGTGAGGCAGTACAAATCTTCTGGCTCCTTGTCTTTCCAACCTGATCGTGAAAGCTAAATATAGCACATGAAAATGTGATGAACTGTGAAAAACAACAACAACAACAATATATTCAGGGCGCTTATTCACTGGGATAACTGGGTAAGTATAAAAAAAATGAAAATACACTTGGTAAATATGAGTATCAGCAATTAACAACTGCAGTTAGTTAGATATTCAGCAATGTACATTAACTCATTAACTTGTTCAGTTCATAGACATTGTCACAAAGCAGCATTCAGATGTGTTATTTCTAGTCTGAACACTGGTATGGATATTATGCTGTATGTCAATATAAATATATTACCATATATATACTTTGGACATATGTCAAAACAGACACCATATGCACAGAAATGCATGATAATGAACTGTCATTATAGAGCCCATTTGCACCTTCTACTTTAATGAAATGCAGAGATATGTGGCGCTGTGATATATTAGCACATTGCACACTGGCTCACCAGGGAGCACAACTACTGCACTGTCTCTGGGTAGAAATTGCCCTTTGACTCTAAGATCTTCTTTCCCTTACTTGAATTGTGAGCTTAACCAAAGGAACATCATTATGACGAAACTACTCAAAGATTAGTTACCCTCTATGAGACTTTGTAATTTATACGTTTTACTTTATTGCTCTATTGAACTTTGATTCTAAAAAAAATAAATTAAGTCTAATGGTTTAAACCTTTTTTTGGAAATAAACGTGTGTATTTTTCTGAAAAGCACCTTCAGGAATTTGTAGCAGAGGCGAAGGCATGTGCAGATATTTATATATTTGTATGTGAAGCATAAACAACCAATACAGTGAAAACAAGAACCATAAACCTGAAGAGAAGATACTAGGAAAAAAACATCCAGCCTATAAATGAGACTGTGGCACATACAACAACACACGAACACAAGAACAACAAAAGTTTGACAATAAGATGCTGAAAAACAGGAACTTATATACAGAAGTGGTGCTAATCAAGGTGAAATGAGACACTTGTGAGAGTGATTGAGACATGTGACATGCTGGGGCTGATGGGAAGTGTAGTTCAGCACCTCTTGGACACAATCAGGATAAGCATATATAGATTTTGCAGTGTTAAACCAAGTTGCCATAACATAATTTGCTCGATGACCCAAAACGTGTTACTTCTTATGTCCTCGTGTTAACAATGTTGTGATAAAGTTTACTTTTTGTGAAACTGAAATGCTATTTAGTGCTTTTTCTCATGTTATTTATGTATGAAAAATCCCATAGAAAGTTGCCTGTTATTCCTATTTGCACAGCATCAGTTACATAATTCTGTCTTTATCATCCATTACCAGACTGAATGAGTGGCTTCCATCAGTGCTAATACTGGCTGGATATTGGGTATCTGGTAATATGCCGGAAATATTGTTTCAGTCATGTCTGTATCGGCATTACTGAAATATCTGAAATCTTTCAATAAGGAAAGCAGCATAGCTGTCTATTAGTGACCTCTATTTTATACTGAATTTAGCTTTATATGATATGAATTCTGGGCACATTATAACAGGATGTTTTATATTGAGCTGGGAAAACTACAGTATCTGGGATCTATAGTTTGCAAAATTGTTTATAAATAAAAAACACGAAAGTGCTTGCATTCACTTCTATTGCTATGAAACCCCTAAGTTGGTTCTTTTGGAAACAGCCATGGTTACAGTATCAAATCTTTAGCTTGTTGATGAAAAGTTACACATTGCCAGCACACCATGACAGTAGCAGGGTTTATGGCACCGGGTTTATTGCTTTAGTTTATTCTGCCTAGTGAAGTAACAGAGCTTGCTTTTAGAATTGTCCGATTAAGTTGTGGACCACAAGACGATTTTAATTTAGAACTTAGATGGAATTGTAAATTCATTTGGTGTGCTGGATTAGAACCTTTACGTGGGCCATATGTTTGACCCACCTACTCTTATCTGTCTTATCAGTTTCTTGTTAAGTGTAGTAATATGATTCTGGAAGTTATATTTCATTTCCTTTTCCCTTTCAGTCCCAATTTTTTCCACCTTTGCAGAAGTTACAGTGTTTGTTTCTTTGATGTTCATTTACCCCAGTATTTGTAAGGTTATATCTAACCCTGTATAAATGATTGTTAAAAAAAACCTATCCGGGTTCTTTCTTTATTTTCTATGGCAATTTTCTATGCCATTCGAAATTTTACCTTTTTGCAAATATCTTTTATATTAAAAAAAAGGTGGGGGGGGGGGGGGGGGTTAGAATGCATTGTCTACGTGTACAAATTCAATGCGCAAAAAGAGTATAAAACATTATACCTGAAAAAAAAAATCCCATATGTTACTAAAATATTCAGCTTTATGCTAAGAGGTTCCACAAAAATATGGCATTTACCATTTAGGAATTACAGTCATTTTAAGCAAAGTACCTCCATTTTCAGG
>CM075019.1:9873080-9888697 GCA_037576675.1 Pangasius sanitwongsei | reverse complement strand
CTGTAAAGCTGCTTTGGGACAATGTCCATTGTTAAAAGCGCTATACAAATAAAACTGAATTGAATTGAATTGAAATGAGCAAAAGATAAATGAAATTTAATGGAAATTGTTTTGCTAGTGTATAGTTTCTTCATTCAAGTATCACATTTTTCCCTTTTGGTGAGGAACCACATCTATCTACTGACACAAACTGCCACTTAGAGCACTTATTGACCTAATCAGTGCTTGGGTCTGGGATTATGTGAAACAAATATAAATATTCGGTACAAAATGTTTTATTTTTCAGTGTTCAATGTTATCATTACCTGTTATATGCCCTAAAATAAAAGTCCACTCTATTTTTAATCTAAAAAAAAAAAATCCCAATCTTAAGCATTTTATAAATAAGTATAATTTGTGCTAACTGCCCAAAAGCATTTCAAAGTGTGAAAGTGAACAATGTGAGGCATTTATGTTTTCAAGTAGAGTGAGATTTTATAGGCTTTTATATCTCATTATGTATTCATGGAATTTATGGAAAACACAAAATATTTCTTACGTGCATGACACATTTTAGTGAGGAATTGCTGCAGAAAAGTACTAATTGGACACATTCTGCACAATAGACTGAATGTCTGTTATACCCCTTTGTTCAAAGACCTGTGCAATTAGGGCTCAAAAATAGTATTTTTTATGCTATTCAAATGCAAGCACTTCAGTATCTGTCAGGCACATGTGAACCTGTTTTAACAGTTAAATTACACACTCTCTATCCTTTTACAAAGGAAATGCTGCACTTGTGAAAATTATGGGGGAAGAAAACACAAGTAAAGTCAATAAACTGACATGTTACAGGAGTGAACATTTTCTTCTGGAAATTGTGCAGTAAATGTACTGATACATTTACTAGGCATTGTGTCCACTCGTTTGTTGCCTAAAACTCTGTTCCAAATGTTTTTTTTTTTATCATAGCAGTGTTTTTGGTAGTATTCAGAAAGTGACAGATTGAAGGAAAAACCTGTGGCTCTATAATGAAGTGGGAGGCATTTTTGGGGCATGGGTTGTGTCCACTTGTCCCATTAGAAGAGTCACTGCAAATCACTACAAATCAAACATTACTGTAATACTGTTGTGCAAAAGTTGTTCTACCCATAGTCTCCCTGCTGAAAAATCCATCTTGGGCTGACTAGCTACCAGCTGCCAAACAGAAAAATGAGACAGATTCTAATCTGCAACCACTAATGCTACATCATAGTGTCTTTAAAAAAACAATATGAAACAACAGTAAGCCAATTAGAATTTCTCAAACATTTATTGATTTAGTCAAGTAATAAGAAAGCAGGAAAATAACTTCCAGGTGAGAAAGGTGGTCTACCAGCTTGACCAGCTCTGCATATGTTTTGGCAGCTTGTAGCATTATTCCCTCTTGTTCCCTTTATTTCTCTTACAAGTAAGCAGGTAAAGGGTCCCGGGTTGACTTCAAGTGTGGCATTTACATTTGGAATCTGTTTCAGAATCGTCTGGAGTCCAAAGAGCTGTCACGGCCAGTGAAGCATGCCATCATTAGGCTGAAAAATCAAAACAAACCCATCAGGTAGCAAAAAACATTAGGTGTGGCCATACATTCTTAAAAAGAAAGAATGCACTGCTGAGCTCAGGAACATCAAAAAGCCTGGAAGACCATGGAAAACAGTTGTGGAAGATGACAGAATTCTTTCCCTAATGAAGAAAAAAACCCTTTCAGGAACACCCTCCAGGATGGTAGGTGTATCTGTGTCAAAGTCAACAATCTGTGTCAAAGTCAATAATGAAGAAAAGACCACTGGTTTCCCAATATATCCCAAATATATCTTTAGAAAAAAGAAAAGAAAAAAAGCCTGTAGGATGAATTCTGAAGTGTATAGGGCTATACTATTTGCTCATATAGTATAATGTATAGCATAATTTTCAATGTCCAAATATGTATGGACACGACTGTAGGTTTAGTAAATGCAAAAATTCTTAATATGTACTCTACACAAACTACTACTACTACTACTAATAATAATAACAACAATAATAATAATAATAATAATTTATTTTATATTTTATAATAATATGACTAATTACCACTACTACCACTCCTACCACTACTACTACTACTAATAATTTTATAATAATAATCCGCCTTGTGTGTGCAGAATTTGCATGTTCTCCCTGTGCCTCGGGGTTTCCTCCGGGTACTCCGGTTTCCTCACCAAGTCCAAAGACATGCTTTGGAGGCTGACTGGCGTGAGTGTGTGCGATTGTGCCCTGCGATGAGTTGGTACCGCTCCCAGGGTGTCCCCCCTGCCTCATGCCCCGAGTTCCCTGGGATAGGCTCCATGAACCCTGTGTAGGATACGTGGTACAGAAAATGGATGGATATTACCTTAATATCCATCTTAATTTTTGAAGCTATACGTTCTCTGTTTTCATTAACTATAGTCTTAGTTATGATTATTAAAAATTGTTAAAATTGAAATCACTGCCAGTTTTTTTAAAAATAATTTTTAAATATCGCTTGTGCCCACATTGTTTCTTTTTTCCCCTGTGTCAGTGCATTGTACTTTTGCACAATGAGTCAGAAGTATTTTTGTACTGACAGTCACAGAAACCATCAATATTAGGCAGGGGGAAACTGCTGTATCTGCTGTTGAGAGTATCAGCAGAAGTGCCTGGACAGACCATCATGTTTTGCAAACGATCAAATAAAGCTCATAAACACTTGTAACTGTGGGTCTAGACTGCACGATATAGCATAATATATCCTTAATATCAGATTTTATATCTATATTGCAGGAAACCATGCAGAGTTAAGAAAAAAAAAAAACTTTGTGTATGCATTTAGGCAACTTGTAAGGAAATTGCAGAAACATTATTATTCCACAAATCGTTCACATTCTTTCAGGTGAAAATAAAGCGTTAAAACAAGTGCTGTGCTCTTGTCAAAACTTTATTCAAAGAATTCCATCTCACAACGTTTTTTTTTTTTCTCTGGATAGCAGTTGGTGCTAATGATAACATGGTAGTAATAGTGATCGTGCAAAAGTATGTCATTCTAAAGCAATAATGTTTATAAAGAAAAAAATAAAGCAAATTATTTTAAACAACAAAGGAAATGCAAAATTACTTTCATTCTGAAACAAAGGGAGACGTATTATGCAGTTTATTCGCAAAATTGAGTCATGAATTTTATGACTAGCTCAAAATTTTAAATGCTAGTTTCTTTAAAAAATGCTCAGCCCTAAATTGCATGTGGTGCTACGAAGAAACTCATCCAACTCATTATGGTTTCTTTAAATTCCTTAAATTCTGTTATCAGACTGGAATATAAGACTTCAAATTCTCTAAATGTAATCAATAAAAATGCTACTATCAAAGAAGTTAACTGGTCACTAATTTTAGGTTGTTTTAAAGTACAAATGTTCAGCCTTTAACATCTGCATTAACTCTGAGCTGGCTGAATAAGTGAACAGCGTTTTGGCAAGGGTTGTATAAGCTTACAGCTTATACATAGGTTAAATAAAATATTCTCAATATTTTGTAGAAATTTACTAGTGTTAATAAGACATCTTGCAAGCATGCTAAACGTGTTATTTTTAATGAAATAAAAGTGAAAAACATTTAGCGTATATTTGTAGAACACGTTTAGTACACAAGTGAATTTGGTAGTGATGGCTGTAAACACTTAAAGTACATAGCATTTGAAACATTTAGGATTTTCTTTCCCAGATCCTAAATAAAATTAAATGAACTAAAAGCATACTTTTGAACTATTGAACCTATATAGTGCATTTACCTATTGTGTCATTAAAATATAAACCTTTTTCTAGCACTGGATTAATGTCATATCTTATCTGATAATTAGTTTATTATCTAAAGACCCACAGACTGCTCTATTTCCTCCTTCATAGGCACTTTTATAAAGAATAATACAAGTCATATGTACTTGTATTATTCTTTATGAAAGTGTTTGTCATTAGTATTTAAAACAATAGCAAAACATTCCCTAATGTCTAACAGTGATAAGCCAAGATAGTCGGATGAATACTTCACCATTAATGGGATCATAACACAACTTCACACAAGAAAAAACAAGGTCAAGCTCAAGACCCCTGGTGACAGATATGTCCTCAACTCAGGGATGAAATCTGAAGCGTCATATTAGCATTGCCCAGCTGAAAGGGAAAAAAAATTATATCAGTTGTCCTAATAAATGAAATAAGTTCAAGCATTAATTTTAGATCTGAGAACCCTGTTACACTTGGTAAACTAGTTAATAATAAATATGTTAGTATAGAATACGTATATAACATTTTACATATTGCACATATCAATATAGTAAGCATATGTTTTAAAATAAACATTAAAGGATAGAAGGGGAACGGGCCAGAATGATGCAGACTCATCTTTTTTGCTAATAGATAAATACTTGCATACAATAATTTTAGAGCAGTTTTGACAATAAACATGACAGCAACTTACGTGAATAATGCCAAATGTATTCATGAAAACATCTCCGGAGATCTGAAGTGTGGACGCATTGCTCAGTGGTATACTTTCTTGAAAGTGACATAACTGCCGTCCATTTATAATTACCTAAACAGATAAGAGAAAAGATTTGAACGTGTGAAAATGTTAAGGAGTTCACGTTAATTATTTATCCTCTCGTTTTGCTTCTTTAAACTTCTTACATCCCAGCGTGATGGTTTGAGAAGCATGAATATATCAAAGGCCTCCCCTTCAGCAAATATCTGATCCTCTAAGCATTGTTGACTCTGCCATTTCCCATTACTGCAGCTGTCACAGACCACAGAGTCTAGGTTGGTCTTGAAGTGGAAAACAATGTCATCATCTTCCTGTGGCCCGGTCTTTTGATTTATTTCAAAGCTGCAAAGGATATGCAAAATCTGTTATGTGAAAGAAAACTGATATTTGTGTTAATGGCTGTACATGAATGTACCAGGAAACGGTGATGTTTTGGAATTATTTATTTATTTATTTGCTTTTGTGTTACTCTGAAGGAACATTGTGTACAGTGTTATAAGAGCATACCCTTTGGAACCCAAAGGGACCACTCCTTGGAAAAAGAAAGCCATTCCAGTTTTTAATCCTCCAGGGATCGGGCCCAAATAGGGCTGGTTCTAATAGGATCACAAACGTTTTTTTTGTGAAGGCCTTGCAATATCGCTCATTGTAATATTTTCTCGTAATAATTTATAAGTCATTGCCATTGCTGTGCTGCTTACTTCATTTTGCCTTTTTTAAACCACATCTGAAGTGCTTTGTTACTCACAGGTTTACAGACTGGATATTTTATATCTGACTGGATGTTAGAAAGCTCCCAGTGTGAAATGCCAGAGCTTTGTTCTTTACTGAAGGTAGATGCACTCCAGTTCTGGGGGAACAAATGAATGAAGAAAGCTCATTGCAAAAAATGACATCTTAGCAAGTATATCTTGAATATTCAACTAATATTTCTCTTATTAGATTGTTTTTAAATGGACATATGATTATTAAGCCTATTTCCGGATATTTGTACTTGCTTCAAGCTCAATATTGCATTTATTTCTAGTTGTTGTCGTTGATTCAGCTGCTCCCATTAGGGACAGATCAGTGGTCTGCATGTTTGATAAAGCAAAGATTTTATGCCAGATGCCCTTCCATACACAACCATCCCATTTTACCCGGGCTCGGGACCGGCACTGAGAGTACACTCGCAGTGGCCAGGAATTGAACCCGGGCCACGGTGGTGAGAGCGCAGGATCCTTAATTGCTAGACCACCATGGACAATTGCATTTATTTCTAGCAAGAAATTATTATTATATAGAATACGACAATTTGAAGCTTGAAATTAGTAACTATGTCTAGAAATAGGCTATTAAACAAATCTTCACTTGCTAAGATAACAATTTTTTTGTGGTTCTTGTGAAAGAAAATCAAAAATCTATTAATTTAAAATGGTCCAAATCCCTGGACAGTTTAAACTTTTCTGAACATTTTGCTTCCCTGTCTTCCAAATTGCTATACCCACTATATGAAAACTCAAATAACCTTTGAAGCTCTGACTTACTGGAACAGTACCAATGGTGTTTATAATGACATCTCCATGAATGTAAAGTGTAGTCACGCGCTCCACTGGCATTTGGTGTTTGAACGTGCAGTATCTCCGGCCATTCCAATATACCTGAAAAGAAAACAACTGTCAGGATATTACTTACATTATTTACTTGAATTTGTCCACTTATTCATTTAACCTGCATACCTCATAGCCTTCTTTTTTGATGACAATGAATATAACAAAGGTTGAACCTTTGGATAAAGAACACCCGTAGTAATACTGTCTATCTTTCCACTGTCCGTTCTTTAAAGTGTAACAGTCGAAATTGAAATTGGGCTTAAGAGATAACTGGAAAGCGATGTCATCGCGAGCTTTTGCCCCAGTCTTAAGATCAAAGTCAATGCTGTGGAAAAAAAAGGAAAGTATATCTAAAAAAGTATAAAGTATAAAGCATATTATCGATAGGTGTAGATGTAAATAAGATGTAAATAAGAGTGAGAAACAGACCTTAATTCAAAACTGGCCTTAATTCTTCCTGTGGTATAAATATTGTGGCACTGATATTGACGATGAAAATTCACAATGACCAGCAATTCACTAGTACTAGTAAAGGTAATGTTTTTAAACTGACTTATGCATGAAAGACCAACCTTTGTTCATAGACTGAACTCCCAGCAATTGAACCATATTTTTCTTTGGTTAATTTTTTTGGTCTCTTGATCTCGCATTTGTAATGGTTCAATATAATGTGAAATTCATACATTCTGGTCATTTTATCAAAGGATAGCCAAGTTTAGTTTTAACACTGTTAGAAACTCTATTTTTACACTTCTTAATGGCTTTACATTACATATCTCAAGTTTAAAAGGAGAGATGTAGACCAGTTTTACATATTAAGATTTATGTGGTTAAGGTTACAGAAAGGTTGCAGAAGGTTTAAAAACATATTGAAAAGACCACAATTTACTTAATTTTATACTTAGTATGTTTCTTTCCCTCAACAAAACACATACTGGCTAGCTTGACTGGGTGCAGAAATTATTGTGGGTTTTATTTATTTTTTGGTGTTTTTTTTTTATTTTTTTTTTAGGACATAACAGAGAAGGTGATGGATGTTTTAAAAAGACATCACAATAAAAATTAAGCTCTTTCAAAGAGAATATTCCTGTCTTTATTTATAGTAAGTAAACTAAATTAAACATTGGCTAACAAAATGTTTTTAGTTTTATCTTAAGTGAAAATTCTACTTTCATATTATAGCTACTTTAGCTTTTGTTTATGGTGAAATTTAATATAAAAAAATTAATTTGTAAAAAAAAAAAAAGCAAAAAAAATATATATATTGACCTACATTAAGTAATATTTTGGCTTGTGTCTAAGGAAAATATATTGATTAATATAATAATTATATTATAATAATTAGAAATTGTAGTTTCTACAGAATCGTAAATTTAACTTGAGACAAGTTAATAAAATTGCCTGTAACAAAATTAGAGTTTTTTGTAATTAGTTTATTCAAAAGTGAAAACTATACTTAGATCTAATAGTAGATATTAGGTTATTCCAAAATAAAAAAAATTAAGTTGTAGCAAAGTAAAAAAAAAGGTGTATGGTCTTTATAATAAATCATCTTTTTGTGTGAATATAAATTTTTGTCTTCGGGAAAAGAAGTATTTTTGATAAATATTAAATCAAAATTTAAGATTTGAACCAAATCATAAATGTCATTAGAGACAGACTAATAAATTTGGGTGTAACAAATTAGAGTAATTTTTTTTTTACGTTGGTCCAAAGTATCATTTTTTTCAGTGTAACAAGCACATATAAACATTGGGTGGATTCGTTTTGTAAATACCATGAATACTTACTGGTCTTCTTCTTCAAGCACAACCCCTTGGAAGAACAAAGCCATTCCTGGTCTCAGCCCACCAGGGATTGCACCCACATAGGGAATTTTCTGTGATGAGTAATTAAAGCACCACAATTATGAAGTCACTTGAAGTCAAATAACTTCTGATTGTAGATGTATTGTCATACTGCAGAATCTTAGTGATACATTTGACACTATAGAACTAATATTCGCTCAGATTTGTGGAGAAGCTCGTTTAGCTCTTACTTGACAGACAGGCTGCTATAATTATATAAGTAAATTATGTAAAAGTAAATTATGGCGTGCCACAAAGATCTGTCGTAAGA
This sequence comes from Pangasius sanitwongsei, assembly GCA_037576675.1. NCBI lineage: Eukaryota > Metazoa > Chordata > Actinopteri > Siluriformes > Pangasiidae > Pangasius > Pangasius sanitwongsei. The sequence goes on along the minus strand of CM075019.1, from coordinate 9,880,439 downwards.
CCATTACTTTTTCATACAAATGATATTATAACCTTGGTATTAACTTGTGATGCTACAATGATGCCACCAAGTTGTACATATCTGTTAGACCAGATGCCCAGATCTCTGGGTTGGGAATTTGTATTAAGGTATGTTTAAAGACTGGATCTTATTCAGGGCAGATAGTCATAGTCATTCAGCCAAAAACCGTTAGACATAAGATGCCTGAGTATTCGCTTAAATGGTCTTGTGAATATTAATCTCCTAATATATATTGAAAGCCTTTTGCTTTACCATAGTAATCAACATATACATGAAACATTACTGATATTTATGTGGAGGACAATCCTCTTTTCACTATATCTACAATCATTTCAGAAAATGGTTCCAAAGCCATATTTAAAACTAGCTAAAAGAAAGCGTCATAGGCATTCTGGCTGGCCTTGACCTAAGGCTTTATACAGCCTTATCAGCATCAACTCCAGAGTTCAGAAAGTAGGGGTGTAATGATTAGACAGTTTGGATCAGTTCATCAATTTAAAAGCCAATGATATAAATGAATGGAAGCAACAGTCATAAATTGATCATTATTGATTATTAAAAAGTAAAGATGGGGATTAATTAATTAATGGGGATTAATATTTTTATTACATTTTGACAAAAAGCTTTGCTGTAGGTCATTAATAAGAATTATTTAGCCTTTTTTTTTGGTGGTTTAAAAATCTATGTGTCATTTACAAATATTAGAAGCATTTCCGTGTAATTTCCATATATTCAAACTGCGATAAATACAGCAAGCTAATCTAATTAGTACCCATTATGCTGTATGTGTGACAAAATTTTTGTTCTTCAAAACCACACAGGGACACTTGTAATAAAGACCTCCATCCACCTGCTCCTGTTGTGTCATTGTGAAAAAGCTGCACATAAGATTTTTTTTAAATGCACTGGATGCACTTACATTTACTGAACTCTTGAGCCTCATTATGTATGTAAATGTAAATGTATTTTTTATGTTATTATTTTTTTTAGAAACCGCTATAAATGTTGCTACTTACAGGATCGTTCACTAGATTTTTAACCTCTGACTGGATGGTCGAAGGATTCAACCATGAGGTTCCCAAGTTGCCCAACATTTTGTTCCTTAGCTCATTAACAAGGGACAAATTACTCCAGTTCTGTAGAGAACAAAATGACGTAATTTATGTATACATATGCACATTTTCCAGCTTTTTCTTGTATGTTCTACACGTATTATTTTCTTCACTTGTATTTTTATCTATATCCATAATTAGTCAAATATGCAAAATAGAAAATCCTTCATATCAACTTATGTGCACTATGCAGAAGAGAATTCAGTATATATAATTAAAACTTCACATTATTTTTTTCTCAATACTTTGCTGTTTTCTGTAGGTTTTTACATGCACCAAAAGCATTATTTTCTTACTTTGCTTCTTTTGAAGCAAGCGAACTTATCTTGAACATAGACAAATTTGTCTAGTATTTCCTATTATAAAATTTCAATATATAAAATATAAGATTATTAAATCTACGTCTTGCTAATTTTAATAATTTATTTCCAGAAAGAAGCAAAATTATCTGCCAATAGACTAAGAAAATGTCAAGCTTAAAAAAAAAAAAAAACACTGTCTAGAAATAGGCATAATAATCTAATATTTGGTCCATTGTGATCTTATAATATGAAATACTAGATAAATTTAACTATATTCAGGATATTTTCACTTGCTAAGACATGAAAATGAGTGGTCCAAAATCATAAATGCATGAAAAGTTAGAAAGAAAATCAACTGACCCATTTCTGGCCCAAAGAAAATTGGAATTTTCCATGGGGGGAGTAGAGGGCAGAGTCGCTGGCTTCACTCACTCCCACTTCACTGATTGCCCTGTACCGGATAAAGTGTTGACTTGTAAGCTCAAACCCAGGCAGCGTGAAGTCTCCTTGAACATCTGGAGTCTCTATGGCTTCCCATTTTTCCTCATCATCCTCTGAATCAGTGGCTTGTATTATCCTGTATTCCACTCTGAACCTTATTGTTGATCCAGTTGGGGACTTCTGGAGCTTCACAATCAAATTTCTGTTCTGGATGTCCAACTTGGGTGCAGGTGGTTTGGACACGGGCTGAAACGTGCTATCCACCAGTCTTCCCTTACTATAGAGGTGGATGGTGGTTCCAGGATTGGAGGGGTCTGAGAGTGAGACAATGACAAACCTGGTTCGTGTCTCATCTTTATTAGCCTGGAAAAAACTTCTGAAAAGAGAATGGTTATCTTTCATCTTCTCAATTACTTCATGATTTTGGAACCAGACCTGGAAATCTTGGTCAACTGACTCAGGAATTGTTGACAAGTTTTCAAATTCATCTACTTTCAGAAATTTAGTCAGAGTGGACAAATATTGGTCTTCATTCTTAAGAGAGGTGAAGCAAAAGCACACCACAGTATCAACATTGGGATCAATGAGAATGTTGCTGAACAGGGCTGAGTATTTTACAACTGGTACACCACTTATTTGCCGGGTATAGAGAGTCAGCAGATTTTGTTCATTCTGATTGTACTCTAACCACTGATTCAGCTTCTCGGCTCTAAAGGGGGACTTCTGATGGATAGTTACGATGTCTGCCAGTTCCTCCTCCTTCGCCTTTCCACCCCGAATAGCAGGAATGAGCTTACGCATGGCTTTTAGAAACATTACTTTGTAGTCTGCTAACATTTCCTGAAATGTCTTCAGCCTCAGTCTGACATCCTTGAAATCATTTATTTTTGTGTTTGCAATCAGGTCATTGCATAGAATCTCTGCATTTCCCAGTTCCTCCAAAACAGCTTCTGTTCTTGAGATCAGCGTCTTGTGAATCTCCCTCTCCAGTATAGCTGTTTTTTTATTCAACAGAGCAAGGGGATAAAGCCAAACCTTCATTGGCACCGCATCATTCTCCCTCTCCCTCAGCAGAGATGGAAGTGTCTTGTACACCTGCAGGGCTTCCATGTATGTAGTGGGGTTTAGCTCAAGCTCATAGTCACCGTAAAATGTACATCTGATATGGTCAGACATTTTTTTCTCTTTATCATTCATGCTTAGAGCTCCACCTCCCTTGATGGAAAGTGAAGGAATCTTTTTGACCATTACATATAGGTTTCCCTCGATTTCTTCTTTGTCCTCATTCTCATTGGCTGTTAGATCAAACACCATGAAAGCCTGAGCTCCATACAGTACAGCTGTAACAACATGGGTGGCAGTTCCATCCTCAAACACTTTTGGGTAGGTGATGTTGCGCAGCTGGTTCATAGTCAGTTGTTCATATTTTGTTGTCTGGTAGTACTGCAGAGAAATCCGGCTTTGACGTGCTGACAATTTGTTATCGCATAGGTACCGGGCTGAGCCAGCAACATCCACCAAACCACCCAGGATGCTAGCTTTAAGTGAGGCGTTCACATTTAGGAGTTTGGCTTTATCACTGAGAGTGTCAGAAGCAGTAAAATTCAGATGTGTCTTGGGCTGTCGACATGCATCCACACTATTACGTAGTGATTCTTTATCCCATAAAGTAATACCTGAAAGGAGCGAAAGATTGGAACTGATACTTCTGTCACAAATGGCAGCAGTCAAACTATTAGCTATGTTTTTAAAATGAATTGTCAGATCAAAATTGTTTTGAAAGTCACTTGGTTCTCATTTCCTTCACTATGGATTTGTATACACTATGCCATGCACGATTCTATTCCTTTTTACGTGCTCACTTGTAAGCCTTCGTTTGAATTGGAAGAATGTAATAGTTGTTAAAGAAGTTCCCATCCAGAAGAGTGAGGATTTAAAGCCTGCCAGATACTAAGTTAGCAAAGTTAAATCCTACATACTGAAGAAGAAATATTACTTTATTACACACGTACTACTGACCAACTTGAATATATGTGGGCAAATAAGAATATTGCATGTACCATCTACACTTTATATACATTTAATATATTTCCTATTTATGTGACCTGTTTAATTTTGTGTGATTCTGTGTATCATATCTATGGTATTATTGTCTGTATTTGTTGTCTGTATTTATTGTTGTCTTTTAGTCCTCGTCAATGTCTATTGTTGTCTTTAGTCCCTGTCAATGTCTACTACATATTGCACAGTAGTTTCCTGAAGGGACTGTGTTTCGTTTTTATCCATTGCCATGCGATGTGCTAACAATGACAATAAGGCTGACTTTGACCAGGGCTGCCATAAAACAACTGGGCCCCCGGAGCAAGATCCTAAAACTTCAGTTGCTTGGACTATATCCTCTCATTTATAAATCACTTTGAAATTTAAATCATATGCTAAATTTAATAAATGCAAGTGAGAAAAAAAACTGTAAAACATTAATTTAAAGCTCATTTTGTTGATCACTTGGTCTGCAGGATAAGTAATGTGATTTTCAGTTACCTTTCCTACTAATACTTTAGATTAAAGGCAACCTTGCTTTTATTAATCATTTGAGAAGCTTATTCTTAATGCATGCTTTAATAATGTTGAAATGGAACATTTGGAACAAGTACAGTTACTATGTATTAATTGAGTTAGCATTTATTTAACAGTAAAATGACACTTGGATTATGGAATTTTGAAGAGTAGAGGGTGTTTACCTGGAATGAATGTGTCACTGCGGCAGTCATACAAAGTGCCAGGATGCAGAGCTCTTCCTAAAGCTGGTATTTCAATGATCTTTGGGTCCATAGCTGTCAAGAATACAATTACTAAAAGTTTTATGGCATAAGATCAATCACATTGTTTCTATTCTGTTTCTGAAGTGCAGAGTCAGAACAATAAAAAATGGGTGAATCTTTCTTCAGAAACAATGACTATAGGAGCACAATAACAACTGTATAGAATTAATAATATAAGAAATAATAGAATTAATAATATTAGTAGCAGTGATAATAGTAGAGTTATCTCACCAAAAATGGGTTTTAGTCACAGATAAATAATTTCAGTACAGGTGAGTATAAATATTTTGCCTCATAGTCTTAACCAGCTTCCTTTATTTTATCTATGGTTTGTCAGGCATTTATAGCCTCAGTAACGTTTCACACTCAGTTTAAAAAAAAAAAAAAAAACCTTCTTTTCAACCTTAGGCCAATCCTCCCACTTCAAAAAAAATAAAATAAAATAATAATAATAAGAAGAATAACAATAATTGCTGTGCTTCTCTCACACATTAGGTGTAGTTTCACAAGCTCTAACCAATAAATACACAATACAATTGAGAAAAGAGTTAAGATTTCAGAAAAAAAGTTTATCAACATTAAGCATGACTATGTGGTTACAACACAAATAAAAGTGATGATTTCCTGCTATAAAGTGGCTATGACAATGAATATATACTTGTCTGTAAGTGAAATGAAGGATGTTTAGTTGAAGCATACATCTTTATTATATAAAACATACATGGGTCAAAACCACATACTGTATTTCAAGGGACTATACACATTTGAACAAATTACTTCTAAAATCTTGTCATGCTTCAGACTGCAAATCCTACAACTTGTGTTCCAGAGCATCAGCCCCAGACTGTTCCCGTTAAACCCAAACCATGAGAAGTGGCCTGAGGTGAGAGATTATTATTGAGCCTAATGAGGAAGATTGAGCTTGTGCGTGCCACCAATTGCCATCTGCGGAATTTTTTTCTCAGGCAAAATAAGCGTTTTATCCATTGCTTATGTAGTGAGAACCTCTCTGGATTTTGGGAGGAAATGGAGTTACTTCACATACACTGGCAAGCTTACAGTCCAGAATAAAATTGAGTACTGGGTGGCTGCTGTTAATATCCTGATGCTGGTGGGTGAAACATATTCACTGATTCAGCACCTCAGGACCCACAACTTCCAAGTCCTTTGCATGATGAATCACCAGAGTATTAGTTCTAGTAAACAAACTGTGTTTTTCAAGCATTACTCCTCAGTTCAAAGTCTTGTGCATTGCATGAAGTTTTAATAACTATCAGCTATCTCATACAAACCACTGAAATCTTTTGTTTTATTTATGTCTAGCCATGGATATGATAGTCATAGAAAATTAAGCTTAATTAGATTTTATCAAAAATGTACTCCAACTCAGTGCTTCACTTGTTACTGTAATATTATAATGCACATTTAACAATACAGTGTCAAAAACAGATTGTGCTTAAATAGAAAAATATTTAATATTAAGTGTTAAGAGATTTCAAATTTTTTGAAAACTTATAAACTTGAGTTCAATATCCAAAACTTGTCATGGCAATTGAAGAGAAGAAATAAGTTCACATAACTTAATGGGGCTGGTGTAGAGGTTCTCTTGGGAATTATATTTGCAAGCAAAATCTGTCCTTAAGTAAATGAGCAGTCTCGCCACAGAGCCTCGAGGAACTCCACATTTTATTACTGTCTTTTAATACATGGTTGGCTGCTTCTTCATGTCATCTCAGGGAGCTTGTCCTTGCCTCTCTCGCCTCTGGCTTGTCCATTAGGATCTAAATCCGAATATATATCTAACTTAAAGCTGCCTTGTGAATATTTATGCCTACTGTTAAAGGTGCGATATAAATTGAATTGAATGAATTGAATAGTATATTAGCCATTGTTCCACATATCTGATAATCATTTTCAATCCCTACGTAGCACTTGTGTTCTAGAGATTAGCTGCAAAGATTTGCTGTCCCAGTAGACGAAGTCTATTAATGTATTCCTCAGTTTAGTGTTTTCTTGTTTTTCAATAGTTATCTGTCACATTATCTGTTTCATGTCACAATCATTATCTGTCGCATTCATCATTATTTCACTATGTTCAAATTCCTACCTTCTGACAATTCACTGGACATTACCAAATGTTATTACAATCCTTCAGTAGTGCTCCAGTAGTCAATATTGCTGAATACTATGCACGATCACCCACAGAGTACGAAATACAGACTGTCCTGTGATTTCATGCTGACCAATTTTTAAACATCAGTTATAAGTGTATAGACATTGTGTACATGAGAAAGCACTTGATCATAGATCATAGTAATTTTGCAAAAAAAAAAAAAAAAAAATTCTCAGCCATTGATGATTTTAAGTAAATAAGCAGTCTTGCCACAGAGCCTCAGGGGACAATACATTTTGTTACTGTCTTTTAATGAAAAAATAAATTTGTAAGCAAATCTTGTTATATTAATTATGCACGATCATTCAGCCATTTCAAACCACTCTGTGGTATTGGTATAGCAACCCTTAAATACCTACCTTTTTCTAAGTTTATTTCCATATGCACACACACACACACACAAACACAGTGGATGCCAACTCAATACCTGATATCAACTCCAGACCTTTTATCTGCTTCATTTGTCTTGAAGTAACGAGGGAATGGAC
>CM075019.1:9845824-9872980 GCA_037576675.1 Pangasius sanitwongsei | reverse complement strand
CTGAAAGTCTACACTTCTATCACATCTTGATTGTTTTATTTCAAATCCATTGTGGTGGTGTATAAAGGCAAAATCACTATATATATATATATAATGTGTGTGTGTGTGTGTGTGTGTACACATATATGGCAGCCTCGCTTGAGCCCAGCACGTCAGTCACGTTAGAAGCTGACACCAATTTTTGCATTTCCTAACTTTATGTTTATGTTTTTCAGGTTAATGTCAGCTTTGAAATTTGGATAATACAGCATAATGCTAGCTTTTGGTACCAGGGTTTAAGCTATATGCCAGCTTGTGAACTTTATTCTTGCGCTACTGTACACGTAAATATTTCAGATCAGCTTCACTGTACACACAGCTAATGATATCAGGCATCATAGTTTACACTGTGTAAATATTGGGTAATCATGTCCTTTAAACTAATACTATAGGGGTGAGTGCCTTTTCTTTTGGAAATCCACTGTTTTCTTCTGGTTTTATTTAGATAGGGAGACAGGGAAAACATTGTATCTTTCTTTCTTTTTGTTTTTGAATAGGGAAGATGGTCACAAAGCTCCGTTAGTCATCCTTTTGTTTGTTATTTTGGAGTTACTCATCCTGATGCTTATTATCCGGCAGCAGTCTCCTTTTTCCCCATGTTCCAATACATTCTCATCGAAATGAATAATCTGGTGTCTGTTGTCTTTTGATTTATGTTACGACCCTCCCCGCCCACAGACAATGAGCCCAATGTAAACTTGTTTTTATTAAAGATGAACAACAAAGGTTGTAACACTGGTTAGCTAAGGAATTAGCAACAAATGGAAAAGAAGATGGATATAAAATATTTGGCATAGGTGCAAAGACTACAATACAACGATTAAAGATGCGGTGGATATTAATAGTCTGCACACCCCTGTTAAAATCGCAGGTGTTTGTGATGCAAAAAAAAATGAAACTAAGGTAAATCATCTCAGATCTTTTTCTACTTTTAATGTGGTATAGCAACCAACAAAATTCAAGTAAAAAAAACCAAATAGATACATTCTAGGAAACAGAGAAAAAAAAACATACAATAACTTGGTTGCAAAAGTGTGTATTGTGCTCAAAATTAACCAATCACATTCAAACTCATGTTGAAAAGTAATTATCGTACACCTGTCATCAGTGAGGTGATTTGGATTAACCCCAAATAAAGATCAGCTGTTTTTGTAGGATTTTCTTGACATATTCTTGGTTTCATCTGACTGCTGAAGCAAGTATGGGATTTCACTGGCACATCAATATTCCGATATCAATTATTCTAAGTAGTATTGAGGCATGTAAACACCGCAGTCCTATTGCCCGATTCAGATTATGACAATATTCTGATTCCCCAAATTCTGATTCCCACCCCTAGAATATATCTGTTTTGATCTGAAATTTGTTGCTTGTAAATACCTTATTCTGAAACTCCACTGAAAGGAGATATATGCGCATGCTCAGTCCACAAGGAATTGTGGGTGCTAACAGATGCTTAGCTGTAGGCTAGGTATTTAGGAATGGCAACTCAGGCATACATACAACAACCATGTATACAGGAATAATCTGATCCTTCTACGCATATAAACATTGTACTTGGAATATGCCTGCAACCTGAATATAGACCTTAAACGGAATTTGATGTGCATGTAAATCTAGCCATTATGACATGTGACAACAATCTCTCTGATTCTTCACGTCTGGGCTATAGGGTAGGGTGGCTAGATGGAAACCCTTTCTCACACACACACACACACACACACAAAAAAAACAACTTCCACCTAAATCTTGCCAAACCAATGTGGCACAATGTGTTATAGTCTGATGAGACCAAGGACCAAGAACTTTTTGGCCATAAATCTATTTTGGCACAAAACCTACAGGCCTCTGTTAGACAGTGAACAAAGAATGGTCTCAGTCAGAGCCCAGGACTAAAACCTACCGAAAACCTGTGAAATGCCTTGAAGAGGGTTGTGCACAGGAGATCCCCTCACAGTTTGATAGATCTGGAGCATTTCTGTAGGAAGAGTGGAATTAACCTGCCAGATAAAGATGTGCTATGTTGGCAGACTGAGTGCTATATTACAAGCATAAGTTGCTTTAACAAAGCATTAGTTAAGGGATGTGTATACTTCTGCAACCAAGTTATTGTTTTTTTCTTTTTCTTTATTTCTGTCAAATGTTTGTTTCACTGGAAGTGTGTTTTTTGCTATATCATATTAAATGTGGAAAAAGATCTGAAAGGATTTATCTTGGCTTCATTTTTTTTGTGTTATTCTGGTAGCTGGTCTTCTGGTATATTCCAAACAAGAGTATCTCGGTTAGTACTTTCCCTGCTATTGACATGATATAGATCACTCTACTCTTGCCACACTCTGATTCGTCACCTTTGCCTTTGTACATTGTGGCTACACTTGCAGCTCTCCAGTTGTGTGGGATGTAACCTGTCCTCCAGATAGCAATCCAAATACATTTGGAAGCCAAATGTCTTTTATTTGGACTTCTTTTATTGAAAAACTATTTCCATGTAATATACCCACAGGCTTAGGGGCTAGAGCAGGGGTCCCAAACATTTTTGTCAAATGTAAGTAATGAGAATCAAATCAAAATTAATTTTTCAAAAAGATTGCTTCTGATTCACACTCATTTTTTTCTATTTGTGGATTTTTTTTTCTTCTCATGCAGTTTTTTGCTTCTGGACTCTTTCTTTTGCTTCTGCAATCCATTTTTTAGCTTGACTTTTGTCACATTTTTTATGGGGGGTGGATTTTAGAAGAAGGCATTCACCTTAATTTCTGTTGGTCAACCGATTTTGGAGTAGAAGGTGCTCATATGAGTTAGCCACGCATGCCCCATTAATGATGGCGCGTCCTCTGACATGGCGGAACGAATAGAGTCGAGTGCTCAGCAGAAGGGGAACTGTATTGTAGTCGCATTAAAAAGCTGACAGAAACAATGGGTGGCTACTGAATTGTTTGTAGATGCATTCGCACATATTTATTTATCATACAAGTGTCTTCATTCCATCCAGTTAACTAGCAGTCTAAAAAGATACCTAGGTGACAAGGCTGAAGCTGGATTCTTATTCACTAGCTTCTTATTCTGATTTTTTTTGTTTCCACTTTCTGCCTAATTCCTGTACCATTATGGTATCATACCTATGTCAGTTTTTTCATGCAACTATAATAAGGTTTTCCTGCTGCACTCAGCTCCATTCATTCCGCCATGTCAGAGGACAGACCCAGCTTCAATGGACTGGGCGTGGCTAACTTTCAGAGCACCTCCCCCTCCAAAATCAGTAGACCAATAGAGATTTGAGGTAAACGCTTTCTTCTAAGACCCACTGAATAAAGCTACATAAAGCCATCTGTTCTCTCACTATAGATCAAAACTAGAATAGAGTCGAATTGATTTTTTTAAAATGTGTATATCCCTCTTCAGGCTTGAATGAAAAGGAACGGCAGACAGACACTTAGAGCGACATAAATTTGACTTAGAACTTGGGTGTTTAAAGGAACATGACTCTAATGAATATGATATTTGCACGAATTTTACAACACAAGACGATAACGTTTTTAAGAGCATGATAATATTTTTAAAAAATAATGGAAAGTAATAAGATTTCTTTGCCAATTTAACCCCTTAAATCCACAGTGTCCATTGGTGTGTTCACACGTACATTCCTCAGTCTCATACCTAGACATCTTTCCTGCATATTTTTTCTTCAGGCTGAATCATTCATAATAGTTATTAGATACTGAAGGAACCAGCCAACTCAGGGTGATCTTGATCTTGAGCTTATTTATTCTGCTGCTAACACAGTGGTAAAAAAAGAAGGCATAAAAACACTCTCCACTTCCTCATAAACACAGACACCTTCAGCTCACTGAGTGAGAGAGAGAGAGACAGAGAGAGAGAAGGAGAAAGAGAGAGAGGTCACCTAGCAACCTTTTACAATTCTTCCATCGCAAGATATTTTTGCAATGTTTGAAAAAATTGAAACATTTTCATCTTTCTAACACATTCTCACCTGCAAAATTACAGTGTTTGTTTTCAAATGCTACAAAAAAAAGTCTAATTCAAAAGAGCAGGACAAAAGTAAAGAGCTGACCGTAAGTGCATATTTTTGTATTATTATTAAAAATTAATTTGCTATAAATTAATACACAGGCTCACAACCCAGGTCCTAGAGTATCCCCATGTCCTGCACATTTTAATGTTTTCCCTGCTTTTAAACACTCACTTCAACTCTGAGGGATTTTAATTATTTGACTATTTGAATCAAGTGAATTATGAGCAGAAAACACACTAAGATATGCAGGACTGGGTGTACTCCAGAACCAGGGTTGGGAACCTGGTGATTAACAAATGAGTTCCTAGGGTCCTTTCTGTCTCTTTGTCCCCTTACATGCTCATCTGTACCCGTTGGTCACAATGAATGAGGCCTGGCCACCAGTTAAAATCTACCCTTTTTTTCAATTAAATTCAAATTGTTTACATTCGAATCTGGCAGAAAAATTAAATCTCTTAACTTGAATTCTCTATTCTTTAGGCAGGAGCGAAACATGGGAGGCCGTGCCGTCAGCCTCAGGCAGGAGCTTTGCTGGAGAGGCCACGCTGTAGGCCTCTGGAGGGAGCTCGACTGGGGATGCCAGCTTGTCGGCCTCTGGAGAGAACCCAACTGGGGAGGTCAGCTCATTGGCCTCTGGAGGGAGCTAGGCTGGAGCTTTCATCACCCCTTCTTCTCCAGCTCTCCCCTTCGTGTAGGCACTCATGGAAGGCCGACTGGGGTTGGCCGGCGCACAGGTACTCCCCCCCCCCCCCCATTGGGGGAAATGGATCGAGTTGAGAGCTGGCATGATAATTCTAGTGTGATGCCACTCCCAAGCACCTGCTGCATCCATTTGTAGGTAAAGTATTCTGTCAGGAATCTGTTGCGGATGCAAGTACAGGTACTCAATGGCTTTATTAAGTGCAGCAAACAAGACAGAGACGTAACCCAAAAACAATGTCAAAAAACAGGCAAAGGTCAGGCAATGAGCAAACAACATGAACTGGACTAGGCAGAAATACAAAATGAGAAAACCAAAACTAGATAAAAACAACAGAGTGACAAACAGGAAGGCTTGGTATCGACTGGTACACAATGACAGAGCGTATACTTTGCGATGAACAAAGAAGCATGAGGACTATGAATACACAAATTAATCAAGGGGCAAACTGAAACAGGTGAGAGTAATCATGACACATTAGGGAGACAACCAAAGACAAGACATGGGTGGAGACAAGACATGAACCAAAACAAAACACATGGGACAATGTAAACAACCACTTGACAGTGTGGAGGTATGCGCTGTAGAGCTGCGAGCTGCTATGTGTGCTGAGAGGTGCGGCATGCGTTGCTCAGTACGAGCGGGAAATACATGACATTCGAACTCTTACTCCTTCTTCTTGAGAGCAGGTCTCTGTGGGTGACTGAGAATAAGGAAAACTTTGATGAATGAAGCATAAGATTTTGGTTTATAATATTTAATATTATGTCTATATAGTGTATACAAGAAAAAAAAAAACAGCATGTGCTCAGTGAAACATTTTATGTAGCCAAATAGAAAGATTCAGTTGCTAAACCAGCTGCTGTGTAACACACTCCAATGCACTCCTATTAATTTATAATCACAACTCAGAATAAAGCAAGACTATAATAAATGTTTAGCAAATTTCATAAATACACTATATGGCCAAAAAAAAATGTCACTATCAAATGTGCTTGTTGAACATCACATTCCAGATTTAATCCCCCCTTTGCTGCTATAACAGTGTCCACTTTTGTGGAAAGGCTTTACCCTATATCTTTGAATGTAGCTGTGAGGATTTGTGCCCATTCAGCCACAAGAGCATTAATGAAGTCAGGTATTGATGCTGAGTGAGGAGGCCTGGGGTGCAGTCAACGTGTCCAGTTGGCTTGAGGTCAGGGATCTTTGTAGGCCAAAGAAGTTTTTCCACTCCTTGGCATTGGCAACATAGTCATGCTGAAACATGTTTGGAACCTTTAGTTGCAGTGAAGAGAAATTGTAATGCTAGAGCATAAAAAGACATTCAATACAATTGTGTGCTTCCAGCTTTGTGACAACAGTTTGGGGAAGAATCACAAATGGGTGTGATGGTCAGGTGTCCACAAACTTTGTAAATCTGGACAGGCTGTGTAACCATGCCCATAACACAGCTGCAAAAACAATAAAGAATAGAACTAAATATATCAAGGATAATCATGAGCATGTGAACTATCAGTGAAAACAACAAACCCCCAATAAGGTTAAGTATAAACCTATATCACCCTCATTCAAACTGTTTACCTGGCATCTGAAACGAACGAACGAAAGAAAGAAAGAAAGAAAGAAAGAAAGAAAGAAAGAAAGAAAGAATCATTATTTTAAGTGTCAGGAATGTAAGTGTGTGTGTGCTGTGAAATTCCCAGTATAAAGGAAAGGTGTCCCTTGGAGGTTATTCTGTTTTAATATTGTGACTTTGGATAAACAATTTCTGTCCAAATTTCTTAGAAAGTGACCTGTTAGATTTCCAGGAACTTTGCAGTAAAGACCAGCAACACATTTCCAACAGCAGCACACTTCATGGAAAAACCTGGACTTTTGTGGAGCTGTCCTCCTCAGCTGGCACTGGGCACTATAGTTAAATAAGCACTGTACCTAGGCTTGTGCGATATAACGATATTAAAGTCCCTACACGATATTGCATTGCCACGAAATAGAGTGATGTTTATCTCTGATTATATTATATTACCATATCTGCCAATGATGTCATTTCAACCTGCGAATTACCACTTCTGCAGGTTGGAAGGGCAATTTCCGCCATCTCTGTGTTATGAAAATCAATATATCACAATGCTAGCAGTAACATAACTGTAATATGTAAGACCAAATTTTATGTCAAATGGGTAAAACAGGTAAAGTCCTTGTCACATTAACTAATCAACCAGTTATGGCTATGTAAGTTTCCTGCCAACAAGGCCATTGATAGAGAGGTTAAAAAGATGTATGATTTGTAAGGATACATTCAGCTCAGAGAACATGTCTTCTTCTGAAAGACCTCTTCACATTTTTCCGTAGAATGTCACTCCTGGATATGGTTCAGGAACGGGAACCTGCAAGTCACACTTAGAGGCACAAACATAGAACAGCATGCCATAGCAACTTGCTCACTCATCTGTACATATTCTCACACCAAGCCCAAGTCCTCAGCCATTTCTAAAGTCTGCCTGTGAAAGTCCATGGGTATGTTGGTACACAGAGATGTTAAAATGGCAGCTGCGGGTCTGCAGGTTCTAAAAATAGAAAAGTGATTAATTAATCTGTTTAAATAAGCACATTCTCATAAATTTCAAGCCCTTGGGTGAGGAAGCCTATAGGTATTTAATGCAAAAATTAACAAAACAAGCAAACAAACCCATGCTCTACAGCTCATTCTTCTTTTCCCCCCCAGTTTACTCCCTATTCCTTTCCCGATTTCTCCAACAGCTACAACCAGGTAGAACAAAGGCAATCACATCTTTCCTCCAAGCCAGCATCTTTTCGAATTGCTGCTCGATGCAATGTCAGGGGGCGGCGTAACACACACGGAGGAAAGTGCTATCCGCCCACTTCCAAACACATAAGCTCACAGATGCCTATGATTGGCTAGTGCCGATGTGATCGAAAAGGGAGAGGGTATGCTGTCCCTCCCTCCCTGAGAGCACAGCAAATTTTGCTGTCTTGGACTCCCGGCCACGGATGGCTGTGGCATCGTTGGGATTTGAACTTGCGAACCTGAGAAGATGCTCTGGTGTGTGGTGTGTGAGGTGTGTCCCCATGGAGTATGGGGCGCCCAATGTAAAAAGTTAATTACTGACATTTAAGTCCTTATGAATTACCCTTTGTATATACAGTGGATATGTTTATTTTTGTATTTTTGTTCACAGACTTATAAAGATGCTAACTGCAATTGCTTTAGTATGCTTAATGGATGATAAACTGTTTAAAATGAGCAATGGTGCGAGAGGTACATCTTTTGAGGGCACGGAGCTTGAGGAGTCACTCCATGTTAGCTGAGAGAGTTCTCTGAGCATTTCCAGAAGCATTACACTTCTGTACTTCAAGCTGCTCTATAGGGGCTCTTCTCTTTTTCCTGTAAGACCAGAGAAAAATACACATCAGGCAAGATTTTTTATATTCCTTCCAAATGGCATTCCATTTTTCTTCACTGTTCAGTACTCATAGAGATTTTTATCAAGGGAACTGCACGGTTGTATTATTTGGCCCTAAACCTGAGTTCAGGATGATAAACTTTGATAAACTTGCACTAGGATAAACTTGCCCCGAATGGCAAAAATAAGCAAAGAACAGAGTTCATTTTGGTTTAATTAAAATATATATATATAGACCTAAATAGAAGTATAAACAGTCTAAACACTACCAAGACTGGAAACATCTTCCTTACCAATTTCTCAGCACAGTAGTCAAGGATCAGTAAATTTCCTTACTGTAGTATAATAGAATTACACCAGATTTCCTTATCATTCAATACTATTAATAACAAACCAGGTTTTGTGTTTAAGTGACTCAGCTGTTTAGTATCTGCATTATGTTCTCCTCAAACTTAGATTTAAGTCATCAAACTTTGAACTGAGTCTACTATGGAACGTGACTACCTAATAGGTGCCTGATAGAGTTTATATTAGAATTGATTTTACTTGACAGGTCAGAGCAACACTTTTGATGGTGTTAAATACAAGCTGTTCTGATAATGTTAGTATTTACACACCAGATAGAGCTTTTGTGGAAACTGTAGAAGGAGCATCCTGAAGAGGGGATGCCTGTGGAAAGCGGCGTGCGGTGGATTTCACTAGAGGTGGCAGTAAGCGCTGGCTTTTCTGTGAAGGAAAAAATAACACAATAAGCATAAAGTGGGATGAATAATTCGGTCATTTTTATCAGCACAAGGTAATGTGCTATACCAGGGCCATTTCTTGCTATAAGCTGTATAAGTGATCACTTCGAGCACCTGGACCACCTGGAGGCTCCCACTATTTTAAAAATAGATATGAAAAAAGCACACTTTACCAATGTTTGGCAAAAGGTTTATGTATCAGGCAGTCACAGGAGGCCCTTTCGTGATGCAAAAAGAACAGAAAATGAAATTTACTTAACTAAATAAGATAACTAATGTGACCAATGTCAGAAGATCACAAAGAAGTAGCAATCATGGAGAGTTCATATCCATCTAGTTTTACAATCAGTACCAGCAGGGCCGGCCTGTGGCATAGGTGACATAGGCGGTTGCCTATAGGGCCCAGAATGACAGAGGGGGGGCACACGAGATGACAGTGCACTCCTTACCCATATATTGAGCAACATTAATGGTGCCAGTTAACATCCTTTCAATCCTGATTAAATTTAAATGGCTTCAATAACATAAAGTTGACATAAATGAAAAAAATTATGAGTTGATAACGTCATGTTGGACTAATTTAAACACTGCCTGCCCTGCATCATGATGTGATTATGATACATCACCATAACGCATTAGTTATGCATGCCGGCGCCGTTACCATACATACTAGTTATGCCGCTAGCGCTACGTGATTATACGCTACGCATAATTGGATCCTCATACGTATGTTGAAACAATGAGTGAAAAAAGAACAAAATTACCAGGTACAAAATTGATCACAGGTTAACAACTGTTCATGTCAGCTATCGATGTTTAGTCACTATTTTGAAATAGCTTATTTAGAACCTCTTAACTGGCACGGACGCTGTGGGCCATTTTTTTATTTGTTTTCTTTAAGTGCAATTTAAGTGCAGTGTATTTTCTTTAAAATAAACTTAAGCTTCTATGATGTTGTTTTAATTTCGGTCATATTGCGGCTTGCTTTCACTTCACCAAAAAGTGTCTTCTTTTATAAGAGGCCATGATTAGGCCTGTAGTCTACAGCATTCATGAATCACAATCACTTAAGATTAGGTCTGTCATTTTCCAGTCTATGCTCAAAAATAGGGATGAAAGGTAAGAGGCTAATTAGACTAACTAGCTAGGTAGCTGGCTAACATCTACAGATACATTCAATTATCTAGCCTGTATTTTGTAGGTCTGTTTTGGTTGCATATGTCATATTGCTTTCGTTTTTCACTCTTTGTTTTAGGAACTTTTTGTGCAACCATAGGCACACCAATATATATGTTAGAAATAAGCTCACATCTAGGAAGAGCAGTCACTCCAAATTACTGCTCCAAGTTTCTCATCCCATCCTGATGACTGCATCACTCCTTTTTTTTTTTTAAACATTTTTTTCTAAATATTATTTTTAAGTATAAGTTGACTTACATCTATATTTTTAACGGCTATGGAGGTTTTAAGAATTTTGCAGTGATGAGTGAGGAGACGGGGTTCCGATTCCTGATGGTTTTGCATGATTCAGCTCAGCTTTTATCATCAGTATGAGTATAACTTTAGAAAGAAAGATGAAATATTATCAGAAGGATTAGGCTATTGAACTGATTAGGCCTAGTTATATAGCCTAATATAAGAGTTAGCCTGATGTTAGCAAACTTGCCAATTGGCACTATATCAGTGCTTCTCAACTGGTTTTTCTTCAGGACCCAAATTTTATGTTGGACAAGTTGCGTCCCCACACTACACTAAATTTGTTTATCATATGGAAGTAAAGAAGAAATGCATATTAATTCTGCATATTAATGTTACTGATACTAATAATAATTATTCATTGCATAGGCCTAATAAATTTGGATAATGATCATTTGATTTGTTTTGTTGGAGTGCATAATAGTTATTTGCTTTAATGTGTTACAGTCCTCAGATATATCTTGTATTCTCCTCTGTATGGTGTCACTGGAGATTGAGATTTTTTTCAACTGATTTGAAGCAGATTTGTGCAGAGGTCAAAGACCATGTCAGGTGCTACTTCTGTCAGCCAAGAACAGAAAGTCTGGTCAGATGAATTCTGCTGAGGCGCACAAATTGTAGGGTCAGAGTTTGGCGCCATTGTTCACACAATTACCTGCGTAATTTATGTATATCTGGAGGATTAAATGCAGCATTCACTAGATGGTGCATCAGAGCCAGAACATTCTGTCTGTCAGGTTTCCAAATCCAACTGTAAAATATAGCGATTCCATGCACAGTGATGTAAGAGCTCTGTGTCCCCTCAAAAAAACTTTCCTCCGTGATCGTGACTGCTGTCATACTGTCACAAACTCAAAACTCTGACCTTACATTTAAAAGTATTTACTAATCTAGAAAATCCAGAAGACTGCCACTCAAAACAGACCTTTCGGTACATTTGAAGGCATGAGATGTTTTTCAAATTCAAACACTAACTGTAACAGCAAAACTGGTTAGTGTTTGTATTCAATAATGTTCTAGAATAGTACATAACTGTGCACTAGATTTGAGACACAACGCTAGTTTGTTTAGTGGAGGTAGATGAACGGGGCAATTTGTCCAATTTTTCACAGAATTCCTATGCTTGTGCAACGTGTCCAGATATAGAAAAAAGACTAAAATAGTGTGTACCCTATTCATTTAATTATGGCATGTTTGAATGTGACTCTCTGTAACATTTCAAAATATTAGCACATAAAATCGGTAATTTTCTAATTTTAATTTGTACAATTAATGAATGAAACAAAAGAGGAGATTGTGAGTTTCTCTTGTGACCCCCTTAGGAAATCAAGCAACCCCATAAGTGGTTGTGGCCCCTAGTTTGGGATCCAGGCAAAGTGACATCCAATGGGTTCCCCGACTGCAATGCATATTACTACTGATTATTAAAGTATATAGTATTCTTTAATATGATGACCCACAGGGATTCGTCCATGATTGTTAGGTAAACTCCAAAACACTGCCCTTTCAGCCTCAAACGTTTAGCTATAATTATCTGCTTTTGTGAACCCACAGAAGAATGCTACAAAACAGACAACAAACGCACACTGGATAGCACTGTGACTTTCAGGTACTCTTTGTTGACTAAGAAATGTTCTGGTGTAATGAATTGCTTAGAAGTGTAGCATTTCACCATCATTTCTAAAGCTCTACTGCTCTATCTGTTTGCTTAGAGTACACATGAAGGGTGCAGCTTGAAGACACACAACAATAAGAAATATGAAATGAAAGCTAGGAATAAGAAAAAAATGTGTAGGTTTGAAGGAGCTTATTTTTAGAGAAGCTCAGCATGCACAGCTGAAGTATGGTCCCTTATTTGGTAGATAGCTGAGTCATGTCACAGCTGTTTGCCTTTTATATTTATGTTTGTCTCCAGCGCCTTCCTGATCGCTACGGCAACAAGCCTGAGAAAGATGGATAGGGAACGGGTAGGGGGGCGGCGGGTTGGGGGGAGGCTTCAAACTCATTAGTAGGGTAGTTTAATGATCCATTCAGCCCAGTTTCTAATAAAAATATGTCAGGAATAACTCCTTCGATCTTTGCTATATATTATGTGGGTTAATTAATAGTGTTATGCTAGACTATATAGACGTTAGATACAGGGAGTTAACTTACATTAAAATAGTTCTTCATTATAATTTCCTTTTTAAATGGGTTTATTTATGACAGTGACAGGCAAGTTATAAATAGCTTAACCTGGCAAAATCTCTGGAGAGCATTTTATAGAAAGGACAGACAAAATGTAAATAATAATAATAATAATAATGATAATAATAATAATAATAAATAAAAAATAAGAATAAAAAAGATCACTCAAGATAGGGTAGAGGTAGAAAGAGGTAGAAAACACCAGGGTCCAACACTTGTAGGGAACCTACCTTGCTCCCCACGGTTATGTGTGTTGATATCTCCACCACTACAGTACCATAGAAAACTAAAGACAGTACCTGCGGCACTGCAAATTTAAGAGTGAGCGGATGATTTCAGTGCGATCATGGCCAGCCTGAGGAGCAACACATAAACTAATGGAAAGAAACAATAGGAACAGAAAAGAGCTAAGTGATAAGTCACCTGATTGATCTTTCAGAGAACTCACTGACCTTGGGGGTAAATTTATAGCAGGATGTGTGGAGATTCAGGTCCCTGATCAAAAGGCATACCTGAAACTCTGGCTGGAACTAAAAGGCACACTGTAATGGCAGTTGTTAACATAAATATAAGAAACCTAAATGCTGTATTAGCTGCAAATGCTAACTACTTTCATATTTCAATGATCCTGCCATACTAGCAGCTCTACCCTGGTAAAATCTGCAGTAAAATCAATTCACTTTATGCTTGTGCTTTGTTACGGATACGTCATCCATTTCTTGATGAAATTAGAAAATACACACACTGCGAATAATTTCACTGAGCCTAACTGTTAGAAAGTTAGGCTCAGTGAAATTATTGAGCCTAACTCTGTTGGGCAGAGATGTAGGATGCAGGCAAATATAAATTTAACGTAAGACAGAAATGATTGTCAACCAAGACGTTCGTTTTCTTGAGTGTTGAAAGTGTTTTTTTATTTTTCCTGCTATCAATACTTTCAAATCTACTAACACTTATTAAAAACAACCAAAATAGCAATAAATAAGATCAAATATTCCAAGAGGATTTTTTATATAGCTGTAAACAGCAATAACAAAATGATAAAAATCACAAAATATAAGCTTCATATAAAAATACTTTTACAACAACATATTCAAATTGATCAAGAAACATACAGTAATGTAAGCCTCATTAAGACAATTGCCAGTCCAGTTGCAAAACTAAAATGCATATGCACTACTAAATATTAAAAAAAACATTAGCTAAATACAGTGGTAGAGTTGAAGAGAAGCTAAAAAGTGAGCAACAGTAAAAACAGGAAATTCACCTCTCTAGCCTGACTTAACTCCTGCATAGAACCCACAAAATGAAAACACACTTTTCCCAAGCTTTTTTCCTGTTTCAGATCATTCCTTGTTCTCTGCTATGAAGTATCAATGATTCTTATATCTTAATGGTGCACAGGGCAAAGGAATTTTCACAAAAATTGTGAAACAAAATTCATCTCAACTTGGACAATCATCAAGAGTACGGTGGTGTTCATGTATCAATCTTAGATCAAAGGGGGATCTAGGATTCTTATATTTATGGTTGTTTAAGTCAATTCAACGTCTTCTTTAAGGCAGGCATGGAACAACTTGTCCAAATCAGGAGCTTCAGTTTGCGCCACACTGATTAACATGGGCGTGTATGGTGTAAATTCGGCTCCTCATTCATCCATTTAGTCATCTTCAATAGTTGCTTTATTCTAGGGAGGACTGCTGTGGATTGAAAAACTTATTTTTTATATTTTGGATATAGAACCTAATTCATCAGGATTGGTCAAACTTTCTGCAGGAACAGGCTGGAGTGTTCAAACTTCCTGCAGGACAGGCTGGATTGGTCAAACGTCCTGCAGGACAGGCTGGATTGGTCAAACTTCCTGCAGGAACAGGCTGGATTGGTCAAACTTCCTGCAGGAACAGGCTGGATTGGTCAAACCTTCTGCAGGAACAGGCTGGATGGCCAACAGCGTCTGCTGGGGTAGACGGGATTCCCTTCGAATTCCTTCAGGAGCAGGCCCGTGTAAATGTCTTGTCTGAGGCCATCTTTTGCCCACTTATTGCAAGTCAAACTCCCCTCAGCCTAAAACCATTGGGGGAGATCAGACACATTGTGATCATAGGCCTCTCTCCTTCAGGGTCACCCTCCTCTCCTCTCTTGTCTAGTGTTCTAAGCCAGTAGTAGGATGACCTCGGTCTGCATTACTAGGTTGTTTGTACTCAAGAGTTAGATTCCCCATGGTTTACATACCTCATTAGGAATATTACAGAAGAAACAGTTCAGTCTGTTACTCAGATGGAGGACCTGAGATACTAATCTTGTTGGCAGATATGTTGGCCCTCCCCATATCCAGTCGGCTTATCCAGTCGCCAGATCTCCGCATAATCGTCCCATGTCTGCAGTCTCCATGGCACCCACCTGGGCTCTTGCATGTTCTTAAACCAGTCTTTCATCAGTTCTTCAGCAAGACTTTCGGCATACCACCTACTGTATGAAGGCTTCCAGTAGGTGTGATTTAACCCCATCAGCACACACACACGCACACACAGTACACCACTGGTCACTCCCTTATAAACATTATGTTAATACTCCTGGCTAATGTATTAAAATGGTAAATTACTCTGCTTGCATGAAATGCATAGAAATGCCTGAACATTTACGGATTTGCATCTACAACTTACACAACTCTTGGTTCATTTTCTAATGGCCACTTTGGTGAAATTTTACACAACATATCCATAATAAACTAATGCATGAATCTCACTGCCAAGTACAACTGAGTTTAGAATCACTATTATAAATGTGTTTCTCAACCGCCTCCAGGGAGGCTCCTGGCTCTGAGCCCTGATGTTTCTGGCAGCAGCACTTGCCTTCAAAGTATGACTCATTATGATCACGCTTCCAAAATCCTTTACTGTCAATCTCTACGCTGCCTCTGAAGATTCACTCCCATTTTTGCTCTTTTCATTGCAATACGACAGCACCTCACAGGAACGAAAATATACTGGTATTACAGTATCCTTTGAAATCTGAAATGGTTGTAGGATCAATGTTAGGCTATATTGGTATAAATTGTGACATCATTAAAAGTTGTATTTCCATATGTGATGTGTCCTTTGGAATATGCAGCCTATTTGTATATAACGTATCCCAGCAATTTCCCAAACCAATTTATTACTTCCACAGTCGCTGCTACGTTACATTATTTGAGGCCATCCTCTTTGAAAATATAATGTGAGGTGCATTAATATGTTCCCTACAGGGAGTAGGCATGCTCTATCCACAGATAGCAGGTGTGTCACATTCCAGGTACTGCATGTGTTTCAGTATTTACTACAAATAACTGTAAATACCTATCTAGGGAAATAGCTATGATATAGCCATATTCATATTCATATTATTATTATTGTTGTTATTATGTAACAACTTCCCGAATTCAGCAAAGGGGCCAGCAGAAAAATGATTAAAGAATAGTATACTGTGTAAATGCAAATCTTTAAATGTTTCTTCTATAATATCAAGAGTATCTACTATTTTTTATCATATTAGCTAATAAAATCCAGGTTTATTTGAAATAACCTCATTTAAACTAGCCAAGCTAGTGACCCTGGCGTTCCACTAACAAACCCTAACTTTAACGTGAACTCTGAATTGAGTGAACCCAATATATATGTTGATATATATGGAGTTATCAGTTTCAGAGAGTGAGCATAAGAATCCCATATCAGTTGCATGGAATTCTGATGGGTGTGTGAGACAAAAAAAAGTATTTACCACAACTGAAATATAAAAATACTGAGTCTGAATATGTGGAATACGAACAAATCATATTCTGAAGATTTATATATTTCAGGAATAATATAGGTGCCATGATAATATTGGAAGCCAAGGAAATGTTGAGCAAGTAAAAATGGGAGTTCATCTCGTTATGTAAAATCTATTTTATACATTAAGTGTTTAGAAGATTATATGGCTTAAACTAATGTTCAGTAGCTTGGTAGTAATATTTTTTCCTGAATTTAGCACTTTTAATAGTTTCAAATGTGTGGGTTTGCAAAATTTTTATTAAATCGCTGATAGAAAAAGGATTTACCGGAAAAACTAAAACTGTTCCTAAAAATAAGGCAAATATTTTTTGTATACTGTAGATATTTTTTTGCTTATAGCTACACCAATTGCTAATTTCAGACCTAGGCTTATTTTAGATTTTTTTTCTCTGTAGCCAAGAAGCTAAGGCCCTTAAAATGGGCAATGCTCACACAAGCAGAGGAGCTGGCCCTGTCACAGAGCAGTAGGCATTAACTGATGGTATTATCTGAGCTAACTACCTCCCAGGACATGGGTGGCTACATAAAGGTTAGCCATATCAACATCATAATTAATATTTAATACCTGAGCAAAAAAAAAAAATCTTCTATCAGAGCAAAATGTTTTCACCATCCTTCCAATGTGACTGACAAACTGCCTGTCACAGCAGACCCTCCCACATTTGTATATGATTTTTGCCTTGATTTTTCCCAATGGCCCATAGTAGCCAAGATCCAGAATCATGCATTTTCACTAAAAGATAGAAGTGAGGAGACTGTGTTGGCTACTTCAAAGAGGAAAGAGTTGCTTTACACTTAAAGTTTAACCTATCAACACCGTGCACTTAAGTTTAACCTCTTAGCTGCCTCAGTGCATTATATAAGGTCTGTCTGAACAAGTTAATAAAAAGTGTGATCTTCAGATGGAAGTTGTTCTCATTCAATTATGTTAATCTAGACTCGTTAATCCTCCAGTCTAATTTATGGTCAAGGATTGTCCTTGGCTATTTGTCTTCTGTATTAATACAGACATGTGAGAGGTCACATATTAACTGTCACCAAGCCCTATTAATTAAAAGAAAAAGAGTTCCCTACTGAACTGCACTATATTGTAAAACAGGGTTTTGAAGTGTAAGCCAATATTATATTATTAGCTTCACATTAATGCTGTGGAATTTAACTGTGTGTTTCTCATAAAAGATGAATTAAAAAAATAAAGTTTCTCATAAAAAATAAATAATTTAGAGCAGTAAACAGTAATTTAGTTCTTGGTGTGACAACTTTTTGCTTTAAAAACCAAAAAAAAAAAGGGAGGGGGGGACTTGACATCAGTACTGTCAGTTACAATTTGTTCAGATTTACAGGAAAATTGGCTGGTAAATTTTTCTGAGAATCAGCCACAGTTCTTCTGGAGACTTTGACTGTCATATTTGCTTCTTTTTTGCATGCAAACCCCAGCAGCCTTCATTCATTTTTTTGTGTAAAATGTGGTTTGTTATGTAATATGTTACTTTCTTTACTGGCATACAAGCGTTTTTCTGTAACATTAAATTTTCGTTGAAAAAGTAATAGACAGATGCTCACATAAAGAAAATGGCATTAACTAGTAGTGCAAATAACATGGCTAAATAAAATATGTTGATCTCTTAATGGAATAATATCCATGTTGAACCCTTAATGAAATCGCCTCCAGAGGTGGTTTCTTGCACAGCTTTCATTTTGAGAATTTCGATATGCCTGTTTTACCATCTTTCTTTCACTTCTAATTTTTTTCCTCACAGAATTCCCCAGGACTGCTGGAGGTATCTGTCAATACATTTTCCATTTTTGCAGGAAGAGCACCCAAGGGCATCGCTCGAAGGAGAAAACACACATTGCCTCGGGGTGCACACACATGCTCCAGTCACTAATATTGATACAGGGCTTTGTGATATGTCTGACAATCCTTGAGCATTCAACCAAAACTGAGGTCGCGTCTGTCGCCAACCCTGCTAGATGTAATAAAAAAAATAAATAAATAAATAAATAAAATCTCTATATGGGTTATGTGACACAATTTCTGGCTGTATTTATAATCAACAAATCTCAATCTTCTGTCAAAAAATGCTTGGTTTCTTCTTCATGTCGTCTTAAGGAGATTTTCCTTGCCACTGTCAACTCTGGCTTTCTCATTAAGGATCTCATTTCTGCATCCAGATTTCTGTAAAACAATATATAAATAAAAATGAAGTGAATTGTATCAATCTTCATGCATGCAAACTGCACAGTCTGCACGTGTTAAATAATACTTTCCATAATTAACTTTTCATCCTAGAGCTTGCACATGTTACATCAGCTGCTCTGTCTGAAGTGTCACTTCCTGTTAGGACTGTTCACACACCAGCCAGTCATCCAGATACGGGAGTACACACAGACCCTGGCATTGCAAGGGCTCTAGGGCATCTTTCACACATTCTGTGAACACCCAAGGTGCTAAAGCTCACTCAGAGAGAACGACTCTGAACTGCTGTATCATGCTGCTTTTGTGGAAGCAGAGAAATCAGCTGTGCTCCACAGCAATTGGAATGTGGAAATATGCATTGTGTTTGTTCATCACTCACATCACACATAGTCAATTTAAAAAGTCTCGTCTATCGCAAATGGAGTGGATTCCAACTCCTTTTATATGGAATCATATAACATCTCAGAACAACCTGGTCAGGCTCTCTGGTCCATTTCTATAGCTGTTTTTCTAGTATAAACTGTATTTCCATACAGTCAGTATTGGCTTGGACCTTGTACCTCTGTGGCGTGGACCTTTGTGTTCGGCAGTGAAACTGTAAAATGACTCTGTAGATAGTGTGTGTACTAGCCACTGCTCTGTTGTTATCAAGCCCTACTGCTTCAATTGCTCCAGTTCCCATAGTGGGCCACTTCTTTTCAGAACAACACCAAGATCCCCCAGCGCTTTCAGACTTGGTCATGTTCAGCTCTGGCCAGAAACCACCTTTTTGTTCTGACTGCTATGGCAGCGCCAATGTGGCCCACGCTGTATCCCATGTAACTCCCTCTTTGTCCATGTCCACAGCATCCACACTGCTACACACAAACTCAAACAATAGGCCATGTGTGTTGTTCAGCAACACAGTCAGTTGTGGCAAAAGGTTATTAAGGCTTTAAAATGTTTTAGAAATTTTCACAGCTTATCGTAGCCAGTTGGCTAATAACCCTGAATATCAGCTCCTTTTTGCCAATGGTTCTGGCAAACCATTTAGCATCTCAGGAAGGGTAGACGAGACCACACACAAGCTGCTGAGTGAGTGCATAGGAGGGTTGAACTGTACTGGGGATATTGTTGAGCAATGGAAGGAGTACTTTTAGGAACTCTATAACCCAGTGGTCATGCCTTCCCTTCAAGAGGCAATGCCTGAAATTGCTGGTGTTTTGGAGTCCATCTCTGTGGCTGAGATTATTTCGGAGGATAAAAACCTGGCAAGGCTGAGTGAGAGGATAAGATATTGCCAGAGATGTTGAAAGCACTGGACAAGTTGTGGGTTGTTTGCCTCTTCTGTGTTGCTTGGAGATCTAGGCCAGTGTCTTTGGACAAGTGGGATTTGCTGAGTTGCTGAGATTTATATCAGCACCTCCAGGTCTAAGAGTATGTTTCTTTGCCAGAACAAATGGGATGGTCCCTTCAGGTGAGGAGAAAGCCCTGGTCTGGAATTTTATTCAGGAGTGAATAGTGAAAAAATGAAGGTTAGATTGACAAACGGATTGGCTCAGAGACCGCAATGTTTGAGTTGCTGCATCAGTCTGTGGTGGTGAAGCAGGAGCTTAGTTTTTGGAAGAAGCTCTCTGTTTACTGGTCAATCTGCATTCCTATCCTTACCTGGTCATGAGCTTTGGGTAGTATATGAAAAAATAAGGTCTTCAGTTAAGGGGATTTTGTTCCCACAGGTGAAAATGAGGTTCCTCTGCAGAATGAATGAATGAATGAATGAAAAAGTAAGCTTGCCATCTGAGAAACAGCCTCAGCACCTAATGAAAATTTAATAGCCAAAAAAAAAAAAAGGCACTCATCCCTACAGTCTCCAGGCAGTCATGGAAAGTGCAATTATCTGCCATATACGGAAGTAAATATCGCATCAGACATCTATTATCTTATATGGAAAGAATTACATAAGATGATTATAGGTGTCAAAGGAATATTAGAGGTAAGTATAGAGCTTTTACATACATTATTTATTAAGTTAATATAAAGCTGAAGGTCAACGGCTGGCATATGGTTGAACTTAAACAAAGTAGATATGTTAGAATAAACTTTGAATATACGAAAGGATGTCAGCTATAGTGGTAAAGGATGTTTTGGACCATCTGTTATATTGTGCCTGAGCTGCATGGAGCACAGCTTAGCTAGCATGATGCCACTGGCTTAGGCTGCATGCCTGCTGTTGACTTTTGCATTGTGACCCTGGTAGTTTCACCGAATGAAGCATACCTCCAGATATAAAAATGCATAGCATAAATCACATGTGCTATGTATTTTTTAAGCCACAGCCCTTAATAATAAACTAATCACCCATGTAGAAATGACAGTGTCTAGCAGTGTTAAAGACTATAGCTTTAACAAAAAGAGGGGGAAAACGAACAAGAACTTTGTTATATATGTTAAGTACATTTCTTAGATTCTGTATGATTTATTAGCAACTGGGAATTCATATTCTGTCATTTTCGTTTTAGATATACTAAACACTGGGCAATCTTTTATGAATGAACATTTCTCCACAGGAGGAATTCAAAATTAATAACCGGTATGGCTAACCAAAAAGGTTTATTATTACAACAGAATAGCAAATATTAAATAATACAATTTTCCTCACAAAATAACTAGAATACACAAAATTTCACAAAGAAAACAAATAACTAGATATATAATTTAATAAATAATTAAAGGCATATTTTCACTAACCCTACAGTGTAATCGATTTCTAAATAATAAACAAACAAACAAATAAATAAATAAATTTAAACTTATCCTATGGATCTAATAACAGCTGGATTTCTGTGAAGCTGCTTTGTCTATTGTTAGAGCGTTTTAAAAATTAACTGAACTGAATTTAAAAACATATTTGTTTTGCTTCAGAGGGTCTGCTAATCTGGTATAAAATGCTCTGGTTGTATTTCTGATTTTCCCACACAGGTGACTTATAAGATAATATTTACGGTAGATGATTAGGTGTCTCCAGAACTTGCCTGACTGTAATTACAAACGCTGCGGAGATCATTTGCTGTTTAATGTGTTGGTGCGTTTAACCTGTTCTCAAAGAAAGTAACTAATATGTAAAGAATGAAGGGAAAAAGAGGGAAATAATAAAAAAAGAACAAAAATCATTCTGCTCTTCGTAGGTTGACGTGTTACATCAGGACCCCGCTACTTCCTGTTCGGCATAAATACATTGCTCTGCTCTCTTGAGTTTAAAACATGTGAGTGTAGTTATATTATTTAACAGATGCGGTTAAATGAAAGTGTGATTTGCTGAATATGTGTCTGTTTATGTTTTAGGTCTAAAGTAACTTTTAAAATTACTCTGACTTCGGATCCTCGGTTACCCTACAAAGTGTAAGTGTGAGCTCATCATTCAGCTCAGTTCATTTTACTGCATTAATGTAACTCACTCAGTGAACAGCTCTTACTGTCCAAACTGTCTTTCCGGGTGTCACGTGTTTAATTGATCGACCAGGTGCTGATCTATTAACTGATAGATGGGACTGCTTGTATCTCTAATTTTACCCGGATTTAAGCAGCTAGCTAGCCGGGTGTAGCTAAACAGGTGTTATATGTTTACTGGTGTTTTTAGTTTAAATGTTCTAGCGAGGTGCCATATCCAAATATCTGAATACTAGGCCAATACTAATACAGTCCAAAACAGAAATGTAACTTGCGATGAGAGGCAGCTGCTCTGTTCCAGTATGCTGTATGTTTTACCTTCCAGGGTAAACAGAATGGGACAAAAAGCATCCTGTGATGAGAGAGAGAGATCAGAGGAGAATGACCAGACTGGTCTGAGCTGACAGAAAGTCTATAGTAACTCAAATAAGCGCTCTTTAAAACCATGGTAAGCAGAAAAGCATATCAAAACACACAACACCATCAAACCTTGAGGTGGATGAGCTACAACATTAGAAGACCACATCAGGTTCCAAAATTGTCAGCCAAGAACAAGAATCTGAGGCTATCATGAGGCTGAGGCTGAGTTTCAAAGTTTGATGTGTGTTTTGAGATGCTTTTCTGCTCACCACGGTTGTAAAGAGTGATTATATGAGTTACTGTATCCTTCCTAGGAGCTCGAGCCAGTCCAGCCATTTTCCTCTATCAACAAGGCATTTCCACCCACAGAACTGTTGCTCACTCAATGTTTTTTTGTTTTTTGCACCACTCTGTGTGAACTCTAGAGACTGCTGTTTCAGTTTCTGAAATACTCAAACCAGCCTATTTGGTACAAATATGCATGCCACGATCAAAGTCACAGAGAGGAGGGAGGGGGAGAGAGAGAGAGAGAGATCCCGCAGGAAATTGCAGCATAATTTAGAAGAAATTATATATAACATTTCATATCTATCTGCTGTTTGTGCATTTCTAGGAAGTTAGAAGGATAAAGAGAACATAATTTTGCAGTAAGAGGTGTTCTTGCGCTGCTCTACTGTTCATGTGTAGTCATCTTTATGTCTTCATCTTTATCTGATTTATTTTGATGTATCATAGAAGAGCTCTGATTGGGTCTCTCTATTTATGAGCTGTGAATTTAACGAAAAATGGCCAGCGGGATTTTTAGCCCTAAGCCAGTGAACTTCCTATTCTACAGGCACATTAGCTAAAGCAGTTGTGTAGTAGAACATCTTATAATACATGTTCATCTAATGATTCTTAATATTTTGGTTTACAATGTTATCATTTTATTTTATACCCATCTCTCAGGGCACTAGGAGCAGAAACCGATTAAGCACATTATGAAAAATCAAATAAGGAGTTTGTTGCATGTCATGAAAAGCTTTTACGCTGTTAGATTGTTAATAGTGCCTAACCACGATTATTCGATCCGATCAAGGTTATTCCAGATGATCATGCTTATTTGAGATAATCGTTATTATTTCATCTTAATGGGATTGTTTAATCTGATCTGGATTATTTGATTGGGATTATTTGAGCTGATTGTGAATGTTTGAGTCGATATTTTTCATTTGAGCTGGTCACAGTTGTTCGGGCTGGTGTGGATTATTTGAGTTTATTGGGATTGAGTGGGTCAGGATTGAGTTTATTGGGATTGAGTGGGTCGGGATTATTTGAGTTTTTTGGGACTGAGTGGGTCGGGATTATTTGAATTTGTCGGGATTATTTGAATTTATTGGGATTATTTGGGTTTATTGGGATTGAGTGGGTCGGGATTATTTGGGTTTATTGGGATTGAGTGGATCGGGATTATTTGAGTTTATTGGGATTGAGTGGGTCGGGATTATTTGGGTTTATCGGGATTGAGTGGGTCGGGATTATTTGGGTTTATTGGGATTGAGTGGGTCGGGATTATTTGAGTTTATTGGGATTGAGTGGGTCGGGATTATTTGAGCTAATCAACATTTTTAACTATGCTTTATCATGCAACAGGAATATTTACTGCAGCTGTAACTTCACTGTCTCTAAACTTGTAGGTGACAAGCTTACAAACTGTTTTTGCCATAATCCGTCATTTATTTACATAGTTTTTACTATGTTAAGGTAAATGTGTGTGTGTGTGTGTGTGTGTGTGTGTGTGTGTGTATGTATGTTGAATGCTATTACACAGATTTTCAAACTTGCTGGATATGCTATACATTTGCCAACTTTGCACTATGTTCTCCACTGGATTCTAGAGAGTGAGTCAGTGTGTAATGTTCCACACTGTCAAGGCAGGTTTAAGCTGCTTTTTTGCGTATTTTAAACACTTCTGTGTAATAGAGAGTTAGAAACTGGATCTCAGTCAATAAAAATGTCCTCATGGACTAGCTATAGGTTTCTGTACTTCAGATCTTTTGAATTTTCCTTATGTATACTTTTACCTGCCTTCCTCATGTCTGCTGTTTTAAGCCATTCATCTCTTTAAATGAAGCGGCCATGGATCATTATGATGATACAGTTTGATAATTACTC
Source organism: Pangasius sanitwongsei (assembly GCA_037576675.1). Taxonomy (NCBI): domain Eukaryota; kingdom Metazoa; phylum Chordata; class Actinopteri; order Siluriformes; family Pangasiidae; genus Pangasius; species Pangasius sanitwongsei. The sequence goes on along the minus strand of CM075019.1, from coordinate 9,848,428 downwards.
CTCATATTCTGTGTTTCAGATTAAGTGTCCCCGAAAGCACGCCGTTCACAGCTGTGCTAAAGTTCGCAGCAGAAGAGGTAAGACAGTTTTGAACCAAGACGTTTCATTACTACACTCTAAGTTTCTTTATTTTGATTGGGGTGTGAGGATACAACTGTGTGATGATACACTGGAATACTTGTATATCCTTAACATTATGCTGTACCATCATGCTGTAGAGACCTGCAAGCAAACAGTGTTGAGATAAACTACAAGATTTTTAAGTGGCATCTTTTTTTTTTTTTTCCCCAAACATAGCGCAATAAGTATTTCTTTATTTTGATAAATTGCTTAGCTTGCTGGCTGCTTAGGTCGATCTTCTAATTCAAAGAGTTGAATATGAAAACTAATAATGCGATGTAGGAATATCACACATTTATTATTTTATTTTTCAAATACTGTCCTACCCTTCATTTTGATCCTGAAAATCGATTTAGTCTGGTTGTGGTGAGCCAGGAGTGTTGACTATCTCTCTCTGAGCTTAATGATCCAGTGCCTCATTTTAACATTAGTCACTTACATTTAAATGCAATAAATATTTCCACACACACAGGAAGCTTTAAGCTGTAACGGGCAAACAGTAATCTTCCCTCTTTTTTTTTGTTTGTTTTTTTTTTTGTTTTTAACAGCATTGATTTGTCGATATCTGTTAAGTGGAGCGCTGGCTCTTTTCTCCTTTTCCTCTCTGACTCACTGATTTGCACTTACATTCCCCTTAGTTTTTGTTATATTGTCTTTGACAGCTCCTTCTAAAAGCACACTTCTTATAATGCAGTGCAAGCGTGTTTTCTGCAACAAGTGTAACAAGTCGCTTTAGCATTTATTGATGGAATTTTAAATGCACAAACTAATTAGTACAATTTTTCCTTTTAACTCCTCGCTTTCACATCTTTGCTGCTTTCCCCTCTTAGTCGCATCCGTTTTTCTGGCTTTGTCTGCCCAGTTTTCTGAATTTCTTCCTGTCTCTTTGACACTGCTCTGAATAGTGTTCGTCTCTGCACTGAGAGCGTGGAAGGCAAATTGTGGGTGACCAGCATCACACTGATTTTTAATCCTTTTTAAGATAATCTGATAAACCAGACACTGTGATAAGACACAAAGCCCAGTGATTGCACCTGTCACTTCTGCACTTCTGATTTGTTCTGCACTGGCTTCATTTGACATCTTGCAGTGCCACAGTTCTGCATAGTATTTGGAGCACATTATGTTCTCTCCAGTGCTTCCTGAATCAAATGCCAAGGTTGGCAGGATCACAGTAGTCTCAGGGGAAAGTGTATAATGGAGAGGAGAGGCTCTTTCTCCCTGAGGAGTAACACCAACTGACTATATTTTTTTTTACACAAAAAAAACACACACACTTCCCAAAATAAACAGTTATTATCTGCAAATGATTATGCATTAGTTTGAATTCAGATTCTGCGAGAGGCAGACAGCAGGCAGTCATCACCCTTGTTTTGCTGCAGCTTCACACAAAAAATGTAATTGTGACTTCTGGTGTGTTTTCTAAGACCCCTGACTGAGAGTTCACTTTCTCAAACTGCCTCCTGTTTTCGCTCACGCTCTCTCTCTCTCTCTCTCTCTCTCCTCCTCCCCTTTCTCTGCCGCTTGCTCTCGCTATTAAACCCTGAGAACCTCTTTTGTATCCGTATCTTTCGTTCAGTTATCTTACCAGAGACCTCACACTACCTGCAAAGATTACCTGTTTTTCTCTGTCTGAGAGAGGACGTGCTGTGCAGAGGACATGCAGTATTTATCCTGTTGTGAGTGGTTGTTGGAATGTGTAACAATTTTCTTACGTACCCCGCTCTCTCTTTCTCACCCTTCCCTTTAAAGTTTAAAGTGCCTCCTGCTACCAGTGCCATTATTACAAATGGTGAGTAAAAATGTTTTCCCCCCCATTGTAGCCTTAAGAGACCAAGATTTACAGAGTCCGGTAGGAAATAATGCAACAAGCTCTGTTTCCCACATACAACATAGGTCATACTTCAGAGAAACCCCCTAGTATATTTTATCCCATTTCAGAAAATGATTCACATTTTGGTTATGTAATTCAGGGTCAGGGCTATGGGACAGGGGAAGGGAAGGAGAGAAAAGAACCTGACATAACCTCAAACATTAGCGGGGTGGAGAAGATTTACCAGGTTTACTCTAGTTGCTATTGTATTATTGAAAAACATACTTAACACCCGCACCCACCCCTCTCACCATTACCCACATCACCGCTCCACCCCAGCACCCCTGCATCACCACTACCACTGTCATTATTGCCCCTCCAACAGCACCACCACAGTCATCACCACCACTACCATCATCATTACCACCATTATCATAATCTCCACCACCATCATCATTACAACTATTATTACCTCCACTACCATCCTTACCACCACCATCATTGCCCTGCCACCACCACCATCATTGCCCTGCCACCACCACCATCATCATTACCACCATTATTACCTCCACTACCATCCTTACCACCACCATCATTGCCCTGCCACCACCACCATCATCATTACCACCATTATTACCTCCACTACCATCCTTACCACCACCATCATTGCC
>CM075019.1:9826288-9841520 GCA_037576675.1 Pangasius sanitwongsei | reverse complement strand
TGGTAAATGCCATATTTTTGTGGAACATCTTAAAATAAAGCTGAAAGTCTACACTTCGATCACATCTTGATTGTTTTGTTTTTTTTTTTCTCAAATCCATTGTGTTGGTGTATAAAGGCAAAATCACAAAAAATCTGTCATTGTCCAAATATGTCCAGACTTAACTGTATGTATTACTGTGTATACAAAAGATTAAATAGGCCTATGATGAAGTGCAAAATCTAACACTTTACAAATAATTTTAATGGTACTGATATTTAGACTGTGATTAAAAATGCTGGCTGTTCTCTCAAATAGTGGTCAAACATATCAGGATAGAAAGTGTGTGTATTTACAGGGTTTTACAGTCACTACCTGATGCTGAGGGGGAAAAACATTGCCGCTTGTCTGATTTTGTTAATATGCAAACACTAGAAAACGTTTACATGTACACTTTGTTCTTAATTGTTGGATGCATCATCTTTTTTCCTATAATAGGAAGAAAGAAAGAAAATACATTTTTCTACATTTCAAGTAAAACAGACAAGCAACAGCTTTTTCACCCCAAGCACTTGGTGGTTACAGTAAAACCCTGTGTATATTCACACACACAGACTACAGTTTCTATATTAGACAAGTGTTTTGTGAAAGAACTACCCATTTCGGCAGGACTGTAAGGTTGAAAGGTAGTCTCTGCCTTTCTCTACCATCTATGCATCTATAGCACTTTGTTTTAAAGGTATCGCTAAGACTGCTTAGAAGAACATTTGGTGTTTTTTGTTAGATCTTTGAGCCAAGCATGTTTTAATTTAATTTGTTTCTATTAAAAAAACGTTGGCAAATAAATGTAAATCATTGTGTTTCTGTCTACTAGAGGAGCAACAAGTTTACATAATTAACAGAGAAGTAGACAGACATGTGCTGATAATGAGCTGTCGCTGAGAAAAGTTTAGGCAATTACTGTGATGTGAAAATTGACATCATGAACGCTAAACAGTCAGAGGCTGAAACGCACACGTTGTCATTTAAGCAAAAGTCACTTTCCATCTTCTCCTCTCTTATTTCTAAACTGAGCTACGCATATAAAGCTGTATTGAGGTATTTTTTGTGGTATTTTAAATAAAAAATTTTTTTTTTTAACAAAATTTGCATAAAATGGTTCATGAAAACTCCATTACTTAAATGTTGATTAAATGTCAGTTCTTGTTGATTTTAGTCTGTATATTCAGACTGAAACTTTTCAAAAATGATCATGAATCATCTTTCTATTTTTTTTGTCTCCAACTTGACAGGAAATGTTTTCTTAAAACATGGATCGGAGCTTCGAATCATTCCCCGAGACAGAGTTGGAGCGGGTCGATGTCCAACAAGTATCTGAGCGATCAGGGATTATTCTTCATCTCGGATGACAAACATGCTTGTGTATTTATTATCCAGCCCTGAGGTGTTAGTGTGCTCCTTTCAGCAGGAGCAGCCCCATCTCAGTCATCCAGCTATATGTGAACTTCCCCCGTCAGTGATTCATGTTCCTTGGACAGAAGACCCAATGCTTCTTGGACAGAAGATTCTAATACATTTTTCATTTTGTTCATTAAATCAGATAACCACAAGTCCTTTGTTCTACCCAGCAGCTTTAAACTTGGCTTTGGCACAGTATTCAATTCAATTTTATAGTACATTCTGTATATGAATTGTACTTCCATCTTCATGTCTGCATTGAGTAGCTTTATGTCTGAAGTTTGTAACATTGGTCAGATTAAATCAAAAAAATTTTTTTTTGTTTTTTGTTTTGTTATATTTCAGAGCTCTTGGCAAGTGGTCCACTTGTTCTCAAATCTACACGAAATAATGGCTGTAATGAAACTGTAGCAGTCTTGCAGAAACATTCTCTGCTCAAATCAGCAGCTTTTAAGAGAGGAATAAAATATATTATAAGTGGTTTAATTCCATCATCAAACAGTGTTTGGTGTTTTTTTGTTTCACAGTATATTGTCTAAAATGCATACATGTTATTGTCAGGTTTCTATTGGGCTTAATGTAAGTGCAAAAAAAAAAAAAAAAGTTAAAGTAGATGCATGCACAACACTGTTGTAAATCTTTCTGGATGGACAAAACTACCGCATTTTCACCAGAAGTAAAATGACTGAAGAATCAGGAGACTAAGAGCCAGGTTATAAAAAAAAAAAGAGATGGTTTATTACATGCACGAAGACAACCTCTCTATAGTCTAAATATAAATTAGACACAGTCGACTTTTATGCTGATGTGTACGTGCAGAGGAAAGACTTAAGACCGTATAGATAATACCCAAGGCTAATAAGGGGAAAACATAAGAGAAAAACATGATCAAGGACAAAAACATTATGACCAAAAAAAACAGGTAAGTGTCTTTTATGAGTGAACAAAGGACAGACACTTGAAGACACTTTGTGATTATTCACAAATCACACTGAATTGATCTTAAATGATTAAACCATGTATCATCATCATATAATCAGGGAAAAATAAGAAATAATCCCACAACAGGGATGATTATTTTTGCTGGCTTTTGGAGTTAGAATGAATAATGAACTTTATTCATGATGTGTGTAAAACTATTGGCATGTTCATCGTAATCAGCTAGTTTATGCATCCTTACCTTAGTATTAAATTCTATTAGAACATACATCCACAGTATAGAAGTTTATCTATAGCGTTTTTTTCCATGCATAACGTCTCAAGGTAAATGGCTTATGAAGGCATATAAGTGCACCGTCTGCTAAATGACAATATCCTGCTATTTCTTTTCTTTTTTGTTCCCTCTCACCATCCATTAATGGCCGGGTCTGGTATTCAATAGCCTGTCATAATGGAACTTTCATTTGTTTTAATCAGAGTGTGAGCAGTGCCCATTGCCTGCCACTCATTACTGAGAAAAAGGGGGCCATAATAGATTCAGTAGGACTGCTATTATTCTAATGTACTTCCTGTTGCGTTTAAGAAGCCATCGCTTCAGTCAGTCTGCCTTTGCTTCTGCTGTGGGTCTTTCATTAGCCTTGGAATGAAACGTTCACACAGCTCAGGTGTTTGCAAATGTTGCACTCTACAAAATTTTTTTTAAAAAAAACCATGTGTGGTGTTTAGTTCTTTTTTCAGTACTTCAGTGCATATAATCAGTACATTCATTTTTTTACTTCATGCAATGAATTTAAAAAAAAAACATGAATGCAAGGCACAAATGTCCTGTATGTGCACAACCATGCTATGATTTACATAAAATTCAGGTCCACGCTACGAGCTCAATCATGCAAATCAATGGCATGAAACTGCTGAATATTTGTAACATTGATTTAATAGTGAGCAGTATGATACTGCTGTGAAGATTGGTGTGAGATCATGTTCTGTTTGAGAGGGCTACATGGTTTGTCAGAAGTGTGACAAATGGTGTGAGTCTGCAGAAAGCATCTCATAGACTGTATTAAGTAGCCATCTGTGTTGTCACCAAATCCCATCTGAAACCACAAACAAGAAGCCAAATCAAATCAAAATTCAAATCAAACAGCAGAGATGCATTGTGTTTATGTAGCACCTCACCATGCAGGTACAATAGGTTTCTACATATTGTAATGAGAACATATTGTATCAGTGTGTGATCAGTGTGACCAGTGTCAGTTTATTATGTTAAATAAGCCATACTATATGCAAGTTAAGGCTGTACTTTTTTTTTTTAAGCCTATTTGCTGTACCAAATACTTTTGAAGAGGTATGTGCTCATACTGTACTGTCCTTTAATTCTGCACTTTTGAGCAAAGTTCACCATCTCTTCCAAGTTTCAGTTGTGCTGCACCATAACTTATGACAAATGGCTCCTTGAGTGCTTCCTGAAACATAATATCCACAAGGAGTCTGGAGATGGGTCCAAACATAAAGTAAAATGGATCATCACTGGTTGTTTCATGGACAGTTTTGTGTTAATAATTTGTTGAGGCCATTTACTATGTCTGTTCATTCATTCAGTTCCCCCATTCCCCACGGGATGATAACAGGTTGTGCGTGACTTTTTGACCCTAGACAGTTTGAGTAGTTCCGTAATCATGCTGCTTTCAAAATTCGCACCTTGACCACTGTTGTGTACATTCTGGAAATCCATAGTGCAGAAACAAGTGAGTGTTTTTTCTGGTTTGAGCAGAGAAATGTCCGAGCCAGTTTTGAAAAGTGGTCTGTAATGACCAAAACATCCTCAGTTGTTTGTTTACCATCTTTGGCAGTCCAGAAATCAATGGCAATACGATAAGTATACCAATTTTTATGCTTTGGATGGAAATTCAAGCAGCAGGCTCAGCAGTCTTCCATCAGATGCATCTCTGACAGCACCTTACATATACTCTTTTATATCATGCTCAAAAAAGGGTTGCCTTGCTAGGTAAACCATTCTGGCCTGACCTTGGTGTCCAGCTAAATCATGTACCCCCATTCATACCTAGTCTTTTAGCTTTCTCCATAAAATATGCTACAGCTTTTTATAAAGTTAAGTGATATCCCAGCATTCGGTAAAGCACCCTGGCCTGCAACTTTAATCTTCAGAAATGTTTAACTGCAATGTCCTCAAATCCATTTTGCCTTTCTTCCATCGCAGCGGTTCTTTTTATAGGTAACAGGATGTTCCTCTTCCTAAAGTCAGTTGTGCATCATGTGCTGAAGATGTAAACTATTGTACACTCTGGACTAGCTCAGTTGCACTTGTTTCTTCCACTGTTCATTTACACAACACTTTGACAGCATCAGGATTAAAAGAATACTGTTCATTAGTTTGGGTTGACTCATAAATCTTAAGATTCATCTGTTGTGACTAAACCTTTAGACAAAAGCATCCTGGCATGCCATCTTCCTCAATTCCTTCAGCTTCATCAAGCAAACTAAATTATTGCTCCCTGACTAGTCTCACTGATTTTGTAAATGGGTCTACAATGTTATACAATGTTCAGTGTAATGTTTTTGTTCCCTGGAAGGTATTTTAAAATCAAACGAATATGCCGCCAATTTAGTGACCCAGCTTTGTTCACAAGCATCCAACTACGGCTTGTTATCCATCCATACTGTGAATGGCCTTTTAACCAATGGCTGAACTTTTCACAGACACTCTTTTCACAGCTAAACATTGCAAGACACTGACTAATTTGTTATTCCTTTTCAATGTAATGGGTTTTTCAGTAGGATTCGTGGGCAAAAGGGTTACAGCTTGTATAAGTATCACTGTGACAATTTTGTTTGGCATTCTTCACCCCTCCAGTGTGTAGCAGTCACCATTATATCTAAAAACTGTTCACATTCTCGTGAGGATGGAGGGCCATGGTGTGAAACCTTTTGCCCATAGGCATCATTTCCTTTAATAAAATGTATCAGCTTAATCACATTTGAATGCCCAGGCACCACCAGTACTGGAAGTACACACTCCATCCCCTAGAGCTTGATTTACACATTATAAATGTACTTGTGCTGTGACCGCTGCCTACCGCACCCAATCAAGATAAATTTGTTCACTTAATGGCTTTTTTTCAGAGGTGACACCTGCTTCCAAGAGCTTCTCTTCTCAAACTGCAAGCCATGGAACCAGAATCAAGCATGCTCTGCAAATGATATTGACTTCCAGTGGTGACAGAGGCATGAACCAGCTTGCGGTTGTATTTTCTTTTTTGTAGAACTACACAGCTATCCACAAAACTTTGCATTTATTTGCATATAACTGTTCAGGATACAATAATTTCATCATTTGTGAGAGTTTTTTATTCTAGTTCACCCTCATACCCTTTCCTTGAATGTGGGTTTACTTGTTACATATAAAGGTTTGTCTGAATTTAGATTTGTTGAGACTTGACACTCCCTTTGAATATGGCCTGGTCTGAAGCTTTTAGATCATTCTGTGAAATGATCTATCATCCCTTGAGTAAGGCCCTTAACTCTCAACTGCTCAGTTATATAAAATGAAATAAATGTAAGTCGCTCTGGATAAGAATGTCTGCCAATTGCCCTAAATGTAGATGAATTACATACTTGACGTTTCCTTGGTTGGACTGCTTGTACTTTGGCTTCTTACATATTTTGTTCAAGAAACCTGTTAATATGTTAATTAGAATTTCCATGCAGTTACCCTTGACTGTGGGATTAGAAGGTGCTGTAGTATTGCCTATGGCCTCCATTTAGGGGACTGGTAGGGCATTGGGTCTATACTATGTCCTTGCCTTTTTAGTTATCCATCAGCTACATTGACTGCTCTGTTCCACCAGATCAAATAATCAATTGCACTTTCCCCACCAGGAGGCAGGGTTTAAAAATCAGCAAGAGGCTTAAACGAACATGTACATTTGCTAAACTGCTGCTTAGGTATGTCGATTAGGGTTGTCACTGGGTCTTGTAAGAATTTAGGGCATGGCAGAAATTCTGTGAGGGACTGGACAGAGCAATGCTGTCAGGAATATGGGACAGAATGAAGCTCCCTCACCAAAGGATTAAAGCTAATCATTTGCATTTGTTATATCAATGTATTTCCTGGTTATGCTTATGTCATCCTGTTGTACAACAGGTCAGCTGAAATATAGGGACTTCAAAGTATGCAAGAGGCATCGCTGGGACTGGGGTTATCGTGTGTGATTACAGTGTCAATATTTATATATGTGTCAAATAACATAAGTCATCATTACAATTCCTCCAGATTTAACCACCCCAAATGTCGAATGAACACATCCCTTAGTTTGTTTTAGCCACATTTGATTGGCTAGCAGCTGCTATGATGAGAAAAGGATTAACCAATTGGGATCAATGCATTTTTTTTTTTCCATTTCTGTTTGAAAGCTACTAGCCAGCAAAGGTACACTCTGAGCACAGGGATATTGAGGTGAGAGACAGTGAAGTAATGGAGGTTTACTGTAGGTAGGAGAAAAAAATATTAGAAAAATTAGTAAAAATATTAGAAAAAAAAAATTAGAAAATTAGATAAAATGTCTGTTTCTCCCTGTTACTAGTATGTTATTTGAAACGGTCCTAGGCATTTTATTTCCTATGCCTACTGATGTTATTAATATGACAGGACTGGTTAATGGTAGATCTTACCTTAAACGATTAAAGGACAAATTGTGAATAGCACCACTGTTTGTACTACTGTCTGGCATCCACCCAAACTGCAGGAGCACATCACATATATCTCCCACATACTGTTAGAGAGACTGTAGATCAATCACACTGGAGACTATTTCTATCTATCTCCTATCTATTCCACCTGCATTCTAGGCTTTGAGTCCATTCATTTCATTGGTCTTGTAAAGTTTTTCTCTCACACTGAGCTTATTGCTTGCATTTTGCTTTGTATTGCATAAATATTTTCTTCCCTAAGTGCTCAGTCATTCTTTCTAGGAAATACTGTGTTAAATGAATACATAGAGAGAGTTGAGTATAAGGTTCTGCTAGACATTTTTAAATGAAGCCTAAATGCTTGCATGTTTAAAATAAACTGTTGAGCTAGCAAAGCTTTTTCATACAGTACATGCTTTGAGTTAATAGCCTTTGAGACTGGTTTGCACAGTACATGCTTAAAGATAAATAGAAGCCTCTCATACTTGTTGCACAGTAAAGTATATATATTTAATTATAAATGAAATCCTCTGAGATTTTTAAGTCACATTGTAGTGAAAAGCTTCAAATTACAGATCAATAGACACACATATTAGTAATTTCATAAAAAAGTTCCTTGTTTGAAATTGGTTACATCTGCCTTAAAAATTGGACTCAGATATTTACTTCATAAAATTAACACATTTAATCTTCAGTTATATTTGCCATTGGATTTAGCTTGATAGAAGTTTTTTTCTCCTACAGTCTCACTGATGGGTTACTGTGCAAAGGTTCCCCCCAATTTTCTCCCTAATTTAGTCATGGCCAATTCGTAGCCATCAGGCAGCTCTCCCATATCACATGACAGCTACCAACCAGGGAGAGCGAAGGCTATCGCGTGCTTCCTCTGAGGCATATGAAACCAGCCGACTGCACCTTCTCAAACTGCTGCTCATGCACACCCAGAGGAAAACACTATCCACCCACTTCTGCATGCATAAGCTCACAGATGCCCATGATTGATAAGGCAGAGAGAGTATGCCAAACCTTCCTTCCTCCCTTCCTTATCAGACCTTCACCTACATAATATGGTGGATCAGAGTTCATACCTAACATGACACCTGCTGTATTTGGATCGGACAGCTGTGAGGATAAAGGGAATGTGCAGTAGTGGTGCTATCAGCTACTAGTATGTTTTTGCTGTGCATTGATATACGTGCCTATTTTTGTGAAAAGATTACCTACTGCTGGACTTACTTAAGGCAATCAGATCATTAGATTGATGAATGTAGTCAGTAGGTACACACGTTAAACAGAGGCCAGGTGAATCTTCCAAACCTATTCTCTTTAAAGGAGTTTCCACTATTTCCCTGAAAAGCCCCTCTCTCCCATTACTTACTCATGACTGCCATGGCTGCTTTTATTATTTTTATTAAAGGAAAGTCATTGCTACTAAAAAAATAGTATAATAGAAGTGTTGCTGTGTGGTGGTAGGTACTGGTGATGATCTGGGTCTCCTGCAGCGCCACTGTAACTGGTTTTGCTGCGGCCTGTGCCACCTCACTGTGATATGCAGTTATTCCTCTGCTTTGTGTGGAAGAAACTGCACAGTAGAGGTTGCACAGACTACTGTCCAAGTACACTTAGTGAATAATACATTCACTAGATGCTGCTGTGGGGAGCTGCAGGCAGATGGAAAAGAAAGAAAGTTTAATGTACTTTGTTAGTCTGAAAATATTTTAGACAAGATGAAGCCAATTCTACAGTCAGCTGCACAAGATCACAAGATTATTTTCCCTTTTGCTTAAGAATCATATCAGCAGCATGCCAGTTCAAAGTAGCATTTAAAAAAAAAAAAGGCCTTTAAATGTAATTTGTAGCCTGTGCATGGCTGTTAACTAAAGTGTGGTTTGACATGTTCTTTGCAAACACTTTAACTACGTTTTTGCTTTAAATATGGAAAAGATAGTGTCATATACAATTTTGAATTACTGGTCAACTAGTAAAAATGAGCAGTCATGCTACACCTACTGCACAGGAGTCAAGAATGACACATCAATTAATTATTACAGTGTCTGTCAGGAAAAAAAGAGACAGATTCATGTCCGGTAGAAGAAGGTACATTCAAGAATTACAATTTTCTGTATTTCTACATAGATTTGACCTGAAATGTGAGAATTTCAGCTATTAAACAAATGACACAAAAACATTATAGTTTTTGCATTTATTTATTGAGCAAAATGATCCAACATTAAATATCTTTATCAGAAAAAGTATGTGAACCTTTGCTTTTAGTAACAAGTGTGACCCCCTTGAGCAGCAAGTAACTGGTGATCAATCCTGCACAACAGCTTGAAGGAATTTTTTGCCCCATTCCTCCTTACAAAACTGCTTCAACTCAGTGATGTTCGTGGGCTTCCTTGCATGAACTGCTCTTTTTAGGTCCTACCTCAACAATTCTTTTGGGTCAAGGTTTGGACTTTGACTTGGCCATTCCAAAATGTTAAATTTCTTCTGCTTTAACCATTCATTGTAGACTTGCTTGTAGGCTTATGGTCGCTGTCTTGCTGTATAACCCACTTATGGTTAAGCTTCAGTTCACAGACAGATACCCTGACATTCTCCTGTAGAATTCGTAGGTCCATCAATAACGGCAAGCTGTCCTGGACCCGAGGCAGCATAGCAGCCCCAAACCATGATACTGCCACCCCCATGCTTTACGGTTAGAATGAGGTTCTTATGTTGGAATGCAGTGTTTGGTTTTTGCTAAAAAATAAAGCTTTTCTTTTAAACCCAAAAGTTCTATTTTGGATTCATCTGTCCACAGAACATTCTTTCAATTTTTCTGGCTTATCTTCGTGGTCTTGAGCAAACTTCAGACAAGCAGCAGTGTTCTTTTTGGAGTAGTGGCTTTCTCCTTGCTATTCTGCCATGCACGCCATTCTTGTTCAGTGTTTGCCTAATGGTGCACTCAAGAACACTGACAGCACCTGCAGGTCCTCATATGTTGCCCTGGGGCTCTTTGTGACTTCCCGTAATATTCTTTGCTGTGCCCTTGAAGTGATTTTTGCTGGACGAGTAACAGTGGTGCTGAATTTCCTCCATTTGCAAAGCATCTGCCTCACAGTGGACTGGTGGAGGCAAGACTCTTTAGAAATGGTTTTGTAACCTTTTCCAGGCTGGTGAGCATCAATAACTCCTTAAACTCCTTATCAATAAGGTCCTTAAACTCCTTATCAGACTTTGATCGTGAAAACCCAAGTTTATGTTCCTGAAACATGGGAGAGCCTGCTAAACTCACACCTGATTCCCATCCCCTTGATTGAAACACCTAACATCAATTACCCCTTTAAATTTGCTCATACTCCTAGAGGTTCATATGCTTTTCCCATTTAAGATATATAACATAGGATAATTTTGCTCAATAAATAAATATAAAACTAAACTGCAAAAAAATTGGGTTCTCTTTATCTAGTCTTAGGACTTAGATGAAGATCTTGTCATATTTCAAGTCAAATTTTTGCAGAAATACAGAAAATTGTAAAGGGGTCACAAACTTTCTAGCAGCACTGTACTCCTCTCTCTTCAGCTGCAGGAGTTGTAGGCCAGGTACACTCTCACTTAGTATATTCACATCCTGGTAATGGGAACTTTTTAACACTTAAAAAAAAATTAAAAACATAAAACATGTTCAAATAACTACACTGATGGAGATTTATGGTGGCATTTTATATCTACTACACCTATAGGTGTAGTGCATTGTTAAAAAGTTCTAACAAGATATTTACAGGTTAGCCTTCACTTTTTTGAACAACAACAAACAACAAAAACCTCTATATTGTTTTATTAACCAGCCAAAGGGTATATATATAATACAATAATTGTAGTGGGTCGCTAAGCAAATGTCCTCTTTGTGGGGCTCTATATGAACCTGTAAGCAGATTTACTGCACTCATCTGGATATCAGACTGAATTGTTTACAGTTTCCAATATGAAAAAACTTATAATGAAAACTGTGTAATGAAAATTTATAGACATATGGCTAAACTTCTCTGTGGGGTTGGATAGGGTCTGCATGCAGTACAGATAAGTTATCACCTTCTGCCCATATTGCTTTTTTTTTCCACAACACAGCTCGGAAAAGAAAATTGTGGCCTGATTATAACCTGTCTCCTCGCCTTGTGCTCCCCCGCAGAATTGTTTTCTTGACTTCAGTACGGTAATTAATTTGGCAATTTGGGAAGAGAACCGAACAAAAGGAAATGCAATCTTAGCAGAAGCAAACTGTTTTGCCCTGAAATGAGTTTAGCTTTTAAGCTGTTGTGCTTTTGTATTAGAAGTGGATACATACTGTGTGGCTGCACATTTTAATTAGAGGATTCAAACTGTTTCATAACTGCAAGGATGAGAAACACACTGCAGAACAAACTGGAGCACATTAGTGACATTTATTACCATCAAAGTTGGTATATTTAGGTAGATTGAGTAACAATAAAATTATTTTTTTTAAAAACATGTTTTGTAGCAGACATTCTTAGATGATTAATTCTTTTATTTATTAATTTTTCAGTCTTAATTTTAATAAAGGTGCACAAATTTCTCTTCCTCTTGCGCAGACTTGGTCTTCCATTGACCCAAATATGTGTCTTTTCAAACATCATCGCTTTTCTAAGTTGCTATCCTCCTTTCTAACTTATCCATCACCAAAGTGTAAATGGGCTACTTTAATTAAATGCCCCAGTCTCTCTTTTCATGGTCTGATTGCTCCATCTTAGCACTTCATTTTGAGCAGTCACCTGAAGAGATGAAAGAAATCCTTCAATCTACCTCCTGTGTTTTTTTTCTCTTTCTGTATTCCTGAGATGTCCTGACCTGCTTTAAATCCTTTTAGATGAAAATGACAGTGGTGAGGTAAGTGTGCGGGTGCTTCTCAGAGCTGCAGGCTGGCTTTAATTTTACACTTCATGCCACAGTGTTGTGGCCTCTGCTGCAGTAAAATGCAGATCTGAGGTTGGATGTGGGCTTTATCTTAATAGATAATGATTGGAGTTTGGAGGATGGGGTAGGGAGGATGGTTCTAGATCAGTGAAAGAGTGTGGCAAGGGCTTCATTTGGAGAACACTGAAAGTGTGGGTGATAATGAGCCACTTGGGTGATGTGATGAAAAGTGTGTGTGTGTGTGTGTGTGTGTGAAACAAAATTTATTCATCACCAAAGAGTATTATTTGGTATCATTAAATTTTCCACGCAACAATGCAAATATTGTATCATATCATCCGTACAATGTATTCTGTACTATCATGCATATTGTACTGTATTTCCACTGTTATTTTGTATATGTATAACATTATGCTATAATGCATTGTATACTATCCTGCATACTGTATTATTTTTCACTGTACCACAATTTATTTAGCTTCACATGTGACCCACCCATGCATTTGCCAATTTGCAATAGTTATTTCTGCCTTATCCATTTTGTTCTGTTCTGCCAACTATCTGTACAGTTTGGTGCCCTTGCAATCATTTCTTGCTGCTTGATGTACTCTTATTGTTATTGTCTTGTATGTGCAATATGTCTCCCCGTTTCATCCTTTATATTGCATATTTTCTTCCTTTATATCGTTGTCTGTTGGAGCATGCTGCTGTAGTAATCCTTTGTATTTTGAATTCTGTATTCTGAATACACATAGCTGTAATGCTGACATGACTGGAAAAGCTGATTTACTGTCATATGACCTCCGTCTTTGTTTTTCACACACTTGCCCTCAGTTTGATCACAACTATTCTTAAAGGATTCTGTGCTTCAATATCCACTATGTCCATAAACGTTGCTTGCAAGATTTTCATCTGTAATGGTGTACGAGCAAAAGAAATTATCAACAGTTTATACATTACTAACTAGTGAATAGAGAATGAAAGTTTTGAAGAATTTGCCTAGATTATAAATGTATATCTACTGCAGTAGATATAAAAAAAAGTCCCACACACCCCTGTTAAAATTGTAGGTTTTTGTGATGTAAAAAAAATTAAACCAAAGTAAATAATGTGAGATCTTTTTAAACCTTTAATGTGACATATTAAGTGAAAAACAAATAGAAATGTTTTAGGAAAAAAGAAAAAAAAAACTTTAAAAAAATAATCTAGTTTATAGTGGGGCATGTGACTGAGCTTAGAATTAACCAATCACATTGAAACCCAGCTTCAAAAGTAATTATCGTACACCAGCCATCAGTGAAGTGCTTCTGATTAACTCCAACGATCAAAGATCTTACAAAGCATGTATGGGATCTCAATGTCGAAAGCTATCAATCAGAAGGGGGGTACAAAAGAATTTTCGAAACATTACATGCACCATGGAACACCGAGAAGGCCATCATCAACATGTGTAGAAAATGGGGCACGACAGTGACATGACCAAGAACAGGACGTCCCTCAAAATTTCACAAAAAGGCAAGAAGAAAACATATCAGGGAGGCTACAAGAGACCTACGGCTCTTAAAGGAGCTGCAGGAATATCTGGCAAGTACTGGTTACTCCCTGCATGTGACAACAATCTCTTGTATTCTTCACATGTCTGGACTATGTGGTAGGGTGGCTAGACAGAACCCTTTCTCATGAAAAAAAAAATCGTCCATGCCTGCCTAAATCACCACAAACCATGTGGCAAAATGTGTTATAGTCTGATAAGCCAAGGTAGAACTTTTTCAGCATAATTCTAAAAGATATGTTTGGCAAAATAACAAAAAAACAAAAAACAAGACAGCTCATATCCCAAAGAACACCATACCCATGCTTGAAGCATGGTGGTGGCAGCATCATGCTATGGGGCTGCTTCTCTTCAGCTGGGACTGGGGCTGTAATCAAGACAGTGGGAATCATCGATAGATCCAAATACCAGTCTATTTTGGCACAAAACCTGCAGGACTCTTTTAGACATCTGAAGAATTTCACCTTCCAGCATGATAACAACCCAAAGCACAATTTCAAGTCAACAAAGGAATGGCTTCAGAAAAAAGAAGATAAAGATTTTGGATTGGCCCAGTCAGAGCTCAGATCTAAATCCTATCGAAAACCTGTGGAATGACTTGGAGAGGGCTGTGCGAAGGAGAGCTCCTTGCAATTTGATAGATCTGGAGCATTTTTTGCAAGGAAGAGTGGAATAAAAATGCCAAATCAAGATGTGCAAATAAAGTTGGTAGACTCTTACCCAAAAAGACTGAGTACTGTATTACAAGCAAAATGTGCTTTAACAAAGTATTAGTTAAGGGGTGTGCACACTGAAGCAACCATTTTTTTTCTTTTTATTGACACCCTCTTCCCCTCCCCATATCACATTAAAGATGGGAAAAGATCTGACATAATTTATCTTCATTTTTTTACATCACAAAAACCTGCAATTTAAAAAGGGGTGTGTAGACTTTATATCTAGTCTTCAAGATATCATAAGACAGATTATGACACTCTAAGTCCTTCTTTCTCTATCTTTCTTCTCTTATGAAGAAGGAAAAATGTGGTCAGTTAAAATGGCTTATTACATTTTAGCAGAAGGCATAAGTGCCAAGCTGCCTCTTCAAAGCTGTGTCTGTAACCTCCAGAGAATGAGGTTAGTGGGGATGTGGGCAGACGAGCAGCCGCTTGACAACCAGAACACTCCCATTTCAGCATTAATGACCATTACACAGAAATGAGGGTGTAACTCTATACCATTCTAAGTGAATTCTGTGATAATTAAAACTGAAATAGTCAAGAGAATAATTTTATGGAGCATAATGACATCATGAAAATGTCTTTTGAAATTTGCTATCAGATTTTTTAAAACAAGGCAGCTTATTCAGAGGAAACAAACAAATTTGTACAAACCCCATTTCTGGTGGGATATTTTCTAAAATGCAATAAAAACAAAAATCTGCAATTTGTAAATTCTCTTGAACCTTTATTTAACTGACAAAAGTACAAAGAAATGACTTTTAATGTTTTGGCTGACCAACGTGATTGTATTTTGTGAAACACATTTTGAATTTGATGCCTGCAACACACTCAAAAGAAAACTGGGACAGGGGCAAAATAAGAAAGTCAAAGTCAAAGTCAAAGTGGAGTTTATTGTCATTTCAGCCATATACAAGTACATAATGAAACGAAACAACGTTTCTCCAGGACCAAGGTGCTA
>CM075019.1:9807612-9818811 GCA_037576675.1 Pangasius sanitwongsei | reverse complement strand
AAATCCATTGTGGTGGTGTATAAAGGCAAAATCACAAAAACTCTGTCATTGTCCAAATAATTCCGGACCTAACTGTACATCTAAAGGGAGGTAAATGCAGGGGCAATAGACAAAGTGATGATGGTTTAACTACAGAGCTGTGTGTATCTCTAAGCAGTTATTATTTTGTCTGTCATTACTTTGCAGCAAACTGTTCTTGTGATTACAGCCAACGCCGTTCAAGGTCATAGTGAGTTCTCACGCTGCCCTCGTGCACAAATCTATTCATTAAATGGACTGTAAATATTTCTTCATCTTTTTTTCTTACACATGAAAGAATAGTAGAAATATCACTTGGTCATAAGTGACCTAATGCATCTGAAAATTCAATGATGGGCTCTGAAATGTGCTATGCTCTCTTTGGATGCTTTTAACACCTCTAAGGTGAGAAAAGCACAGCTTGGTTTAACAAAAATCCCTTCTATGTGTACTTTTATCTGTAATATTTTGGTAAGGCTTCTCAGAAAAA
Organism: Pangasius sanitwongsei; assembly: GCA_037576675.1. NCBI lineage: Eukaryota > Metazoa > Chordata > Actinopteri > Siluriformes > Pangasiidae > Pangasius > Pangasius sanitwongsei. The sequence goes on along the minus strand of CM075019.1, from coordinate 9,818,303 downwards.
TATTCCATTAAATTAAATGTGATTAGACAAAAAATGACAGGACTCATGCGCTTTAGAGGTCTTTATCCTGGTCGTTATCCTAAGCAGAATAAAGTAATTAGTGAAGAATGTACCTCCCTGCATTATAAACAAGATAAGCAAACTGTTCAAAGTTTGAGGTTCTGTTAAGTAAGAAGAATTTGTAATAATAATCTTTATTGGCTATATAAATTCCATGTAGTCCATGAAGCAAATAATCTAGCTCATAAATGGAATGGAAACCACAGTTATGTACACAAGTAATAATCATACAGAAATGCTCCTTACAAGACCATGAAAGGATTTTTCGCCAGCCTCTGAAAGCATACCGTTTTACAGTGTTGTAACTAATGTTGTAATTACAGAGAGCAACTGAAAATGCCATGGTTAAGAACAAAGGACTGTGTGGGCAATTCAGAAGAAGTCCTAACAGCTGGCAACTTTATCACAGCTTTTTTTTTTTTTACTTGAACCTGACTTCAGATCACTATAACTATCCCCAAATGGTAGCTCAGTTACATTATTGAAAAAAGGATTGCAAAAAAAAGCAGTGAAGTTCCCCACTAAACCCACTCACCACTCACTAACCTTTTTTTTTTTTTTAAACCTGAATAGACATGGATGCATATGGATGTATAGTCTAAATTTTTTATAGCCAGTTTGCTTCACTTCCTTATGCACCACTGCCTGAGGAATACTTTTAACGAGCTTTGACAGTCTCCTTTCCAAAAATAGATCAGCCAACCTTCCATATGCACATGTAGGAATAAACATTATTATTACATTTCTGTCGTGTTCCTTATCTTCTGTTTTGGTCAAACTGACTCATTCAGAAACATAACGTACTTCATTCGGTCATCTTCAGTAACAGCTTCATCCTGACTTCAGAGCCTCTCCGGAGAACACTGGATATGAAGTGGGAAATCATGCTGGATGGGATGTCAGTCCATTGCAGGGCACAATGCACAACCACATTCACACACTCATTCACACCTAGGGGTAATTTTTCCATCTACTGGCATTACACCATTTCCTCACTAAACCCACTCAACCCCTGATTTACTGGAAAAAAGCCTAAATCAACCTGGAAGTGTTTTAGATGAATTCTCCAAATCTATTATAAGCCAGTCTACCTCATTTCACACACAGCACTATAAGAGGCTGCTTATAACAAGCCGTGACAGTCTTCTTTTCCAAATATATATATAGCTAAACCTTCATATGCAGTACTATCACAGTATGCGTAAATAGTATTATTGCATTTCTGTTACGTTAATCATATAAAATCAAAAACATGACCATCAAAAACATCTATACACTCCAGAGATCATTTTAAGGTAACTGAGAGTAAGAACATATAAATGTTCGATAAATAAATTTAAAAATATATATAATTTTTACAATTATGACAGTATAAATTATGACAATTTCCTATTTGCTCTCATACCTATGCACACTGGTCTGCCATCAGGAGGATCCCCAAGCATCTGAAGGTTTTTTTTTTAAAACATATGTATTGATTATATTGCTAATAATTGAGATGCATTTAAGTTGTAGATATTTCTTAGTTACAGATATTTATAGATATTTCATATTATCTATTTTGAAATATTTGCTGAATGTATTCTCTTCCCACTGTTTGTCTGAGCCACCAGATGCCTTTTTAATGAGGGCTGGAAGACGATTTGAGGTTTGTAGGAAAGTTCCCAGCACACAGAGGTGACATGGTGCTGGCTGTGGCCTTTCATTCTCTAATGAGGTAGCTGAAAACGGAAGGACAAAGAACAACGACCCTCCACAAAACCTGACAGCTGGTGAGGTCGTCCTGGAATAACAGAGTGAAAAATCAAACACTGGTCCTAACCACAAGGAGAGCACAGGCATGTTATCATGCCGTAAGTCAAAGCCCTGAGTTTTAGACTAACTGACTGCTATTTTACCCCAGCGAACCAGAGGCAGCACATGAAGAAATTCATTTCTACTTTATTTAAAGCCAGATTCATGTGTTGTTTTGGTTCTGCTGCCACAGCTGTCGAGTCGTGGTCATGTGTGGAGTCCAGCACATCCTGGTGATCTCCTTGGCTGTTTAGGAGTCCATGATGCATAGCCAGGGAGTTTGTGATTTTTTTTTTAGTAGTGGACAGTAGTGGACATCACAACCCACCATTGTCAAAATTATTATATTTATTATTGAGTACTTATCACTGGGGTCCCTAGAGGACAAGTGGTTAGGCGTCAGCGCTCTGGACTAGGTTTGACTCCTGGCCAGGGAACCAACGAATCCCTAATGGGAGCAGCTGAAGAAAAAAAAATGATTACTTATCATTATTAACTGGTTTGACTGGTCACTTGAATTGAATGGGTTTAATGCAAGTCTCAATAACCTGAAAACATGTAGGACTAAATAATATCAACTTATGCCTAATGTGTTCCCTCAGAGGAAGAAGCTCTATGGCTCTAATAATTAGACAAATTATTGTAGTACATGTTTATATAATGAGCCTAACATTTGAATAGGTTGGTGATGATAATAAAACATATCTGTACTGAAGGGGGTCAGTGGAGTTTATTTTAAAGCCTAAGCTGTGAAAAAATTGGAGAACCCCTGGCTTACTGCAATACCAGCAGGTGGAGCCAGAAAACACACAAGAATGATAATGATTAATAAATCCATTCGCATTCAAATGCCTTTTGTGTTTCCACTGTTTTATTATTTAATTAATTGATAAATCTATGTCATGGTTTGGTTAAAAAGTTTATAAATGCTTGCAGAACAGGAAAAGTAACGTTTACAGATGTTATGAAAGCTGAAAAATTATATATGCTATCACTATTTTTGTGTTTTTAAAGTAATTTATAATGGTGTATCTACAATAAATATATGTGCATATATGTGTATTTGCTCATATATTTACGGTAGACACACCATGATAAGTGCATATACACATATATGTACATATTTGTTTTTCTGTAGACACACCATTAAAAGTGCATATACACACACACACACACACACACACACATATATATATATATATTGTAGATACACCATTATATGTGCATATACACATATATGCACATATATTTACTGTAGATAAACAATTATGTGTGCATATATATATATATATATATACACACACACACACACACACATATTTATTGTAGATACACCATTATATGTGCATATATGTGTATGTTTGCAGTAGACCTGATGCGTGCGTTTAAAAGGAAGATAGGAAAGGTATCTAGACCACAGGTTCCCAGCCCTGGTCCTGGAGTACCCTTTAGTGTTTACCCTGCTCTAACACACCCACTTCAACTCAGCAAGGACTGATAATTAGCTGATTAGTTGAGGCATGTGTGTTGGGAGCAGGGAAAACACCAAACCGCGCAGGAAAGGAGGTACTGCAGGATCAAGAATGGGAACGTGTGATCTAGTCGTACAGGTCAAATACAAGTCGGTGGGCGTGTCCTCCCTGTTCCCGCGTCTCAGTCAGACAGGCTTATCCAATAGAATTGGTCAGTGGGCGTGTCGTGCCTACTCACGCTTCTCATGCCTCCAGTCGGACCAAGTTAAAAACTCAGTGCGCGCGCCAGTGGCGTGAGAATGTCGCCAATACGCACCCGGGGTTATATAAAGTTTTACTAACCTGTTTTCTTTCCAGACGTGGATTTTATGAGAGGGGTCATTCGTGTACGTGTGAGGTCCTTTCTCCTGTGACTGGTGACAGGCTGAAACATGATGGAACTGTGTGTGTGGTTTATTCTCTTGTCCTCAGTGGCGCGCCACGCTAGCGGTCACGGACTGTCGTACGCGCACAGAGCAGAGCTCTCCGAGGACTCCATACTTGTAGCGAACAACAGGATACGCGTGCCCTTCGGCAGATCGGTGTTCATTGATCCCATCAATGATTTGGTGATTGAAGTGCAGCCAGGAGACAGGTGCAGCTTAGTAGTGTTGGATAATGATCCGCTGTCCCAAAGACCGGGGCATCTTTCTCCCAAAAAGTTCCCGTGTGAATTCGGACCTAATGATGTGAAATACTCGCATTTGGGTTCCAGGAGCCCCGCCGAGGACAGAGTGAGACTGCAGCTCAGGTACGATACTCAAACTGAAACTGTCATCATACCGTTCATGCTAGAGATGGAGGTCCTTTTCACACAGCTGGAGATAGTTACTAAAAATATGCCTCTCACTGTAGATAAACTCCATGGCATTAGCAATTCAGTTGACAGAAGAATACTGGAATTTACCTATGATAGAAACTCTGAACAATGTGAGGTCACATCATTGGCTGCTAGCAGTGCCCTGCCTAGGTATGGTGAAGTCAGTGATAAGAGTAAATTAGAGAAAATGATGGACTGTGATACTTTTCTCAGAGCCGATATTCGCTACAAGCACACTTCTATTCACAAGTCTCCAAACAGAGACTATATTCCAATGGTCGTGGAGCTGAGAAACAAAGAAAATAATTTACTGAAGCAAGAGTTCTTTCATATCATGATACGCATAAGAGAAGGACTGCAAAACAGTCCTCCCAAACCCAGCTTTGTGGCCATGATGATGATGGAAATTGATCAGTTTGTCATGACTGCTTTAACTTCTGACATGTTAGCTGCAGAGGACACTGAATCTGATCCTGATGATCTTATTTTCAACATCACCACCCCTTTCTCTTTTGAAGAAGGTTACATTGTGAGTACTGATGATAGAAATCTACCAATAACATCTTTTTATCAGCGAGATATAAAGGAACTGAAGATAGCATACAAGCCCCCATCTATGGACTCGGACACGGAGAGAATATTTCAAATTGAGATTGAGGTTTTGGACACAGATGGTGGAGTTTCAGAACCTTTTGCTTTTATGATTGTTATAAAGCCCATGAACACACTTGCACCAGTGGTGACTAAAAACACAGGGCAGCTACTATATGAGGGTCAGTCCAGGCCTCTGTTCACTCAAAACAATTTAGAAATCAGCGACGAAGACAACCTGGATAGTGTAAGGATAACTGTTGTAAATGGTCTCCGTCATGGTGATCTCACTGTCCTTGGCTCCAGCACGAAGTATTTCACACCAGCTGATCTGCAGGTTGGTATTGTTGTCTACCAGCATGATGGCAGTGACACATACAGTGATAACATCATTTTCAGAATGACAGATGGCAAGAATGAAGTGGAGTTTTTGTTCCCTATTACGATTGTTCCAACTGATGATGAACCCCCCATTATAAATGCCAACACAGGCTTGGTGGTATTTAAAAACCAAATGATTCCCATTTCACCCCTAATGCTTAGTGCAGCAGATATTGACTCTGAAGATTCCACCATTGAGTTCACCATTGAACCTCCACTCTCAGCTATTGGTGAAGTGTTGCTAAGGCAGTCGGAGGCTCCAGAAGATCCATCCTCATGGAAATTCAATACGGAAGATGGGTTATATGAGAAAGCTGTGACAGAGTGGCTACAGAAAGACATTACAGATGGGAAACTTTTCTACAGACACACAGGGCCCCACATCACTGAGACAGTCACAGATCAGTTTATCTTTAAAGCTCAGGATGATGCTGATCCTCCAAACCAATCAGATGAGAACACATTCTTCATTAGGATTCTCCCTATTGACGATGTTCCGCCTGCACTTTTTCCTGGCACGTCTTTACAGATGACAGTCCATGAGTATCAAATGACTAATTTTAACAAGAATGTCCTTCGTTACACTGATTTGGATTCTGATGACAGAGATCTGAAATACACAATAACCCAGCCACCAACTGACACAGATGAAAGTCATCCAGTCAGATTTGGTTCAGTAGTTTTAACAGAGCACCCTGACACTGAGGTAAGAGAGTTCACTCAAGCACAAGTGAACCATCATAAGATTTCCTACAGCCCACCAGACATAGAGCTGGGCATCGCAGCCCATGTTGCACAGTTCCATTTCACAGTTGAAGACACTGCTGGAAACAGTATAAAAGGGATTTTCACCATATTGGTGCAACCTGTTAATAACAAACCCCCAGAGATAACTAACACCGGTTTCACAGTCTTTGAGCGAGGTATGCATATACTTACAAATGCTGAGCTTGATACTACTGACCTCGATACAGATAGTAAACAGATTTCCTTTACTTTAAGTCAGAGTCCACAACATGGTCAGGTCCAGCTCGGTTTTGCTAATTTGATTAAAGGGAATGCTTTTAGCCTAGCAGATATCTCGGAGGGCAGAATTTCTTATGTCCACAATGGGGATGAGACGACCAGTGATGCTTTTAAACTGGATGTCAGTGATGGTGTCCATATTGTACCAATTACAGTAAGAATAGTAGTGAAACCAATTGATGATGAAATGCCAACTCTGACTCTCCAAGCGGGTACTCTTGGCTCTCACCTGTCTGTGTTGGAAAATGGTGCTACTGAAATCACAGTCAGCGTAATCCAGGGGAAAGACGAAGACACAGATGACCTCAGGTTGACCTATATTGTTGAGGATGCCCCTGCATATGGGGAGATCCTGGTGAATGGAATATCTTCCCACATGTTCACCCAAGCTGATATAATCAATGGTTTAGTAAAATATACCCATACAAGTGGTGAGGTTGGGCTTTCCTCAAAACAGGACCATTTTAACTTAACCCTCACTGACATGTCTGATGAGTGGGCTTTAGGAGGAAATAAAATCACTGGAGTGTCTGTTCATGTTACCATTCTTCCAGTGGATAACCAGGCCCCAGTGGTAATAGAGGTTCCTACATTTAATGTCACAGAGGGAGACAAAAACATAATTGGAGGCCACCACATAATTGTTGAGGATGCAGACACACTCATTGAAGATATCTTATGTACTATCATTGTCCAGCCAAATTCAGGTTATATGGAGAACATCTCTCCAGCACCAGGTTCTGAGAAGTCAAGGTCTGGCACAGCTATTAGTGCTTTCAGTATTCGAGATGTCAATGACGGCCATATCCGCTATGTCCAAAGCATACATAAAGGCATTGAACCAGTAGAGGATAGATTCACATTCAGGTGCTCCGATGGTGTTAACTTCTCAGAGAGACGATTTTTCCCAATTGTAATTATTCCAACCAATGATGAGAAGCCAGAAATATTTATGAGAGAGTTTGTGGTTATGGAGGGCATGAACATCATCATTGACACCCCCATTCTGAATGGAGTTGATGCTGATATTCCTGTTGAAGATTTGACTTTTATCATTTCGGAACCACCCAAACATGGTTTTATTCTTGACCAGCTGATCACCGGTTCTTTCCCAGTTACTAACTTTACTTTGGAGCAAATCAAGGAAGCTTCTAGCATTATTTATGAGCATGATGATTCTGAGACCACAGAGGACAAATTTAATGTTATTCTCACCGATGGAAAACATAAAGTAGAAGGTTCTGTTATGATTATGATTATTGCTGTTGATGATGAGACTCCAAGATTGGCCATTAATGATGGATTGGAAATTGAAATTGGGGAGACAAAAGAAATAAATAATAAAATTCTGAAGGCAACTGATTTAGACTCTGAAGATAGCACACTTACATTTATAATTCGGTATGGTCCAGGTCAGGGAATACTGCAGAGGAAAACAAAACATGGGTCTTTTGAGAACATCACAGTTGGGATGAACTTCACACAGTTGGAACTAGACCGTGGTCATGTTTTCTATACTCACAATGGACAGGAAGGTGTTCGGGACCTTATAAAGTTTGATGTAACAGATGGTAGTAATCAACTAATCGACAGATATTTCTACATCACTGTGAGCAACATTGACAGGGTGTTTCCTGAAGTTGTTAGCAAAGGAGTATCTCTGAAAGAAGGAGGAAGTGTGATGCTTACCACTGACCTACTGAGTACAAGAGATCTCAACAGCCCAGATGAAAATCTGGTCTTCACTGTCACCAGAGCCCCTGTGAGGGGACACCTGGAAAGCACTGACACACCTGGAATGCCCATTGTGTCCTTCACTCAACTTCAGCTGGCTGGAAGTAAAATCTACTACATCCACACTTCAGATGATGAAATCAAGATGGACAGTTTTGAGTTTGAGGTCACTGATGGATATAACCCTGTTTTTCGCACCTTCCGTGTATCAATAGTTGACGTTGACAACAAAAAACCTGTCCTGACGGTACATGAGCTCCTGGTGTCAGAAGGTCAGTCTAAACTTATCACACCATTCGAGTTGACTGCAGAGGATCAGGATACAGCAGAGGAATTCCTGAAGTTCACGGTCACTCAGTTGCCTATCCGTGGTAAACTGCTCTTCAACAACAGCCGTCCAGTTACCTCCTTCACAAAGCAAGACCTGAATGAAAACCTAATCAGTTACAAACATGATGGCACAGAGTCCTATCAGGACAGCTTCTCTTTTACTGTCACCGATGGAACACACACTGATTTCTATGTATTTCCTGACACAGTGTTTGAAACTCGCAGACCTCAAGTTATGAAAATCATTATTTCATCGATAGACAATGGTGTACCACAAATTGTGGTGAACAAAGGCATTCAAACATTGAAGGTCTTGCCAACGAACCACCTAGGTTATCCTATCACCAGCAAAGTGCTAAAGGCAGAAGACAGAGACAGCGGCCCAGATACCCTGGTTTTTCACATCACCACACAACCAGAGCATGGCTACCTGATCAACGTTCAGAAGGGGAATGATTCCATCAATGGATTTACTCAAGGTAAAGTGACATTTACAATATATTATTGTCCTGCTTGCATTTATTTGTCTCACCATATTTGTGAAATTAGTTTACAAAAGACATGATGCTTTATGTAAACCTTGTTTATATTTGATGCGCTGACAAACTCAAGACCCAGTTGTGCCCTTTTGTAATATTTATTACAAAGATAATGTGTATAAAAAGTCACAATGCTTGATATTATGTGAAGAAAGTCTTAACTTGTTGAGAGTAAAGTTGTAATATTTCAAGAAAAAGGTCATATTATATATTATATTGAGAAAAAAGTATCTGATATTCCGAGAAGAATGTTGCAATATTTCGAGAATAAATTCATAAATTCATCCACTAAATCTGGAATGGGATGTTCAGCAAGCACATATGAGTGTGATAGTCAGGTGTCTACATACCAGAGCAATGTTTGTATGGTAAAATGTGGAACGTTGAGGGTTTATTGTAGTTATACTGCTTTTGTTTTATTTTTACAACTAAAGAAATACTTAATCTTCTGGCAGGTCGGCACCAGATTATTATTAGAATGCAAGAAATTGTATTTAGATATTATTATTTAGAAGCAAGAACCAATTGAACTTGGAGGAAATTTTCTCTTCTGTTGAAGGAGAAATCATAGGCAGTGGTTGCCTTCAAGGCTATCGGTGGATCTGCGTGAACCTCCGCATCTGAAGGAGTGAACCTCTGGTGTGCAATCAAGCCCCAGCGCGTTGTCCTATAGTTTCACAGAACAACGCATTGGGGCTCGATTGCACACCGGAGATTCACTCATTCAGGATCGATAATTTTGATTGTCATTTTGATTGTCATCCTGACTGATTGACATTTGACTGTCTCCCGGTAAACTACACAACCTTTATGAATGCAGATGTAATCATCGAAAGCATTGAAGGCAACCACTTCCTGCGATTTTTAATGATTTCAGTACTAAGTATAAGTACTTCGCCAACTTTATTCTCGAAATTGTGAATTTTTGTTTTTTTAAGCAGTGGCCCTGCTTTGTCTGTATATTTCCATATGTACAGTAAATTTAAATGCAAAAGTACAAGAATTGGAAATTAAAACAGTATGCCACAACAAACCACAATAATTTCTCTGAACTATGCGTGAAAATATAAATGTTCTCTTGAGAAAACATATTGAAAATGTACCTACTTGTTCTGTAGATATAACATATTTAGCCAGTTATTTTTAATGCAATACTTGTATATGTGGACATTATTTAATTTCAACATTTAGACAATCACATTTTTATATAATTGATGATCTTATGCAAGTTTAGTGCTTATAGGCAAATGACTTAATGAAAACGGAACATTAACCTTTAACCGTTAACCACATTGTCTGTGTGTTAGCCCTAGGCTTAAGTACTTGATGGGACAACTGGATCATTTACTTATGTTAATAATTAATTAAGCATACGTTCCCTTAGAACATCTCCACATGGAGTCTGGAGCTTTGACAAGGAATCTTAATATTTATTCTTTTTAGACTATCTATTATCCAACAAATAAATGGACAAAAAAAGAATTACAAATACTTAAATGTTTGAAATATGTTGCCCACAATATAAGGAATTTCACATTAAGTTCTTACAGAAAATGTTCATTTCATAACATCAATACAAGCACACACACACTTTACACTGTAAACCATTTCACTGCTGAATGTTGTGCACATCTTCTCAACAAACTTCATGGGGGAGTTTCACCCACCTTCTAAATCAAAGCTACCTGTTTTAAGTAAGAACAACTTATTAAAAATACATTTTGACTGAGTAATAAATTTATTTATGTGCATTCATTTAGCTGTTTACATTTGTCTTAGAAACTAATTTCAACGATAAACCTTTGTCAGAATGTAATGTAATGTAAATGCAAAATACACTATATTACCAAAAGTATTCGGTCACCTGCCTTGACTCACATATGAACTTAAGTGCCATCCCATTCC
>CM075019.1:9788523-9807512 GCA_037576675.1 Pangasius sanitwongsei | reverse complement strand
CAGGCCAAGTGATTAGGACACCTGATTCTGATCATTTGGATGGGTGACCGAATACTTTTGGTAATATAGTGTACATTGGGGTCCAAAAGTCTGAGAGCACATTGAAAATCTGAGATTTTTTTTTCATTTAAAATTAGAAATAAACAGAAAGTTAACAAAATAAGGAAGTCTATTCAATAATCAAGACTCTGCACTATTTCAAGGTTCCTATTGAAATTGAAGCAAATTTGTGATATTGACCATGTTAACTGCTTTGTACAAAAGGTTAGATCCTCTTGCCTAATCTCTTCCATTGTAGCATGATCTAAAATGGATCATCAGGTTTTACACAAACGTGTGGAGTGCATGCCAGCTCGAGTACACACTGTCATTTAAGCAAAAAGGGGACATACCAAATACTGAAATTATGAAATTCATGTAAATATTTCTACGATTCTACTTTTTACAAGTTGTTGCTGACAATACCCTTTTTAATAAATTGTGTTAAATTGAAAAAGAATGCCAAACAGAAGCATTTTCACTCTTGGTCTCAGATTTTTGGACACTACTGTATATATCTAGTGTGTCCAGACTTTTGACCGGTAGTGTAAATCCGCTGAATGTGAACGTGTGCTAAATTTCAAATTACAGAATCAAATTGAAACATCATTCAACTGAAGAATAAACACATTTCTCTAAGCATAAGTGTGATAGTGTGGGACCGTGACACTAACATGGAAGCATGTCTCGTGGGAAAGGGACTTGGCAAACAGTCACATCAGAGCAAACATTGAAGCAGAAAGGACGGTGGCTTTTTTTTTTTTTTTTTTAAATTTACAGAGCCCTCTACTCTTGGCCTAATGTGGCACTGTCACAGCCTTAGAGGCATAAAAATAAATATTTGATAATGAGGGGCCACACCATCACAATGAGAGTAGACACATTACTTACATGAATTGAAGTTGGCTCTGTGCATAAGGAATCATAGCTTTACGATTTTATGAAGCTTCTTCCTGTGGTATCAATAATGCATGGGAAATGGAGATGCTGCTGGTATGCATTCCCAGGAATTTTTTCCCCAGTATTTTATTAATGCTTATGCAGTTAATTTGAGAGAGCTTAATTTGAGAGATGGAGTGAAACAGATGTCAACGAAATGGGTACTGGAATCCTATGTTTAAAATTCTTGGGCTTGTCTGTCATTAGAAAAGGGTACATCACCAGCTCAAAAAAAGGATCAGCTTAACTGTCTTTCCAGCTTATCTCTGTGAAAATGATTACCTCCCTTTATTGTTTCTTAATGCACTGATTTCATTATCTGTGTATGATAATAGGCAAAAAGATTAAACCTGAAGTGAGATGCTAAGCTTTTAGATCATTGTAGAGTACATTAAACATTTTGGTGCTGCTTGTGGATCTTTAGTTATGTATGTATGTACTGGATTTGTTTTCTACTGTAATTAACCTTTTTAAGATGTATTTTTGTTTTCTCAGTGGACATTGATGACCTGAAGATCTGCTACGTGCTGAAACATAATAACAATGCCACCAGTGACACCTTTATTTTCTACGTTGAAGATAATGGTAAGTTTGCTAAATGCTCGAAATGCATTTGTTTATTTATTTATATTTATTTAATAGGCTAACTTTAATTTTAAATATTTTTAGATAATTAGATAATTCATTTTTAATGAAACCAAACTAATGAAATTTTTACACAGAATCTCCAGAGTACCAGAATTGTAAACCTAATACATATAAATCCTTTTTAGACATAATCATACGTAAATTATCAAGGCTTTGGTTATATTAGCTATAGGGTTTTGAGCAAGGCAGTTCTCTTTAGGACCAAACAGTCATGAACTTTCTCATATCTGAGATTCATTTGATGCAAACAGATGACAGCAAACATGCCAGTCCATATTGGCTCCTGTACACGTAATCTGTCTGTCTGGATTATCTGCTTCCTCTCTAAAGAGAACAAACAAATCAGAAAGCCTAATTGGGCTTTATTGAAAGTGGCTTTTCTCCCTCTAGCAAGACCAATATTAGCCTTGTGTCTGAGTCACAAAGTCAGACAGAGGGGCAGCTTGTTAGAACGACCCTCAGTACAAAAGAGCATTTGATATTTAAGACCAGAGGACAGGATAGCAAATAATTACAGCTTAGGTATAGGAGGAAAGACTGTTTTCCTGCCCAGGGTGACAATTACCCTGCATATTACAGGGTGCCTTTAAGTGTAAACTGCTGGCTAAACATATACTTTTGGTATACAAATCCAGATGGCTTAAACTGTGTGTATTTTCCTATGAAAGTACTCTGCTACTGTACTTATGCCCACACGTTTTCTCATGGCTTTTATGTGAGAATTTGTTATGGCATAATTGTGAAATTCTCTCTAATTCTCCTGCCGGTCTAGTGTAATTAACCTTGAACAGTACTATGTTGGAAACAGTTTGTTTTAATGTGGCGGGTCTTAATCATTTATTTAGCTGTTTTCTTTCCTCCACTACTTTGCCATCTCTGGAGAGGTTTGTCCTTTCCCAGTAATCCCTCCCTGAGGTGAAATATTTCATTTCTGTGTCTTTCCACCTAGAGAGACCTACAGGGAAAGAAATAAAAAGGGTTTAACTTTTGGTATGTACTGAGGCTACATACTGCTCCAACGTGACCCATGGGTTCTTATGAGGTTCACTTCTCTGAATGTTCAAAGATAGTCTCACTTCGCCAGACCTGAGGGCATTTCTTTTGACAGAAGCCCGTAACTGAAGGGAAGTTTCTCATCTTTTTTTATTTCTAGGCATTGAACCAGTTCAAAATGGCACTGGCTTATCCAGATTCATTCTACCAGTGTCATAAGGTGCTTTCTCTAGAGATGCTCTTATTCAGACATCATACTGTAATCTGCAGGTTCAGTTAGTCGCAGCTCAGACACTACAAACACTTTTTCGATATGGAGTTACCAAGCTTATTAGAGGCCAGGTTGTCCTGGGAAAAGTATTTTCGACTCTGAAGATGAGTTCACAACCAGTTTAACAGCTAAAGTGGGTTTGAGTGACATTCAAGTGGCGTACTAGTGCGCTCAAGTGTGCAAATTTACACATAACACTTACACACATATTAACTACCCACTGCTAGGATATAGCCGTCCTCTCTCTTTCTTTCTCTCATTCCCCCTTATCTCTGTCTTTATCTCCATTAGCTTCAGGCTATGGCCCCTAGACTCGGCTTCAATACCTTTGTTCCTCTATGCAGGTATACATTCTCAGACAGAATCTCTGAGAGCTAAAGCCTGAGAGGCCGTAGTTCAAAGATCAATCCAGATAGTGCTTTTCATAATATGTCATGTATCATAACATCTCAAGTTTCCCTGTATCTAATAGGTGAGAGACTTCATTAGGTCTCACAGGTATAAATTTCATTAGGTCTCATTAGGTATAAATTTTTAGGAATTTTTTCCAAACCTGAAACCCTATTGGACAATTGTTCCTGAGGTGTTTAGACATTTAGATGCTTAAAGAATTAGACTCATTTTAAGCATATAAATTAAAACATTTTAGAGAACAAAGTTATAGTCTCCAGTGCTTGTTTTTCATGGGTACTGAATGGACCTGTAGAAAAGGTTTTATTAGTTAATTTTAATACGCATATTGCTCATTTACTGTTCTTGTAGCAAGAATGCTTCCAGGCATGTGCCAAAATAATGTAATTAATTATTCAGTGAAACTTTCATTGTTTACATATTTTATAGACATCCAAACTGTTTATCATGGTTCTGCTTTTGCCTTTCTATCTTAATAAATAGTTGATGCTAATAGGAAAAAGGGGTGCCTGATTTTAGGTTAGTAGTCTTTCTCTAAGGCCTTTGATGCACCTGGAAAAATACCTGCAGAGATCTCTAGTGCCAAAGGGGTTTTAAACATTCATACGTGCCATTTAGTAGCAGGCAAAGACTTCAGGTTAAGTGATTTATGAATAAATGGAGTGCCATACGGGCTTTGGGGGTCTGTGAATGGATGTTTTCTAGTGCCAGTAACTCTAAGACAACAATTTATATGTTCCTGAATGAGGAGAGGATAATGATGTAATGTGTGAAATTGCAGCTTAATATTGCATCTATAATATTGTAATATAAAATTGTACAATATTTGGGCCTAAAATGGTGACACCTGTATAATTGTACCCAGAATGCGGCATTTGGTGCTAATGTTTTATAGTGATATGATAATGCTATTTTAATTCAGCTTAGGATGAAGTCTTAGTTTTAGTCTTTGTCTGAACTTTGTCTGGAAAAATCTCCAATAAGGAAAGGAAAATGATCTTCATTTGGTTCCACAGATAGTTGTAGCAGAAGTGGTGCTTAGAGGGGATTTTCCTGCCATTTTCCAGAGAACTTCACTAACATACTTACAAAGCAGTTTGGAGTCGTCCTATAAGTTTAGCTTTATTGACATTGTAGGTTATTTGCTCACTCTATGCCATAGACTGGGATCACATTAGATAAATTATTTCTTGGGAGCACTGTTTTTGTTTAGACAGTTGTAAAGTTGTTTCAGTGGATAGTGAGCGTATCTTATGTCTGCAAAACCCTTATCTGCACTGTGGCTGTACAGGGATATACTCTGATTGCTTTATACAACTCTTCTTAAGGGTGGTGCTCATAGGGCTACGTACATGAGCCTTTCGTGACTACTTGCACCAACCCATATAAACATTTGGCATTAGCTCTCGTAAAGACCGAATTTGTCAACTTTGACGTCAAATAGACGTAACACCTTAGTCAAGTGGCAGGTTTTTGGTGGCATAAGGTAGTGTAGTGACACTTTCCAGTTTGACTTACATTAGAAGTCATAACTAACATTTTGTAGTTCAGTCTACTTCTGGTCACTACATTAAGTAACTCAATGCTGCTGATGTGACGTAGCTTACTAAGTGAGGTTAAGTAAATCATATATAATATACCTTCTTTTTTTCCTCATGTCTAAGTAAAATGAGTTTCAAACAGAGTTTTTAGGAAAAACTGTGACACGCTCCATAACACTGAAATTACACTTAAGTGTGTGAATAAAACAGAGCCCGCTTTCTGTTTTATTATTTCAAAGATGGAAAGTTCAGCCGGCACATGATCTATTTTAGCTCATTTCCTCACAGCCCATTTGCTTTTTGCCAGCTGAGCCCTGAGAACATGGCACACAGAGGACAGGCATGAAAGTCTCTTACTCACTATTTAACAATTACAAATAGCTCCATTAGCTTTCTGTATGCCCCAAACCCACACATCGGATTTATTGGTGGAAATGTAGGAGTTCAGACACTTGAGGTGGCTCATTTAAGTCAGTTTGCAAAAGGAGGGACCATTAGCAGGGTGCGCAGATAGATGTAGTACTAGTAGCAGAAATTACAAACTGTACATCATGATAGTGCTCTGCTGCTCAGAGTTCCTCTGTGCATAAAACCGAACGAAATTAGGAAAAAATATGAAAAATTATGAAATATTTAATGTTTAATCAGCATCTTTTATGTTCAATTCAGCACTGAAATAAGTAAGACTGGGTTAGGGCTAGGTAGACATTAGTAAACATTACTGAGAAGGATTGTACATATAAATAAAGATTATAAAATATATTATATAAAGGACAAGCATATAAAATATGTCTTTTGGGAATGAAAATGTAATTTTGTGACACTTTCAGATGCTTTGTTCAGCGTTGGTCTAGAGCCAGTTCAACCTTAGAAAAGATTTCCTGATCGTTTGCGTGACTCTTATAGTGTTACACTGTTAACAGTAAGCCTTGTTACATTTTTTCCCAAGCATACTGTTATGAAAAAAGTTAATTCAGATACTATGCAAGTTTATAGTAGTACAGTATATACTGTGTTATACAAGTTTCCAACACGCATACTAATATATACTAACATACTGGGCATGGAAGGAACACTTATACTGTGGTTTATTTTCCATATATTAGCCTGACAAAGTGCACCCTGATTTATTAAGATCTGAAATAGTGAGTACTCATTTGCCTGTACAATGGAATACATAGTTTATGTAAAGGGTGGGAGCTTTGCAGGTGATTTACAAAGAATAACTGCCTGAATTACATAAAATGCAAAGTAGTAGGAGGAAACAATATTCAAAGAATAAACTGTTTACTCTTGAAAGAGAAAACTGAAATCATAGTATAATACTGACTAAAGGCAATGAGACAAAAAAACACATTTTTGGTAAAAAAAAAAAAACTGTATGAATAAACGAATAAAAGAGTATAGAGATGAGTGTGCATTAATAAAGGCTCTGGTAAAATGCTGTTGGCACCAGATGTTCAAATGCAGTGAATGTCTAATAAACCATTATTTCCATGGTAATAATAATATAGATATACTATGGTATAGCTTTGTTTTCAGCTGACAGAAACAGGCTTTTAAAAATTGAATATGTGGTCTCTAGAATTAATTAATTTGCACACATATTCAAAGTGAATTTAAGGCTTTGTAAATCACATTACAGGTGCAAAACTAATTTATTTTCACTGACATGGCCTTGTATTTAGCACCTTTATGTATAAATGCCCCCAAATGACATTCAGTAAGAAAACAACGGACTAGACATGCTCACATTTGGCTCAAATGTAGTAAATCATCCTGCATGATTTTTTATGGATGTAATTAAGTTTGCTAATGTTTTTACACATAAATATTTGGTAATTAAATTTATATTAATTTGATTTTACTGTGCAGCACGTCAGCCTTCACTTCTTGTCTTTTTAATATGTTCCATAAATATAAACCTGACTTGACTCCTAGAATTTTAAAATGAAGAAATTATTATAAACATTAAAATGAATGGTCACCAGTTTTGTAGCATTTGCGTGATAGCTAGAGTTTGATTAATATTTCTTTAAATTACTCGATGCGTACATTGTAGATAAGAAGAAAGTTTGCTATGTAAGGTCCAGTCATTAATAGGTATATACTCTAGTTAGTGTACTAAAAGGCTCTTTAAAGAATTCAATGTCAACTCAAATTGTTTCAGTTTATTCTGAAGCAAGTGTAGAACCTGTACGTATAGGGACGAATTCAGAGTTTAGTGAGAATTTAAGATCGAAATTGTGCACATCAGTATTCAGAGCTCAGATGTAACTCTGGACTTTATTCAGCATTATTCAGAAGTTTATGTAAGACCGTGTGATTATGCACAATTCCGAACTTGGACTTTGATTGAAGAAGCCCATATTTCTTGTTCGATCAAGTGAGGTGAAGTATTGAGTTCATTGCCACCGTGTGACAAATTGAGGATAGAATGGGGGTATGAGCCATGTCATTAAAATATAAATATAACATAATAAATCCAAATTTGCAGTGATTAATGTCATCATTACATTTAGTACTATTCATCCCACAGTATCCTGGCAACATAATAGACTTGTATTAATATGTTTATTTCGATGCTTGCCATCTTCTCATTCATCATCATCTATTCTTTTTTGTTTATTTTTAGATTGTCTCTAGTTTTTTTTTTTTTTTTTTTTTTTTATATTATATTACAGTTGATGAGAAAAACAGTTCTGAATTTTATATCCCTTTTTTTGGGGCTGAAAGGCAAGTGCTTGTGTTCAAAAGCAGTGGTGCAGCCTCTGCTGAAAAACCCAGTCTCAGATGCTTCTACTCAAAAAAAAAACAAAAACAACTTAAGAATAATTTGCATAATCTGAATGATACTGAAATTGATTTATGCAGGTGTGTAACCCCTTTCTGAGCACACATAACTTTCCCTGCATAGAAATGGATGAACTTTTGAACTTACGTTGCGAACTCTGAATATGGCCCGTGTAGTATAAATTCTATACTTGTATAAGGCAGCTGTTTTACTAGGTTTGTTGGTGAGTTCAGTGATACTAGAGGTGTTTGGACATATGGAGATGTTTGAAGTCTGTGAGGAGCCCTGTAACAATATTTTGGACAGGGCTTGAGAGTGTAAAAATCCAGCCTGCAGCCAGGACTAGCAAATCACCACGCACAGGATAGGCATGGTGGCTTATCATTATATGCTAAATTTAAGGCTTGCATGAAACAGAGGGCTGAAGTGAAATAGAGATGTTTTACATGCATGAGGAATAGGCAGGACAGAAGCTTATCTTGACCCACATATGGCTGCTTGGTACATGATAGGAATGGATGTGTGGGTGACTCTGATCACTTCTAGTCATGCATAAGTGTGAGAGAGAAAGAGAGAGAGCAGTCATGTCTTTGAGTGTCCTAATTGAAAGTTATATTGCTAAGGCAAATATTTGCTCTGAAATGGTCCAGCTTGTCTCCTGGCTTCTTTTCTCATTTTTATGTTCTTGGAGATTGTCCTTCTGCATTTAAAATCTTCCTTTATATTTAATCTATAAGATCTGGGATCTGGCTTTAAGTAGGCGATGCCAAAGTGCTCATTTCAAGGGCAGGCCTTTACCACTGTTCACCAGGGTTTAATTACATTGGTTATAACTTGATTAGGATAGGAATCTCTAGGAGCATTGCGATTTGATTTGCTTTAGTTTTATTTAGATTTTGATTTGGATTTAGTCTGCCACGATGTATGATCCTTTACACAGCTCCATGCTATTTCGATTCTTTTATTTCTGTAGCCTGCGTGAGACTTTTTGCCAGTATGGTATGACCACTCATTACTTTTAAAACTCATCGATTTTCATCCATTATGAAAAACACTAGGCTTAATGTAATGTAATCTGAAATGTTTAATGCTATTGACATTTTTAATTAAAAATTTATAGTTTCCATTGTGTGTGTGTGTGTGTGTGTGTGTTCTGTGCACGCTTTAGCAGTACATGGGCATACAATAATTGATTTCCACTAATCTCCAATATTTCAACATTAATATTATTATATTATACTGAAAAACATTTTAATTACAATTTTAATTAATTAATTACAATTTTATCTGCTCATGCAGCTACTATTGACATTGAGCAGATAACATTTTGATTAAAAGTAACCACCATAAGAAAATACATTAAACTTTGTGTTTATAATATTATGTTTTAAAAGCAACAAATATGCCATACAGGAAAAAAGACAATACATGCTATAAAAAGTAAAAATAAGGCAATGCTTAAGGAATGGGTTTATAATCATATTTTGGTATTCTAAAATGGAATCAGATAAAATCTTGAGACCTATAGATTCCTACCCTAAACAAATTATAACACTGTTTAAACAAAGATTTTTGTAAGATTGTGATGTTTTATCTATCAAATCTTTCCTGATAATTGCAGTGCATATAAGAATGTAGTATTTTATGAGAAAAGTTTATGATCTGAGGTGGAAATTTTGTGACTGTTCAGGAGGGAATAAGCTGAAGGAGCAGCACTTCCGCCTGGACTGGTCCTGGATTTCCCTACAGAAACAGAGCTACGTGGTGGACGAGCAGGCCGGGGTGCTGGAGGTTGTACTCAGACGCAGAGGATACCTGGGGGAAACTTCTTTTGTAGGTGAGTCTGAGATGATTATACAGCCAGCTCAGAAAGTACTGGAATAGCAAGGCCAATTCTTTGTTTTTGTTGTACACTGAAGAGATTTGGGTTTGAGATCAAAAGATGAATATGATACTACAGAATAGGATTTCAGCTTTCAATTCCTGATATCTACATCTAGACATGTTAAACAACTTAGAACATGGCACGTTTTGTTTGAATTTGATCATTTTCCAAGTGATCAAAAATATTGGAACATGTGACTGACAAGTGTTTCTTGTTGCCCAGGTGTGCCCTGTTAGATTGATTGTTTGAACAATTAATAGCTCTAATTGTCTACTTTGCCTGTGAAGACTGCATTTGTTGTTAAAAAGGATAAACCAACATGAAGACCAGAGAGCTGTCTATGGGAGAAAAACAAGCCATTTTGAAGCTGAGAAAAGATGTAGAATTGATCAGAGCCATTGCACAAGCATTGGGCATAGCCAATACAATACAATTTGGAATGTCCTGAAAAGGGAAGAAACCACGGTGTACTAACAACCAGAAATGGAACAGGTGGGCAAAGGAAAACTACAGTAGTTGATGACAGAAACATTGTGATTGCTGTGAAGAAAAAACCAAGAACAACATTCAGTGACCTCACCAACAACTCCACAGGGCATGGCTGTAGGTATCACAATCCACCTTACGAAGAAGACTTTGAGAGCAGAAATATAGAGGTCATACCACTAGATGCAATCCACTCATTAGCAGTAAGAGTCAGAAGGCCAGAATGGAATTTGCAAAGAAATACAGAGATGAACCACAAAAGTTCTGGAACCAAGATTAACCTCTACCAAAGTGATGGAAAAGCCAAAGTGTGGATGAAAAAAAGGATCTGCTCATCCTTCCAAGCTCAATGGTCAAGCACGGTGGAGGTAGTGTCATGGCTTGGACTTGTGGAACGAGCTCACTAATCGTTATTAGCTATGTTTCCATCCACATATTTTTATGCATATGCACATTTAAAAAATGCTGGATGGAAACACATGATGTGAATAAAATCTCCAAAATGTGCATGAAAACCTATGCGCTCAGTTGAAGAGGATCATTTTTTATTCGCTAAGAAGACGTGCATAATCTACAATTTTTAGATTGGAAACATTTTTACGAAATAAATTCCTCGATGCGCATCAAAAAAAGTCATGTGACTTTGCCTCAACAAATGATGTGATTGGATAATTTGCAGAAAACCCTTTTTGTTGACGTGATCCCTGTAACCCTCAGCCAGAGGCAAAATAGGGGTATAGGTTCTCTGAAATCCCTGAGCCAAAGTCTCTCATTGAGATAATTTGGTATAATTACCTCCCAGAACTGTCTCACATGATCCCGTTCCCGAATATCAGGCATCCGCCTCCGATTGCAAGATAACGTGAGGTTTGTGATAGGGTTTTGCCTGCGAGCTCTGAAGCGCAAATAATTTACTATATTGGGAAAAAAGAGCCACAATGGCATCCCTGGTTGCAACAACTTTCATTTGTAGTGATACTTTGTGCCAGTTTCCCCGGAAGTGACAAATTTGTTCTGTTGAACACATGGGATGGAAACGGTGCTTTGGTTGCAAATGTTTTATACAATATTCCAATTTTTAAGTTATGCCATAAGTTAAACTTACAACTTGGTACGTCATCATGGAGCAAGACAATAACCCAAAACACACTGCCAACACAACAAAGGACTTCATCAGGGGAAAGAAGTGGTAGGTTTTAGACTGGCCAAATCATTCACCAAACCTTAACCCAACTGAGCATGCCTGAAGAGGAGACTGAAAGGAGAAATCCCCCAAAACAAACAACAACTGAAAGAAGCTGCACTATAAGCCTGGAAAAACATCACAAATGAAGAATACAACAGTTTCGTGATGTCAGTGGGTCACCAGCTTGATGCAGTTATTGCAAGCAAGGGATATGCAACCAAAGATTAAGTGTTATTTACTGTAAGACTAGCTGTTCCTATATTTTGCTCACCTAAAAATTGAATGGTTTGCCACCAAAGGTGCCATGTTCTAAGTTGTTTAACCCATCTAGATCGGGAAATGAAAGCTAAAATTCTCATCTATTGCCTAATATTCATCTTTAGATTACAAACCCAAATGGCTTCATTGTATAGCCACAACAAGAGAATTGGCCTTGCTGTTTCGATACTTTCAGAGTATTTGTTACCCTGCTATTTATTCTGTCCTTTACCTGTTCACTTGGATTGCCGGCAGCCTAAGCCATGACCTCAGGCACCTCGTTTATTTTTTAACAATGTTTTTTTATTATTATTATTATTAATTGCACTGCCTGAGTTTTTCCACGATCCCAAATGAAAGGTGATGCAAATGCTACAATCACAAGACCCTGGCAAAACAGGGTCTAATCTTTTGCATTGAAGTGAGACTGAATTCATGGTGTGGGCTGTTATTGCTCTGGCTTATCCACTGGAGGTTTTTATCCAGTGTATGAGATTGTATGAGTCTTAGAGGCTGAGATGAAAGCTTGTTGTATCTGCAGGCTCTAGAGCAGTCAGAATAATTGTGTGTGTGTGTTTGTACCTGCTTATTTTACTTTGCCTGCCACCGACCACAATCAGTATCACATCCATATTCATATCACTGAACGATTTGATTTATGCTGTGCGTGTTTGTGTGTGTGTATGTGTGTGTGATATAAAGAGAGTGAATAAAAGGAAGATTTTGCATAAAAAAACAAGCTAACAAAAAAAAACAGAGGATAAGAAAAGACAGCGATTACAACAGAAACACAGGGAAAGAGAAAAGGAAAAAATGCTCAAACTAATGGGGGTTGAAAAAAAGAAATGATGTTTCTCTCTCACTTTAGGGAGCTGTAGACAAATTTAGCCCTCTGCATGCTGGCTTTAATCAATAAGCTCATATTTAAATAAACAACTCAGTCAAGCATTCAGCATATACAGCCTTCACTTTCTGCCAATCAAAAACAGATGTTTATCCAACACTCTAACAGGAAGTGTTTTATTTCAAATTACACTATATGGCCAAAATTTTGTGGACAACTGACCATCCCACCCATATGCGGTTCTTCCCCAATCTGTTGCAACAGAGTTGGAAGCACAGAATTGTCTGAAATGTCTTCGTATGCTGTAGCATTATGATTTCCCTTCACTGGAACTAAGTGGCCCAAACATGATCCAGCATGACAGTGCCCCTGTGCACAAAGTGAGGTTTATAAAGTCAAGGTTTGCCAAGGTGGATGTGGAAGAACTCAAGTGGCCTGTACAGAACCCTGACCTCAACCCCACTGAACACCTTTGGGATGAACTGGAACGCTGACTGAGCCCCACGCCTCCTCGTCTGATATCAGTGCCTGTCCTCACTAATGCTCTTGTGGCTGAATGTACACAAATTCCCACAGCCACGCTCCAAAATCTAGTGGAAAACCTTCCCAGAAGAGTGGAGGTTATCATAACAATAAAGGGGGAACCAGTGAGATGTTCAGATTAATATTGAGTAAGTGACATTTCGGAAACAATATGGACAAATGTTCTCTTTCCACTAACGGAAATAGATCCCGAAGAATCTCACTTTATAGCACGTTGGCTAGCTAGCTCACATTGATTTGTACGTTCCTGTTAAAGGTGCTTCCAGTAAAATTGGTGTCCCGTCTTGCATTTCTGATGACCTTTCATATTTTAGGCCAAAAGTTGTATTCCTGAAAAGTATCATTTGCTATGTTCGCTGATGATGTCGCTAACACTACTGTAGTAATTTACTCAATTACATTTGCTCAAAATACAACTCAGAAGGTTCATAGTGACAATAACTGGCAGATATCACTACTACCACATTTGCCTCGCACCTCCGGGTTTGGGGGTTCGGTTCCTGCCTGTATCCCGTGTGCATGGAGTTTGCATGTTCTCCCTCTGCTTCAGGGGTTTCCTCCAGGTACTCCGGTTTCCTCCCCCAGTCCAAAGACATGCTTTCTAGGCACCTCTAAATTGTCCATAGTGTGTGCAATTGTGCCCTGCAATAGGTTGGTACCCCATCCAGGGTGTGCCCTGAGTCCCCTGGGATAGGCTCCAGGCTCCCCACGACCCTATGTAGGAAAGATGGATGGATGGATGGATGGATAATACCTTGACTGTGGCATGATCGTTGGTGCCAGAAAGACTTATACTGATTATGGAGTAATATCAGAGTCAGCAGAACCTGAATCTGAATTTGTAATAATGCTTGGAAAAAAAAAACACTCACCATCCACTTTAATAGGAACACCTGTACATAAAGTGGATGGTGAGTGTATGTGTGATGTTGAAAAATTTCAGTGTGGCTCTTGTGATATTAGAATGTATTTCTTCTGAATTCAACTATCTGAACTTCCAGCCTTTCATGAAATAAAAATTCAAGCTATGAAATGTTAAAAATTCAAGCTATCTAGAATTCAGGTTGAAAATATTCAAGCAGTTGAAAATTCAGTCAGTTAAAAATTCAGGTTGAGCAATTCAGAGAAAATATCTGGAGTACTCACACCTCTGAGCTCATGGAAAGGGACTTCATTTCTTAGTCATATTTCATGGTGATGCATAGTGCCATCCCAGACTAGCAACCCAGTGGGGTTTTCCCAAATTTAGGTTACCATTTTGTGATACAAACTCAAATTAAATACTAGTGTTACTTAATTAATAGCTTAGTTAATAGCTTAGTTTTGTTACTTAGTTAATCAGCTATCATTATAAGAGATAAACAACTTCTTGATTTCTAGCAGACTTACTTTACATCAGCAAATCCAGCCATGCTTTAGCATATGACCAGTTAAGCCAACTGCGGTAGAAACCCATGAGACCAGCTCTTTTTTTTCAAGCATTACAAATTCAGGTTCAGGTTCTGCTGACTCTGATTTCACACCATAGCATAGCATATCTCCTGGGATTTTCTCTAGATTTTACACGGAATTGTGCGAAAAACAAAGAACATCCAGTGAGCAGTTCTGCAGGCAGAATTGTCTTGTTGATGAGAGAGCTCAGGTAAGAATGGCCAGACTGGTTCAAGATGACCAGAAGGTGACTTAAGTAAGTGCATTATTATTCTGTAATGAGCTGAAAAGTATCCCAGAACACACAATACAATACACCAAGCAAGAGGTGGATGAGATACAACAGCAGAAGCCCACATCAGGATCTACTCCAGTCAGTCAAGAACAGGAGTCTGAAGCTACAGTAGGCACATGCTCACCAAAATTGGCCATGTTGAAGATTGGAAAAAAAAAAAAAAAATCTCATGGTATTTTTTCTAATCTTGAACTGTCCAGTTTAGGTGAACCTGTGACCCCTGTAGCTTCAGGTCAAGTTAAATCAGGTGGCTTTTATTGTCATTTCAACCGTATACAGCTGTAGAGTGCACACTGAAACAAAACAGCGTTCCTCCAGGACCATGGTGCTACAAAAAACAACACAAAACTGCATGAGACTACACAGAACTAATTAAAGACTACACAGACCTACACAGGACTACATAAAGTGCACGCGTGCAAATGTGCAAACAGCGCAAGTCAAGTACAAATTTCCTAAAACAGGACAATAGGCAGTAAAGGACAGTGCAGCACCGACTAGTACACGGTTCTAGTGTGGATAATGTGGACAGAGAGCCATATGTAGCAGGTTGTGCAAAAAAGAGACAACAATATAATAGTAAAATGCTGTAAATGTAAACATAACATACTATGACACTATGTATTTACTATGATAAATACAGTGTTAGCAGAAAGAGTGCAGGTGGTCAGTACAGTATTTTGTGTGCGGTGTTTTAGCAGCAGATTCATGTTCTTGGCTCATGAAAAATGTGCTTTTTTTTAAAACCCCTCTACACTATCCTGATTTGTGATTTTGTAAGTTCATATGCTGTTTTTACGCCTCCACCACTGGGTATTTTTTGGGTTGTCTGTCAGCACATCTATCAAAGATTCTCGTTAGTGCGATATATCAAGAAAAATCGGTTGAATGTTACATGGGAATATCATTGCAACCAGCAGATGAACTGATTAGATTTTGGAACTGATTTAAACAGGGTCGAGGTCACGGCAAGGTCGAATGTCTGAAAGAGGTTTTCTCCAATAGCTTGCTTATTGTTTGAAGTATATTTGAAAGGTATTTCAGGCATACAAATTAGTTACAAGAGGGACTGGACTTAATGGTGCCTTCATCTGTTTACTTAAAGGAAATATGTCTTAGAGAAAATTGCTATATGAGTCGATATCTCTGCTAAGTGTGTGTGTGTGCCTTCAATTTTATTAAAAACTACTGAAAAACAAATTAGTAGCTGCAGGTCCACTTGTGCAACTCCTCACAGATGTTCCGCTTTCTCCAGCATACACACCTATTCCCTTCCACTACTCTCCTGCGGCGTTCCTCGTCTCTGCCTCTTCACTTCTCCATACTGCACTCCGAGCGCACAGAAAATCCCTCCTTCTGCTCAAAAGATAGAATTGAATGTGAAGCTATTCTTTCGCTTTTTTTTCCCCCTTTATATTTACTTTCTTTCCACTATCTATATCTCAAGGCTTTCCTCTTTGAAGATTCCATTGTGTTTCATGTATTTTCTATTGTTAAGGGAGCACAGAGGACGTAGTAGAGGTTGAATGTGAAATGATTCTCATACTGCCTGGAGACAGTATTCAGATGTAAGCAGAATTCAGATCATGGTGCTTATTTATCAAACCCCTCGGAAGAAGAATCTTAGAGCAGGCTTTTAAAAATGTATTTATTTATTTATTTATTTATTTGTGGCCTATAGGGTAGAATGAACCG
Source organism: Pangasius sanitwongsei (assembly GCA_037576675.1). Classification (NCBI taxonomy): domain Eukaryota; kingdom Metazoa; phylum Chordata; class Actinopteri; order Siluriformes; family Pangasiidae; genus Pangasius; species Pangasius sanitwongsei. The sequence continues at coordinate 9,791,253 of CM075019.1, read as the reverse complement.
ATCCTAGACTAGCTGTTTTGCTGTTTTAGTCTCAGCTAACCCACTTCTTATCCTCATTGGTGGTGTATTTGCTTAGAAACATGACATTACTTCCAGTAAAATCATTGTTTTTTTTTTCTAATGGGCTTAAACAATAATTTCAGCGGTTTGTACGACAGCTCCTTAAATGGTTTCTCCTTTCAAAATATCTCTCATTAGAGCGCATTTATAGGATTTTATTTTGAAAAATAACATCTAGTAGAATTAAATATATAGATATGCACTCTAACATTGACTAATTTTACCATCATAATCTAATTTTAAAATCACACTGAAATGACACATTGCACGAGGAGGATTACTGAGCCACAGGCCTGAATTAAGCCTGTATCCTGAAGAAATTTAATTCCACCCAGCTGTTTGGGAGGCTCTGACAGAAGGGACCCTGCCAGCCCCTGTGCTTGAAGTGATTCTGATCAAACACTTTATGGCAGATTCACCACAGATTGCCCCAATGGGAGGGGCGTTCTAGACTCGTCACTCCTTGGCAAGTCGCAGTTATAATATTGTAAATTTTTGTATTCTGTCATTACACAACCTTCAATTTCCTGTACATCTTACTGCAGCCAGAACGACTAATGTTCTAAAATGCTCTAGAACGGCATCCATCCCTCATTAGGCATCATTTCAGGGGTATTGGTTAAGGTTCTATGCTTGTGATTAGAAAGTTAGTTGTGAGTTTTAGATCTTAGAACTGCCAGGTTCCTTACACCCCAGCCACTCCAGCAGTGTGCTACAGTGGCTGATCCTGTGCTCTGATCTTACATTTTTTTCAAGTTAGGATTTGTGTGGGGGGAAAAATCTAGGTAATGGAGATGAAATATAACCTTTTCATTGATGGTTTGCCATTTTCCCAAGTCACCCTTTAAACATGTTTATAACATCAGAACCTTGTGTAATATGAACAGAAATTCAAGAAACCATTGTGTCATTTTAAAGTCACTTCATCTCTTTACAGAAAAAAAACAATGTTGATGCATTTGCATTTAAAGAATGAAAAGCTGGATTTGTGTTAAAATTGAATGTGCAGCACCTTCAAATGCAATAAACTCCACTGTAATGCGTTCCACTGTGCAGTGCTGTAAAAGTGGCTGAACTAAACACTCAGCACTCTAATTGTTTTGGTTTTTTTCCCCCCAAATAACGTGGTTGTCGTGATTGAATTTTAGTCAAAACCATGCAGCATCTGTGCGGCACTGAAATGCAATAACTGTCATATCACAGATTAATTTTGAGTATGTTTGAGAACCTAGTCAGAGATATTTATCTGAGCTGCAATAGATCAGTAGATGAAGTTTCAGGGTGTTTATGTATGACATCTCATGCCATGCCCCTGAAACCTTTGTCTTATAAAATAATAAGAGAAAAGCCAGAAAATGGGTTGATTGTTTCGCCTGAGTGTTGCCAAGGTGTACAAACTCCATTGGGCTGCAAGTCAGGAATCAGAGATTGATTAGGAGCGTGTCTGTAAAGCCAGATTTTGTAGAGGACTTGTGATTTGACAGTTATTACATTTCATTGTGACAGTTATTACATTTCTTTCTGGCACAAATCTGCACTATTTTGATTAAAATGCAATGAAAATGACCACATTATTTGGAGGAAAGCAATGAAGTATTTAGCATACAGTGTAGCCGTTTAAAGGAGTGGAATGCAATATAGCTGAGTTGGTGGCATTTCAAAGTAATGTGCATTCATTTCAGCATTCTATTCTTTAATTGCAAATCTCTGCATTGTTTTGCAATAAAGAGATCGAGCAATATGAAACAGTGTGATTACATTGACATTTTCAAGGGTTTCAATGTGGCATGAATTCCTTTCCATATTACAGCATCAATTCTGAATAGTTTTAAACAATGTTGAAAAATCACAAGAAGCAGTGTGACTTCTATTGTCATGAAGGTTAGGTACAGTCTTAGCAGAGCATATCGATTCTGAAACTTAGAGAAGTAGCAGTCTTGTCTACATTAAGGGCCTTTTTCTGCAGGTAGTTATGGTCTTACCATTAACCTTAAATTTAGCAAGGGGCAAACCTGGGGCAAACCTTCCCTCACTTTCTCCATTTCTCTCATTTCCGTTGAAGGCATCGGCACTTTGGATGGCAGTGCTGAGAAGGAGAAGGACTTTCGGGGGAAATTCCAGAAACAGGTGCAGTTTAACCCTGGCCAGAGCACAGCTACATGGAGGATCAAGATCATTTCTGATGGGAAGTATGAGCAGTCTGAGACCTTCGAAATCATTCTGTCTGAGCCTGTCATGGGGGCATTGGAGTCACCAGCGGTGGCCACAGTGGAGATTGTGGATCCAGAAGATGGTAAACACAGAGAGAATTTAATGAATATCTTGAGACCTTGGAATTTTAAGGTTCTGTATGACAATTCACTGAAGATATCAAGGCATAACATTTTGATGCTTAATAAGGTGAAATTGTTTTGACTATATTTTTATATTAAGCAATATTTTTGACTGAAAACGTCTCATATATATTGACTGGCATGTAGTGGCTCATTTTGCAAAGAAAAAAAAAGTCAGATAGAACCTTATAATTCCCATGTCTCAAATTGCTTTCCTCTATGGTAGTATTTTGTATTTAAATTAAATCGCCACTGATTATTAATAATAATAATAATAATAATAATACATTTTATTTATAAAGCACTTTACATTTTAAAGAAAATCTCAAAGTGCTAC
>CM075019.1:9771829-9788423 GCA_037576675.1 Pangasius sanitwongsei | reverse complement strand
CCCCCTGATGGTGTCCTCGACCTCATATTGAGTAACCTCTGGGAAGCAGCAAAGCAGGATCGAAATATCAGACTGCGAGTCAGCAGTTGGGGCAGACAAGGAGGAGGGAACATAAAAAGAGGAGTAATAATAATAATCGAAGATGTGAAAAAGCACAAACACTCAAGAACATTCGACATATGTCTAAGACGCATATGTCCTACTTATTTTTAATGTATATATTGCACATGAGTGCACTTAAATTACACATATAGATGGGTGACAAATTAAGGGAAGTGCTTTAGTAAGGTGTTGGGCCACCACAAGCCAACAGAACAGCTTAAATGTCCCCGGGCATAGATTCTACAAGTCACAGGAACTGTACTGAAGGGATGAACACCATTGCTCAACTGGTGTTTGGATGGTGATAGTGGAGAGCTCTATATAAAACATTAGTCCAAAATCTCTCATAGCTTGTCAGTTGTTCAGATGGGGGGACTGTGAAGACCATAGCATACTATTTTCATTTTCACACTCCTCAACCTGATCCCTCATGTCCTGTGGACGGGGACATTGTCATCCTGGTAGAGACCACTCCTAGGACTTCATCGTAGGATAAAGGTCTTGAGTCAGAAGAACTTTTATTAATTTACATTGGACAAATAGACCCAAACCATGCCAACAAAATGCTCCCACAACATAACAGAGTCAACAGTTTTTTTTCCTTCAGTTAGTCACTCTTGTGCAAATATTGTGTCCAGTAATAGACAATATAGTCATTAAGTACTAAAGTCATTTATCAGTCTGACAAGAGAGTAGTTCTGATTTGAATGACCTCTGAGTACTTATTTAGCAATACTACTTTCTATATAAAAAAAAACAAAAAACAAAACAACTGTTAGCATTCCACTCCATTTTGACCAAAATGTCAGTACACACTTCATACTAGTGGAGTCTGAGTTACTTCACAATATATCTGGGGGATGTGAATTCCTTTTTTTGTTTCACAGCATGGATCCCAGCCTTCTCTCCACGGCACAAACACAAATACAATAAGCCTCATACTGAAGATGTATTTTTTTTTAAACTAGTCCACAATTATCTAAGCACTTTATCATCCCTCCTGGCTATTATGAACATCCATTTTTCTTCTGCATCTAAGTAGACTCATTTTCAAGCTTCTGTTAACCACCCAGCATTAAGGCATTACAGAACATCTAGTCTGTAATGGTAATTTGCACTTTAGAGTGAATAGGAATATGGGATGTGTAGGCATTAAGAGTTTTTCCTAGAACAACACTGATTAAGGATTATAGAAGAGTCCTTCTGGAAAAGGACCTGGCGCATCGAGTACAAACACTATATATACACTATATAGAGGTATATGCACAAAACACTGCTTTCAAATTAAGCATCGGAGAAGCTGCTAATGAAAATCTTTGTCGTGATAAACCTGCAGCTCAGCCCCAGTAATCTGAATTGTGTTTCCCTGTCGAACATTAGCCTCTAGATGTGTTGACTTTAGCTTCATTGTTTGCTCCACTGCCTTGGGAGTCTCGCATTCGCACTTTCATAAGCAAACTTAGATTTGTAGGCTATGAATAACCAAAGGCTTGTTTTTATTTCACAGTGTGTATGTGCGTGTTTTCCTTTATTGACTTTGTGGAGTCTCTTGGTAATTATAATTTAGATCTATCACACCGAATGCAGCTGTTGCGGTCTTAGAGTGAACTTATTTCTCCATGTTTAAAAAAAAAACTCCACGGCTTCCCCTGTGAGCTAATTACCAGTTTTACGGCAGGGTTTGTTGTTGCCGAGGCCACATTCTCTTGGGAAGCTTACCGCGTTGGAGAGCCGTGGCTCTCTGTAATGTCAGGAATGTAGAAGAAGCGAGACACTTGACTAGCCTACATGCTCCAGGCCTGCTGTTTTGCTCCAGTCTCTATGCTTGGGATTAATTACTCTTTTTAAGTATTTGCGTTTTTGTTGTAGCCTGCAGTGTGGCTCTGTATTCATCCTTCCAGATGAACTCCTAGCCACATTAATATTGTAACACAGTGCTGGGATTTCCATCGATGTGCCTGACCCACTTGCCCTGAGTTGTGGCATGGGTATGAAGATTTTTAGTCACGCAGGGCAGATGTTTTAACCCTCATCTGAGAGGTTCGTCCGCTCTATGATTACACTACAAGTCTTCATGATTATAATGCAGGTTCAGTAGCCTCAACTATATCCAACGGCCGATGTGAGACAGAGCACGCATCTGAGGTTAAAAGGTTTTCTCTGTAAAGTGCATGCTGTTTTAACACACAGTCTATTTCTTGTGGCTGTGGAACAAGTATGAAAAAAGGAAAACGGGGTCCATGGGTATAAAATCTAACCCCCGTGCTCTGTCCCAGCATTCAGTAATTGGCTGTTGAAATTGATGTTGCTTTGGAGTTTGTATGAAGAACATAAAAAGGATTCTGATTTCAGCAGCATTCATTGAACAGTGGCGCTAATTACAGTTTTCTGTGCAGAACTGATGACTGAGTCACAAATGTAAAAGGAATGCAGATACAGTTCTTCATTATCTAGGAGTACACGGAGTAGGACAGTAGCAGTTATTCCTAATTCATCTATCCATTTTTAACACTTTTGGCACGAACAGCCATAGTACCAGGAAAATTGAAAAAGAATTAGCAACATGTATGTTAGTATCTCTAAAATTATTTGTTTCATATTTACTAAGGGTCTGTGTGTGTGTGTGTGTGTGTGAGTGAGAGAGAGAGAGAGAGAGAGAGAGAGAAAACATGGTTCAAGGTGATTTAATAATGTCTTTCAAAATAGCTTGTGTTGCTTGTTTGTCTAAATAAATATGTAATTTTGAGCATTTACAGTGTACAGTTCAAAATACAGGGCAGTGTGTATGCAAATAGATTCATTTAGCACTCACAGTGTAATTTACTAGATCTGAAACTCACCCCAAGGACATGACCAAAGGGCAGGTTTTACATTTACATTTTATATTTACAGCACTTAGTGAATGCTTTTATCCAGAGAAGTGCATTGAATGCATTGAAAAGCATGTCCACACTCGTACAAATAAACAGTGGTCTAATAATATCATAAGGCCATAATAACCATACTATGTACCCTGACCATAACAAGACCATACTATGTGTTTTTTTTTACATAGCAGTTAATGCGAGAGTTATAGTACAGCATTTTTTTTTCCCTCCCTCAAGTGTTTAGTGAAGAGATGCGTCTTCAGTCCTCGTTTGACGACAGACAGTGACTCAGCTGTTTGGACAGACAGGGTCAGTACGTTCCACCTGGGTGGCAGTACAGAGGAGAGTCTTGATTGGTTTTGAATTTGCATGAGCACATTTCTGAGGTTTGAGAACAAAATAAAACCATTCTCTGCATGTCACTGCCTTTAATCAGTGTTGTACTTGACACATAATTATGCACATTACAAGAGGTATCTCGCATTTTCACTCTTCAGGGAGATCCAAACTTTCCGAACATGCAAAACCCAAATATTTAATTTGTTTCTACTCCCAGTGTTGCATGTGACATCGCTTATCCAATTATTCTTTGTAAATGACTGCAACGTGCCGACTAACTACACACATATGCATTTAACAAACAGCATGTGACAATTTATACTATTTATGTGAGATCTTAGTAAATCAGGGGCTTTGTGTTTAGCTGTATTAGGGAACTTCTGTGTCAGGTTTCAGAGCCGAATATGTTATTTGTGTCTATGTATATAGATACACTTGCTATATCTAGTTTGAAGAACTAAAAAAAACTGCTACTATCATTCATGATGTCAGTGTGATCGTTTCAAAAGAGGGAACTGGAAATTAACAACAAGAACAAAACGTGCTCAATTAGTATTGCTGTGGCCGTATAACTGCAGGAAATTCTGCAGGAAATATCTCATTGTTGCTAGCAAGTCTGTGTGGCTCAGGCTTTAGCTTTGCAGGGAAAGTTGTGACACAGTTCAGGTGTAGTTTGATTCTCCAGTGTGAGAGAGAGGAAGTAATGTCCAGGGAATATGTGGACTCAAAACCAGGATCTCTCTCTCATTAAGACCTGGAGGTAGTGTGTCACTCTTTGAAAGTAACGAGCATGATCTCCAATCTATATGTTGTTTTTTTCCCCCTGTATTTCTCCCTGTCTATACCCCTGGCCTCTCTGTGTCTGCTGTGAAGAGAGGTCAGCTACGGTGTGATGAACAGCCTAGAGATGTGAGTAACGGATCAGGATTAATGAGTACAAACATGGAGATCTGGGACAAGAGCAGAGAGCAGATTCTGAGATCTTATTTTATTTGTTTATTTATTTTTTGTGTAGTGGTTCCATTGTGGATGGTGGAAAGTAGCTTGCATGTCACTTTGCTAATTTCACAGCATTGCCAAAAACATCCTTCATTTGACTGCCTGACCTTCCCTCCCTCAGTCAGTTTGATGTTTACAATAAAAATCTGTTCAAATGTTCACTTGTTCCTGGTATATAAAATAGAAATACCCGAATGCACTCCTATTCAGCTAGACAGTTTCATCCACTGTGGCCAATAATAATTGTGGAATGCACAAAACCATTGAAGCATTGTGTTGCATAAAGGCCTCTATAATCTAATAAAAATAATAATAATAATAATAAAACTGGAACAGTGTGGGATTGTGCACCAATGAATTTTGTGTTGAATGCAAATATCCTTAACTCACAAAGTGAGGCATTTCCTCAACCCAAGCTCAGTAATAATGTTTCGAATAATCAGCCTATCTTCAATGGTTCTTTAAATTGGCTTCTTCTCAGCCGTACATTTTTACTGCTGCTGACATTTTAGTATGCCAAGAGAAGAATAGCACTTTCTCCTGTTTTTGGCAGAGTCTACGGTCTTCATTCCCCAGGCTAGACTTGTTGTCGAGGAGGACATTGGAGAGCTGCTGGTCCCTTTACACAGAAGAGGAGACGTCAGTGAGGAGCTGATGGTGCTCTGCTACACGCTGCAAGGTACGTTCAACCATCTGTGCCACTGTAGCAAATATAGAATGATGCAGGAGCTGGGAAGCCACAATAAGATCCAATACTTGTTTCTTTTGGGCCATTTTATGACTTGAAGGCTTCTGATTTTTCCAACAACTGCAATAGAGCCGCTAACAGATGGTAGTCGGAGGCTAGCTGCTGATTTATTAATGTATGGAGGAAAACACAATGGGGTGTGTTGTTATAGGAAAATAATCAGTGACAAGATGGTGTGGTACTAACCCAAAGTTATATTCCTCTTATACCACAGCAATTTACTGACAGTTACGATTTTTATTTTATTAACGAACGACACCTCATTCTTTTGACTGGCTATAACAGTCAATAACACGGCACAGCGGTGACACTGGAGACTCCTTGCATAAATGTTAAATATTCATAGGAAGCTTCAACATTGCATGTTTTCTTTGTTAGAAAATGACACTGTTTTAATTCCTTTATTATTAGCGTTAGATTATACGGCGCATCTGAGCCTTCTCTGCTGTGTCTGGCGTTCTCTACAGGCTCGGCTACAGGCACAGTCCCCAGCACTGTTCTGTCTTTCTCGGACTACATCTCCCGACCGGAGGGACAGACCAGCATGCTGCGTTTTGAAAACGGAGAGACGGAGAAGCTTTGCCGTGTTGTGATCATAGATGACTCACTGTACGAGCCCGAGGAAAGCTTTAACGTCTCCCTCAGCGTGGTGTTAGGTGGCCGCCTTGGCTCTGAATACCCCAGCACATGCATCAGCATCCTGCCGGACCTGGACGATGGTAGGAGACTGCACACAAATGCGCAATATTTCTAGGAGATATCACAGGGAATATTATTTTATCAGCAGCTTAAGGCAAAAATGGTAAATAAACAAAACTGTAATTATGCCATACTTGATACTAACAATGAGCAACAAATGTCAACAAATGAACTAGATTAACCCGAAAATAATTCAGTTAAATAAATAGGCACTTCAGTACCGCTTAAGTATCCAATTCCCAATATAATTCTAGCAACACTGAATGCTTAATACGTAGCAAACACTACTGACATCATCAAAGTTCAGAATAACAACACGCTAAAAGGAAAACAATGCTGTTGGACAACATCTACTTTTTGAACAGCATCTGCGGTTTGTTTTAACACACGATTTGCCAGGTGCACAGGAGTATCTTCCCTCTAGAAGCCTCGTTTCCTTTTATACGCCTGCAAGAACGGTAACGATGAGGTTTTTTCAAATCTGCTTGCTTCTTCGGTCTAAGTGGAATCATTGTGTTCCAGTTGTAAACAGTGAAACAGTTGTGCTTTCAGCTCCTTTTGTGCTCCTGGTTTATTGTGCTCCTTCTCCAATAGGACAATAGCAGCTTATGGATTAAAGCAGGTCTGAGCTATTTCTAGGAGATAAATGAAGTTCTCAGAATGATGTATGTACACCCTGCGTATCTAGAGACGGTAGTGTGTGCATTTGTATGTGTGCGCACGCACACGACTATCCTATCCACTTATAGCCTGCATCCACGTTATAACCAGAACATGGATTAGCAAAAGAAATCTAGTGTGCTTTAGGGCAAGCAGGTGGATGGTGGTGTGAATATTGTTTTTTTTTTTTTTTTTTATACTGTGGTCCACATGGGGCTGAATTTTACTTGTGGCTATGCTCTGGATTTGCTGTGGATGGTGTGTTAACACTAGATGGAGGAGGAAAGTGCTGCTTAATAAGAGCTTACCCTGGGTAGCTTGTTTTGACATGCTTCAGTATGTAAAGTGCTCTTGAACAACAAAAAACCCCTCAGCACACGCACACACACACACATATACACACAATCACACGCACAGATGCCCCCTAGGTGTTCAAGGTTCTCAGAAATATCTCATTGTTTTCCATCCTGAGAGCTACAGATTGCATCTCTCGCATATCTAACTGTCTTATCGTTGAATCTAAATTACAAACCCTGGAACATTATTTGAGTAGATTTATTTTAAGGGGCATGTTTAGTTTAGGATGGTCTCTTATTAGGACATGATATTTTATTGAATAACTACAGTAGACGTCGCCATCACAGCCACTTTGAACTGATGCTCAGAGGTACACTCTTGGGCAAAAAAAAAAAAAAAAAAATTGGGCCAAGCTCAAAATGGCAAAATATTAAGCTTTTAATGGTCTTAACAACAACTCATTGGTCAGGACATTAGCAAGAATGAAACAAATGCACTCATGAGACCTCCTGTGCCACCGTTTGCTTGTTTACTTTTGCTGCAGTGTTTGGGGAAAAGCTAGAAACAGGGAAATTCACTTATATAGTCTTCTTGTACGCAGAGGTAGAATCATAATAATGATTAAATGTCTGATGTAAAATTCAAACTAACACATGTTTGCCTGGGTGTACAGAATTTTTTTTTAAGGGACACAAGGCTTAAACGTTTAAATAAATCAAAGGGAAAAGCTATCCCATACTAAGTTCATTATCTGTTTGTTCAATTCGTGCTAATTTCCTGACCAGTGATTTGTTGTTAAGACCATTAAAAGCTTAACATTTTGCCATTCTGAGCTTGGCCCATTTTTTTTGCCCAGGAGTGTATGTTATTACAGAGACACACACAGAGTAGTTAAGGTAGCTGCAAAATACTAAGGGAGACTTTCTGAAAACGTGTAGTTTGGAATATGCAGTGAATATAACATGCCTTATGACCAAAGCACTCAAGTAAAAATTATGTAGCAGAAGGGTATTGCGATGAAAATGATGATGAAGATAACACCAAAAAAAAACTAAGCTCATGAGTTTAGAACTTATATAAGCTATATATAAATACTATATAAACTACATGTAATACGGAAAGATACACATAGCATTTTCTGCATTCAGTAGCATTCTCTGCTTGCTATATACAGAGCTACACACCCCCGCACCCCAGAGGAAGAATGTGAAGTGCCACCTCTCCTGAGGTGATCTAACATGGGCCTTTGGGTGTGAAAGAAGGGTTTGAGGGGTGAGTGATGGGGGCTGGTGTGTCCAGGTAAACAGATTCTCAGAACCTCTCAGGCCTTGCTGGCATTGGTCATTTTTGTGTGAATCAGACAATGAGAGTGTGATGGCAGTAAGGAGTTCAATCTCGACCTTCTGCTCTTGCCAAACTCAATTTCACCCCAATGTACCTCTGCATCTACTACTGATATATGCGTATTTGTGTGCATGTGTACCTATATACAGTAGGGTCCAAAAGTCTGTGATTTTTTTTCATTTAAAATTGGAAATAAACAGAAGGCTTTATAATTTTGAAACATTTAAAACAATGAAAGATGATGTTCAATATCTTGAATATTTAATATTCAAGACTCTGCACTATTTCGAGGTCCCTATTTAAATGTAAGCCAATTTGTGATATTGATCATGTTAACTGCTTTGTAAAAAAGGTCAGATTTTCCTCCTGCTTAAGCTCTTCTACTGAAGCATATTTTCAGAAGACACTTTGAAGGATTTGATCTAAAATGGATCATAAGGTTTTGCACAAACTTGTGGAGTCCATGCCAGCTCGAGTGCACATTAAAGCATTAAAGCAATGATGTGTCCTCATAGTGAATGATTTGTTGCCTTGCTCTCTTTCTACATTTTTCTCCTCTTGTTCTTATTCTATATCTCTATAATATATACAGTAGAGACGGGTTCAAGGTTTCTATTGATTGCCGACTGATCTTAATCTGGCCCACTGTTGTGAAGGGATTTTCTTTAACAGGGAAAGAACACTTTTCTGTCTATAAACAGTGCTGTAATCCCTACACCGTTCACCCAACTTGAATGTAAAATTCATTATTTAATTTCAACTCCAGTATACTGTGTTAGACAGCTAAAATAACAATAACTTTGTCAGGGTCCAAATATTTATGGACCTGATTGTATATGAAATGCATAAAATGCATAAAACAGTCTGAAACAGAATGCACACAGAAGGGTGCAAAAAAAAAAAACCCAAAAAATCCAGTGAGCATCAGTTCTGCAGTGTGACAGTGTGACACATCTGACAGAAGTCAGGAGAATGGCCAGATTGGTTCGTGCTGACAGGAAGGCTACGGTAACTCAAATAACGTCTCTTTACAACTATGGTGAGCAGAAAAAAACATCTCAGAACATGTCAAAATTTGAGGCAGATGGGTTACAACAGCAGAGTCTTCAGCTGTCCAGTTTTTGTGTGCCTATGTTTAGGTTGGGCTGCTGGAGCAAACCACTGATGATGGACAAAAAAAAAAAAAAGAAAATGAATAGTGGGCCTCCTATTCATATCATGTTGATGTACTTTGCTGAGGTCCACATCACATAAAAAAAACACCCATGCTGGCACATGTGGGAAAAAAAACTGATAGTGAGACTTACTTGATCTGTTCAGTATGAATGTATTTGTATTTAGTTACATCCCCAAGAGGTAGAAATGGCAGCACTGTCTGCATGATCGCTGAATTCTGGCTACTTCACTCGAGTTCATAATTGGTTTCAACTAGAGATGCGTGCACGATTATTTTTGTTTATACCTCCCTATTATTTTCTGATGATATTAGTTGGTTCTATTTCCCAAAATATAAATGTATGAATATATAAATATAAACTAGTGGCCTAATTTAAATCACTTTGACCCTTATGGTCAAACATAAGGGCAGTCAAACATTTCTGCTACAAAACATGAGCTTTGTCCAGAAAGCTTGCGTCATAGGAAAGTAAAAAACCTCCATGTTCACTTGTGCTACTTTATTTGTTGCTTCCTGCAGAATATACTTGTTCTTTTACAAATACATTATCTGGTCAGTCCAAATAATGTATTCATATTCGGTTACATCCTAGGACGGGCGGAAGGATGGACAGATATTGACCTTTATTATAATATCTGAATATGTATTATAGATTGGCTGCATACTGTAATGAATATGAAATGCATGATTGTATTTTAATTATAGAAATATGCATATATTTTACTTTATACCCATCTTGCTTTGACTAAACCTGAGGAAAAATGAAACGCGCAGTACATCAGTTGTGCATGGGACAGGATTTATTCATACAAGCGTAGCCACTTGTGCTCTTCTTGACTTCACAGTAAACATAACTGATAGGTTTGACAGTTCACAATGCTTGTATAGAGTATAAGAATATAGAAAGCAGAATTTGACCTGTCTCATATTTATGTAGATACACACAGAATAAAGACAACATAAAGACAACCTGATAAAACCGGTTTACAAACCTCACATCTATGAAGTAAGAGATGTACTACAGCATCATGTATTTATTGTAATGCATTTTAAATTATTTAAATACATTAGGGAAACTGTACATACTGTTTTGACCTATAAAAAATATATTGCATAGTTGCCAGATTCTCTGCTCTCTCTCTCTCTCGCTCTCTCTCTTGTGCCTTTTTCTTCTTTCTCCTTTCTCCTTCTCTCTGTGAACGCTAATGGATTTTTTTTTTTTTTTTTCTAAAACAAACACTGCCCAAAACCCATAGCTTGAAGTTGTTTGTCCATTAGCACTGAAGCACTCCTAAGATTAAAAGCTGAGTGAGCTGGTGTTGAGTTTCTGCAGATCAGGCTACATTCACTGCGAGACTATGTTTTTCTGGTTTTCTTTTCTTATCTGTCTATCAGTGTGTCCAACAAGACCACACACTAAGATGATGCCTGGGACACCATTAAGTGAGGACAGGATAGTTTATTTACTGAATTCAGATGGAGTCATTATTAGTCACTCTGCACTAGCAGCGACAGAAACACAGCTGCAGGAAGAAATGCCTTTGGTGCTGTTTCCTGAGCTGCGAAACATAAATATACACATTTTACATAAGCATGCATCTGTCCTCCATAAGTCTCAAGAATGTCTTTGGAGAGCTTTTGTCACTTTTGCTTCTAATTGCTACCTCAAAGCAGACAGAGATCTGTTATGGCACCGGAGGCTGAATTATTGGTTTTGTCTTAAGTACTCAGACATGATCCTTCAGAATCAAAGCATTTAAAGGAACTTTCCAACAAATGTGATATTGTACGTTTAAAAGTGACAGCTTTGATATGTAACCTTAGCATATTTACCAGCCTGTAACATTGTTTCTCTGAAATGTCTTTGTTCAGATCACTGGCAGCTTCTGAGTCACAGTACTTCACCCTTTGTTGTAAAAAATAGCAAAAGGTGTTCTAAGAGTAGAAAAGACAGAGCGGGTAACTATTCATTTTTTTTATTTTCCTTATGTCTTTTTTGTCATCTTTAAAAGGAACACTGTCAAAATCAAACCAACCTGACTTCAGCCTGCCAAAGATAAACATTTCGAGCTCAGACTTGACTCTTTTTTCAGCATCAGATGTACACTTTTATCTCAGGGCATGACAAGCTTGTGTCTGGGAGGGTCTCGGTGAAACAGACTTGGGTTGTTCTGTAGTGCTTTTCAGACTAGGAGGCATTACAACGGTTTTAATCTTTGTAATGTTGCTGCTCTTGCAGTCTGTGTATAGTCACTGGAGTGAGCCTTTGCGCCGTCCATACATATACTGTATCTGTCTTACTGGGAAGCAGATCAGTGTTAGCCAGGTACTGCACATTTCTAGAGCTTTTGCTCCCTTTAAAAAAGTTTGATTTGGAACTGTTTATACACAGTTTTTTTTGTGTGCTGAATTCAGATTTTTTCAGAATCATTTAATTAACCCACTAATGAAATACAAGTTTACATGTTTCATTGCAACTACCTTTGGTCAGTGGAAGTCAGTACGCTATTTCTCTGTCTAACATTCGTGATGGCAAAGCTGTCTGGGTAAATCTTGGTAACGTTTGTCTGAGCTTGCCTGAGATTTCAGCTTTTTACTGTATACAGGTGACAAATTAAATGGAAAAAGAAAAAAAAAAAAACAGCACAGTGTGACTTAGTAAGGTGTTCCACAGTGAGCCGCCAGAACAGCTTCAATCTGCCTTAGTATTGATTCTCCAAATCCCTAAAACTGTCTATAGGGGTGATACATGATTCTTCCAAAAGATAGTTGTTTAGTTGGTGCTTTGATGCCCAGGGTAGAGAGCACTGTCTAACATGTCAGCCCAAAATCTCCCAGAGGTGGGAGATCTGGTGCCATAGTCTATAGTAGGATTTCCACTATTTCTTATCTGTGATATTTTCAGAAAGCACGTACAAGTCATCATTGGTAGTGAAAATGGTAACATGTCAGGAGTTGATGGGGAATACTGGCTTTTCTAGTTAGTATTGGCTTTTAAACAGACTTTTTTTCTGCTCAGCTCTATTTTGCTGTTTTTTTTAAGTAGATTTAAAAGTCATGAAATGCATTATGTCACAGAATTAGGGGCATATATAGCATCTACTCCTACACTGAGTAGGTCTTTTTTTTTTTTATCAGCATTATCAACCATTACCTTTCTTTTATTAAAGTGAAGTTTATTGCAAAAAAATGAACGCTTCTGCAGTTATTTGGTTAGTGAGACCACCAAAACATTTCGTTTTCTCCCAGCTCCTGTGTTCTACTTCGGTGATGCAGAGTACCACGTGGACGAGAGCCAAGGTCACATTGATGTGCGAGTGTGGAGGACAGGAACAGACCTCTCCAAAGCGGCCACGATCACTGTCAGATCCCGTAAAACAGATCCAGTGTCAGCTGAAGGTACAGATCTGCACTACGTGTGCAAGAAGGCGGAATGAAAAAGTATTACAAATGACCGGTGTTTGTGAATATGAAACTAAACTGTGATTTTATTCCCTGTCACTTTACCTCTACTGCTTATTTGTCATCAAACTTCAGCAAACACACACACACACACCTATGAAGGGTTTTGTGTGTCTTTTTCTATAAATATTTTGAGTCACGGCTGGTGGTGATATTGAATGAGAGGGCTACAAATATTCTACTACAGTAAGTCGCTGTTACTATTATGAAACTATTAGGGTTGAGCAATATGCCATGGGGTTTCATTCTTGGCATAAACCTATTATGCATGCACACAAGAACACAGCCACGCACTCATTGAAAGGCACATAGCAGTATTATCTAAGTCAAGCCATTCATCATGCTGTGTCTCTTCCGAATAGCAAACATGGGGGAAAGAAAAGCTGCTCTCGCCATTATCCAACTCTGTCATTCAAACCAAGCAACAAAACCATACAGTTTTGTCTTTTGTCCATTCGTGTAAATTGTATTTCGAGTGGACACTAAGTCTGTTTACTCTTAGTTTCTCCTTCAGAGGTATTTATCAAGATAGTACTCCACTTCACTTTTCATCATTACACACTCAGTCACTACAGATGATGTGTTATGGATGGCTCAGGGAAGCGAGCTTGAAATAAATTAGCTCCAGTGGCCACCAAATCTAAGGGGGTGATGTTATTCTTGGTTCCACAAAAGTGAAAAAGAATCCACTTCGAGGAAATAAGGAATAGCAAAAATTGAACCTGTTTTCCTTGAAAGAACAGGCATGCTTAGTTGTTGGTTTGCTTTTGTTCAAATCATTCTTAAATAGCGAGCAGAACTACTTAGTCTAAAGCTACAGATCTACATTTTAAATTGCATTTTCACTTTTTTTTCTTTATAATGACAGCAAGTACATTCTGTTTAGTCCTGTTTTACATATCAAGGAATCCGCATAATTATTTATGCACCCCTTTAGTGTGGATTCAGTGTAAGCAAGTCTCAGTCTAGTAAGTGTTTTTAATGTACAGTGATCCCAGCTGTAGTGTGGTATTGTGAAGAATGCATTACTGATTTGAATTTGTGTCTTCAGACACGTCATCAGCACATGGTTGAAAGTGATGTATAATGATGTAAAATAATCAGTCACTGATTAAAGAAGGTTAATTACATTTTTTCACATTTAAAATTCAGAAAGTATGCTTTAATTATTCCGCAAGAAGTCAAATAATGTTATCTACACTGCTGGGCAAAAATGGGCCAAGCCCAAAAAGGCAAATATTAAGCTTTTAATGATCTGAACAACGAATCATTGGTCAGGAAATTAGCAAGAATTAAACAAATGCACTCCTGGGAGCTCCTGTGCCACCGTTTGCTCGTTTACTTTTGCTGCAGTGAGCTGTTTGGGGAAAAGCAAGAAATGGGGAAATTCACTTATATAGTCTTCTTGTACGCAAAGATAAAATCATTATGATGATTAAAATGTTTGATGTAAAATTCAAACTAATACATGTCTGTCTGGATGTACAAAAGTTTCCAAAAATATCTTCTGGAATGTTTGTTTTCTTAAAAGATTAGTGATTATTTGGTTATCTGCCACACCTCATGCATCCCATCAAGGGCCATAAGGCTTAAACATTTAAAGAAATCAAAGTGTACATCAGATTTCTTGATGAGGAAAAAGGTGATAAAGGGTTCGCATACTGTTATGTGTACAACCTGAAAAAACCTGGAAGCAAAATTTGCATTCAGTCATTTAGCAGGTGCTCTTATCATCTGCTAAAGGATGTAAACCCAAAGCAAATCTACAAATCTACAATTTACAGCAAATAGTTTGTACTAGAGTGGTCTAGGTGGTGACGAAAAGACCAAACAATAATACACAGTTCAGTAACAATAATACAAGGTTCAGTAAATGAATTCAGAAGACAAAGAGTAGCAAAAAGAATTTCAAGCCTAACTACAGAAATACTAATTTCAGTAATAATAACAATGAAAATAATAATAAAAAGAAGAACAACAAGAAGAAATGAAAAAACAGTAAGTAATAGAAAATAAACTCAAAGCAAGGTAAGTACAGAGAAAATAAAGGCATCATAGACACTGACTTAAGACAAAGGTCTTTAGGCTTCTGTGGAAATAATACAGACACAGGGCTGTTTAGAGTAGAGGGACATCCCTGTATTTTTCTCGTACTTTGTACACTCCTTAGGAGTGCTGAGAGCTTTTCACAGCACCTTTTGAAGATTGATCACAACTCCTTCTGCAAGGAGATTATAGAGTACCAGAGAGCTAAGGATTGTGTTTGGCTGACGTTACTTTGACAACAAAGTGTTTAGCTTTTAGTTGTAGACTATAATCTTATGTCTCTCTTACTTCACTTTTTTTTTCCTTCTAGCTGGATTGGACTACGTGGGCATCAGTAAGAATTTGGACTTTGCCCCAGGGGTGAACGTGCAAACTATCCGGGTCACAATTCTGGACGATCTCGGCCAGCCGCTGCTTGAGGGCACTGAGAAATTCGAGCTTGTCCTGCGCATGCCCTCGAATGCGATTCTGGGAGAGCCAGCAAAAGCCACCGTCTTAATTAACGATTCCATCTCAGACCGTTAGTGTACTATTACATGAATCCACTGGAGACATCATTGTATTTGGCCAAGTTTCTACTCAATCATACATACCGCTAACATAGAAAATCTGTATTACAAAACAGTTTGGTTTGTTGATTGAATTTTTTTTTATCAATCTCTAATGTTACAGTGCCAAAGATGCAGTTTAAACATCCTCTTCTGACTGGAGAAGAGAGCGATAGACGTCTCATTGCTGTGGTCCAGCGCACTGGAGATATCACACACCGATCCACTGTGCGTTGTTACACACGCCAGGGATCTGCTCAGGTGGCCACTGACTTCGAAGAGAGACCCAACACTGATGCATCAGTCATCACCTTCTTACCGGGTAAAGTCTGTAGACAGTGCACACACTTCTGTAAGTCACCTGGATAAGGGAATCTGCTTAATGCTCTAAATGTAAATTTAATTTCAGATGCACCTCCTGTCTCTTAGAGGCATGTAGCTATCAGGCCAGTACAATCTGTCTGTACAACTGCAGCAAGCCGATACCATGGATTGACAAATCCAGACGAAGGTGGTTCAATTTGAAACACCTATGGCAAAGTAGAAGTCAATCTGTTCGTGAAAAGACAGACGGCTCAATGCCCAAACTCAGTGTGGTTCACGGACAGGGCAGAGACAGAGGCGTTGGACGAGGCTGCCTTGGCGCATGGTCGGCCAAACTGAAAACTGTGTGCTTTTACTGTGGTATGCTGTCACTGTTATGGATGACACTGCACATGTTGCATTTAACAGACTATGCAACCAGTGATAGTGTATGCAATGAGAGTGTTTCTGTGAGCCCTACATGACCACTGGCCATCAGACCAGACCTACTGTCCCAAATGGTCAGGTGACTTTGGCACAGCAGACCACACACCTTGAAATTAGGGGTATGGCCCCTGAGAGCAGCATACTGCCATGTTTGCAAAATGTCAGACACATAAGAACCGGTTGTATTCAGGCAAGTGGAAAGTTTTCTCACAGTGGTGTGACAATAGAGATAATTCCATTAACTTGCACTGTATATGATGTTTTTGGTTTGGTAAGCACTGTCTACGAGTGCTGCCTATTATCTGGCGAGGTGCTTTATCAGGGTATATTATGACACCTTTGATACCCAGTGTTCACTGGATCTAATGGAAACCGCCCTGGCATTCCTGAATGAAAGGAAGTAGAATGGAACGGTTATGTATATGTATAACTATGTATAATGAATATGTGAATATGTATATATATATATGTGAATAACTATGTCACTGAGGAAGAGACAGGAGTCAGAGCTAGAGGTAGCAGAGCTGAAGATGTTGAGGTTCTCTTTGGGAGTGAC
>CM075019.1:9747947-9771729 GCA_037576675.1 Pangasius sanitwongsei | reverse complement strand
GTAGGAGAATGTTGGACATGGAGCTGCCAGGCAGGAGGCGAAGAGGAAGGCCAAAGAGGAGGTATATGGAGGTAATAGGGATAGGTGGAGAGTGATGATTCACTGTGGCGATCCCTAAAGGGAAAAGCCAAAAGAAGAAGAAGATATGAATAACTATGTATAATGGTTATGTATGTAACCGTGGTTCTACGACTGAGCAAAGGGCTGCTTCCTCCATCTGGGTCACTCGGGTTGACAAGCATGACATAGCGGGGGTCTTTTACAGGCTTCACATACAAGGTCACAGTTACATGCTGTATTTATCTTCTGAATTTTGTTTTAGAAATATAATCTGGAAAAGCTGTTCTTTTCTTGTACTGAAAATTACTGAAATTAAAACTGTAACTTTATAAAACCTGCTGTGTCAGATATACATATGTTTCAGTTAGCCCAGAAGCAGATGATGGAAGACATTTTCAGCAGCTGATAAAATTGAAGATACAATTTAATCTGAGATAAAATGTACAATTAGTGATAAAAAAGAGACCTTCATAGATGTATTTCATGGCCTTCCAGTGCATTTTGATGTCAGCTATCTACATATGAAAGGGGTTGATCCTTCTGATCTCGCACTCTCTAGGTGATACGGAGAAGCCGTGTGTGTTAACTTTGGTGGACGACTCAGTGTATGAGGAGGAGGAGGAGATGAGGCTTGTGCTCGGGAGTGCGACAAGTGACTCCCCATATGGAGCTTCCGTAGGCACAAAGAACGAAACACTCATCAAGATTAAAGACAGTGCTGACAGTAAGAAAGAAAGAAAACACTGTTCTAATCTTATTTCTTTTGTATATTACATGCAAGTGAATTCTTTGTCAGGATTGGCTTGGGTCTTGCAAATTCTTGCACTGACCTAGAAGGAGCATTATTTCAGCATTTTCCACTTTTAATGCATCAAACCAAAATGCCCATGACATTTATAAATGGCACAAGTAAAAACACTATAAATGTCAATAAAAAAATGATTAAAACCATATCACATGGATGTCTTTGTACAGTAAAAGTTTGTTAAAGTTATGAACACTTTTAGCTACAAGGAGAAGTTAGACAGACAAGGACAGACAGACTACTATTGTAGAGAACAATAATATGTAACTAGCTATATAGTTAGCTAACTAGCTACCAGGGTAAAGTAATGAAGTTACAGCAGCAGTCAGGTATTTATCCTGTAGTCATGTTGTCTTGATTCCTCAGCAGTTCATCTATATGTGGTCAATACAGTGTTGTAGAGTTCCCCAAGGTGAACAATAGTGTTTTAAAACCAGCATTGCAGAGATGCAGGATAATAATTGTTGAAATGTACAGTATCTTCTAAAGATGCAAGTTATAGTTCTGAAAAAAAAAATTAGAGATTGATTATATTTGTTGATTGATATAAGCAAAGAGTAATTAATTAAAATGTCACCCTTCTTTTCAGAGCCAATTATCAAGTTGGCTGAGACAAAGTTGAGTGTGAATGAGCCGAAAGAGTCAGGGAAGATAAGCATTGTGCGGATCCCTGTGCGTCGACTGGGGGATTCTTCCAAAGTATCCGTGGTGAGAGTACACACTAAAGATGGTTCAGCTGTGTCGGGAGAAGACTATCACCCCATCTCTCAGGGTGAGGAAGCTCATAGTACTCCGCAGACCGAAGCTACATTTCTCTCTTTTTAGCCTTTGTATCTGGATAATATCTGAGACTGGATAAATAGTTACATTAAAACATCCTATGGATTCAGTATGCTTAAAGCATATTTATGATTGCGTTTATACTTAGGGTTGCAGGATTGGATTGATTTGTTCCACATAATCACTATTTTATACCTTCTTCACTGGCTACAAATAATCTCTAACTGTGGTTAAATAACATCTAAATGAGATTTTATGCATCAGCACATGGTTATTTGTTGTTAGTCCAATGGCAACCCTAGTAGAATTACAAGGATGTATTCCAAGTCGAGATTGGACTCCAGAGGTAAGCTTTTTTATTTCATTCTGGTTAAACTTTCTGCCCCATGGCATAAATATACGGGAGAGGTTCTGTCCAGAATCCCCATATTTCTTTACATTTCTAGCCACACTGAGGAAGCTGGCATTTGTGTGTGTTCATATGCAGATGTTGAATTTAAGGAAGGTGAAACAGAACATTTTGTGGAAGTGGAGGTCCTGTTCGATGGGGCCAGAGAAATGAGAGAAGCCTTCACTGTCCACCTCAGACCTGATGAGAACATGGTGGCCGAGATCCAGGTATAGCGATCATTCAGTTTAATGTTACACTTTGGAGTGTCTGTATTAGACATCTCTATGTATAAAAAGTTTCAACTGGCAGTACAAGCTTATGTGAGTACACTGCTGCTTGTCTAGTATTCTAATATAAGACACCTTGCTTTTTTATTTAGTGTGATTGTTTAACTATACACTTCAAAGCTGTGAGAGAGATATTTGAAGAGGAAGGAGACAGTGCTGTTTGTAATAAAATGGTTGTTCTAGTCACCAGACTTTAACCCCACTCAGGCTACTCTGGGTGGAAGGCTCAAAGGGTTTGAAAGAACGAAAGGTGTCTAGGATCTCAACAAACCTCTAGGAAGTCTTGCAAAAGGTTTGGCAGAACAACATCAGGAAAAATCACCTGTGGAACAGCAGTTTTATCCGTCAAGAGAGGTTTTTCATGAAAATACCGTTTAATTGTTGTCTAATTAATGTCACAAATATGTAAGTGTTACATCGTTTTCTTCAAAATGAACCTGGTTATTCTTTAATATGTTATATTAAAATACTTATTGCAAACTGACACAGAATGTGCCCATGTATCGAAAGCATTTGGAAAAGCAGGGTGCCCTAAAAAATTTGATGGGTAGCATGTTCTCACTGATTTTTAAAAATAAATAGCACTGGGTATTTTTTTGAGTCATAAATTTAACTTGCGTTGTAGGTTTTTTTTTTTTTTTTTTTTGTAGGCTCTGTATCCTATCACACAGTTTCAAAGCAAAACTTACTGCTGCTTTTTAATGATAAATATATGGAATACCGTATACACTCACTGAACACTTTATTAAGAACACTATACCCAGGTGATCAGCAGTTCTAGAAATACTCAAACTATCCCATCTGGCACCAACAAACATGCCATGACCAAAATCACTGAGATCACATTTCTTCCCCATTCTGATAGTTGATGTGAACATTACCCAAATCTGCTGGTCTGTATCTGCATGATTTTATGCATTGCACTGCTGATTGGCTGATTAGATAATTGCATGAATGAGTAGGTGTATAGGTATTCCTAATAAAGTGATCGGTGAGTGTATATTCCCAGGTACCTGTGCAACAAGGTTAAACCTTGGTATTTGTGTTTATTTGTGTATTTGTGTATGTAGAGTGATGACTAATGAAGGATCAGACTTTATTAATTCTTTTTTTTACTGGTAGATGTCCAAGGCCATAGTGTACATTGAGGAGACCAACAGCATGGCTGACGTCACGTTCCCCTCGCTGCCGCATGTTGTGTCTCTGCTGCACTATGATGATGTCAGAAGGACTGTACACAATGCTCACCCACCAGCCGGCTATCCAGTGGTCTGTGTGACGGTATGTCTGCCAGTGCTATCTATAACAGTCTATAATATATGAAAAGATGCCCATTATTGCTATTGCGTTTAGCTCTTAATTAAAACAATACTAATTGTTTACTGAATACTACTGAAGCCCAAGCTAGGCATAGTTTATGCACAACCTGTTTTAATATAATACGCATGATAGTGAGTGTGCAGTGTGTTCTTATTAAAATTTCAAAGAATAGCCATCATGGTTATTACATATGCAGTTTTCTTAAAAGCACCCTTGAAGTACAAAGGAACAGGCAAATCCTTGCCCTTCTTTACACAAGTTGGCAAACTGTAAAAGGCCTTAATATAGTCACACAATATCTAATTATAAAGTGTATGCCTTCTAAAGCAAAAGAAAGAGAATGTTTTGTGCTGTATGGGGGAAAAAGGGGAAAGGTTTTCGTTTAGGTGTTAAGGCCCATAACACCAGGCGGAATGGGTTAACGGGAATTGATTTCTAGTAAATTCACGAGGACCATAAGGGAAAGGCAATCGACTAAATCACTTTGAGCAAGTACATTATAGGGAATTAGTATTTACAGTGCCCTAAAATCCTCATTATATGTGTTCATCAGTGTGTGTGCTGTATCTACACATTCGTGTCCGCTTCAGGGCATCTTCTCTGTCTTAACGCCTGCGTCATTTTGAATATGAGTAGTAGGTCAAGAGAAGGACTTATGTTATAGTGTTGAAATGTTTCAACTGTACTGTAACTCGAATGTAATGCAACTAATTAACTCAAATATAACTAATTAACACTAATTATTCCTTATTCATTGCAAATCCAGTTTAATCAAAGGCTTCATAATAGTGAGTGAGGACACTGTGTTTTTGATTAGAACTGATGAAGCCCTTTGGATACAAGGCAAACCATCTTCAAGACTCCTAGGGCTTTATGTTCATGCAGAGGAAGCATAATTTGCTGGTTAATGCTGGTGTTGTCGCTGTTTTTTTAATTTATTTTTTTTTTCACATTTGCTTGCTGTTGCTTTTCTGTGGCCATAAATTAATGCCCTGTGCTGACGTAGATGGAAGGGTGCAAAAGGAGGTGTGACATTCAAAATCTGTCAGTGCATTACCGCCTCCTGAGACCACCTCTTAGCACAGACATGAGATCAAATGGTATTTTCTTAAAAAGCAAAAGCACAGCCGTATCATTCCTGTTCATTTCTTACAACCCTGTCTTGTGCATGTTCACTCTTTTATATCACCCCACTTCACCACAAATATGCAACTTCTCCCAAATACTGAACTAGATAAACACTTAATTTATCTGTTACAAACAACAAAGAACAAACAACTCAGCTGTGGCTACTAAAGGCCAATTCACAATGAGCGTTTTTATATGGTTTAGTCATACTACTATTTTATTTAGTGTTTAAATCCACACCAGCTGTGAGATGCATTGAAAAACTCACACTCATCTGTCCTGCTGCATTTGTGTTACATGGGAAAGTGAAGCAAAACCACATAGATCTCCATCCAAATCCATTAAAAATAATGTTACTCTACTAAAATCTATTTACATAGTTGCTGTAAGGATACCAGTAACACTCTCATTCAAATGCACACTTTACCTTTACAATGCTCTCAAAATATCAAAAGATATTTTTTTTGCATTTCTGAGTCCGGAATTTTCAATGCACAAGAACACTACACTCTACATAACTGCTGTTGTCAAGCATATTACCTATAAATCTCTGGCACAGGGCTTTAATTTTCTTGCTACATGTAATTCATTCATTCATTCATTCATCTTCAATAACTACTTTATCCTGGTCAGGGTTATGGTGGATAAAGAGCCTATAACACTGTGCACAAAGCAGAAAAAATCACCCCAGATGGGATGCCAGTCCTTTGCAGGGCACCTGCGCACACACACACACACACACGCACAAACTGTTATAGCTCATGTATAGTTTTAATTATTCACATTCTGTACACTAAAGCATGAGTCTTGTATTTTTAGTGTTTGATGTTATATTGGGAAATTGTGAGGAAAAATGCATTGTGACCAGGGTACATCTTGTGTAGGAGTGTGAGACTCTGTCATTCTGTCTATGTTCATCACTCCTTCTTCACATCATCTACTTTTGTTCATAATGCCTTTTACACGGTTGTGTAGAATGTCTTTGTATGCTGTAATATTACATGTTCCCTTTACTGGAACTAAGAGGCCCAAACCTGTTCCATCATGAAAGTGCCCCTGTGCACTAAGTGAGGTCCATAGAGACATGTTTTGCAAAGGTTGTAGTAGAAGAACTCGAGTGTCCTGCACAGAGCCCTGACCTCAACCCCACTGAACACATTTGGGATGATCCGGAACATTAACTGCACGCCAGGCCTCCTCGCCTGATATCAGTGCCTGACCTTACTAACACTCTTGTGGCTGAATGGACACCAATCCCCACAGCCACACTCTAAAACCTAGTGGAAAGCCTGTCCAGTAGAGTGGAGGTTAATATAATGGCAAAACGGGACTAAATCTGGAATGGGATATTCAGAAAGCATATATGTGTCATAGTCAGGTGTCCACAAGCATTTGGCCTTATAGTGTAACTGTAGCTTTTCCCCTTTCAAACGTTTGTGGATTTTGAACTGTTTGAACTGTCAGAATAAAAACATGCACACTTGCATTTGTGACACTACCATTAAAATATCCCCATAAACCCTGGTGAAAGAGAAGACAGAAAATATATTTCTTCTAAGTCTGTAACTTCTGTCAGCCAGTTGGTTTTCTACCACTAAAAATGTATAGAAAAGTGAAGTGAAAAATGAAATCAATGTTGAATTGTATGTAATTGTGAAAATGTCATTGTGCTGCAGTGTGCACAGTCAGTTCTTAAAGATTTGATTGGTTATTGCAGCAGCTCACCTAACCATACCACTTGATAGATAATGAAGTCATTCAAACCCAACCCTTTTTCCATTTGCTCCACTCTGCTTCAAGTTACCTCCTCCATGAATGGTCAGGAAGATACCAAAAACATGCAATGTTTTGGGCTTATCCCATGTTATTGTGCATGTGCCATGATCCTGCTTAAATCTCCTTAACTTACTGCAACTCAACACTTCTCTTCTTTTTCATCTTCTCTAGGCATGCAACCCCAAGCACCCAGAATATGAGAAAACAGGCTCGATATGTGCAAGTGAGCACATCAATGACACGCTAACACACTATCGCTGGCTTGTCAGTGCCCCCACTGGATCAGACGGTGTCACCAGCCCTATGAGGGAAGTGGATATCGACACCTTTTTCACCTCCTCCAAGATAATCACGCTGGACTCCATCTACTTCCAGGCCGGCTCACGGGTTCAGTGTGCAGCCCGTGCCGTTAACTCTAACGGGGATGAAGGCCTGGAGCTCAGCAGCCCCATCGTATCCATAAGCACGGAAGAAGGTCAGGCAACATGCAAACTTCCTGATCATTTCAATACAGTGTTACCGGACTTAGAGGTGGAACAATATACAGCTTCACGTTTTCAAAGGAGTCATGTAGTTATGGCGTCATATTTCCTAGGAAATATATACAATCCATAATTACTGGCACCCTTCTTAAAAATAAGCAGAAATGATTGCATAAAATAGACATTGCACACAATAATTCAAAATTTACACTTAAACAAGAGGTGAAACTCTCTTTACGACAGATAGCTGTTGACCTGGACAAATCAATTCATGTATATAAAAATACACACACAGTTATAAATAGCCTTAAGCGCAATTAGGACCATAACAATAAGCATCACATATCTGAAACACTTGGACATTCATCAGGATTTGGACCCATGAACAGCAGTGGCTCATGACCATAGATTTTTGTAAGGGGCAGGACAACATTAATATCCACATAGCCCTTAAACAAAATTAAGCTGAGGTATAAGCTGAGAGTCGAGAGTCGACAACCTCCAGAATACAGTCTAGCTGCTCTTTTTGAGCAGGTTTAGACATACCTTTGTTCATCTGTGTTTGATACACTAGGTCTGTTTGCCAGGTTTCAGCAAAAGTGCCACCCCAACTATATCTGAAAAACCACACAAAAGTCCTGAAACTAGTACAAAACATATGGGCATTGGAAAAGGGAGACATCTTTCTTCTTTTTTCAGACTTTGTGTGGGAAACGAGTATTTCACAAATATTTCTGATGTACAGACATTATCCACCTTTTCCTTCTCCCAATCTTTGCAATATATATTACAATAGAAATGGTTCTGGCTGCCCCATGATTGCGCAACATCTAGAAAAGGGAGCAAAACAATGGAAGAACAGCTTGTATCTGTCAAATAGCAACGTTTTTTAAAATCGTTGGTCACTCATTAGAGGTCATTAGTGTTTCAATGAAGTTGATGTTGAAGATTAAAATTTGTTGAATGGCTGATGGTGGCTTAGTGGTTAGCATTGTTGCCTTGCACATCCAGGGTTGGGGGTTTGATTCCTGCCTCCACCCTGTGTGTTAGCTGTTCTCCCTGTGCCTCGGGGGTTGGATGGAGAATACATCCAGCTGATATACAGCTGAATGCCCCATGGATGAACCACCACTGCCCATGAGCAAACCGTTCCCCCACACAGTGAGGAGGATGGTGGTGGAGGCAAAAAATTGTACTGAACTGCACAGTTTAGTTGATTCTTGTGGTTGTCAAGTTCAAAATCAACCATTAAATGCCATTCCCATATCAAGGCAAGTCAAGTGGCTTTATTGTCATTTCAACCATATACAGCTAGTCAGTACACAGTGAAACCAAACAACGTCCCTCCAGGACCAAGGTGCTACATAAAACAAACACAGAACTACAGGAGACTACATATATTTACATAAAGTGCACAGTGCAAACATGTGCAGGCGGCACAAGACAGTACAAAAACTATCAAAACAAGACAATGGGCACGGTGAGGTACAGTGCAGTACCGACTAGCACACAGTACTAATAAAAAAGTGAATCTTATGACAGTAGTGCAAACGATTGACAAGATAAGTTGCTGATTTTAAACATAGCAGCCAGGTGGAGAGTATAAATATACAGTATATAATAAATATTTATAGCAGCAGAAGCTGAATACAGGTGTGTGCAAAAATTGCAAAGAGGATGGGGTGATGCTCAGTTGAGTGTGTCATCAAGTTGCTTGGACACTTTGCAAGAAGGAAGCCCTTACTGAGATCATCTCGCAAAACGCAGCATCTAAACTTCACAAAGAGTTATTAGAACCACAGGCTGGTGGTTCAGGGACACTTGTGCGGATTAATAGTATTTCATCCTAATAGCTAGTTGCCTCTGTCAAGAGGTTAGGACTAAGCACCCGGAACCCTACTGAAAACCTATGGTCTGAACTAGATGACCGAAATTTCTATGCACAAACCTAAGAATATATGGGAGCTAAAAATGTTGAATTTTTTATTGTTAAATGTATCTGCCTTCATACACAAAATGTGCCATGATTAAAGGAGCATACCAATATATCCCAATTACCAGTTATACCAGGTAGCATTCCAGTGTATTATTTAGTTATAGTATATGCTTTATTCAGTTAATACAGTAAAACTAATAGGAACATATGTAGTTGCTACTTTGAGGAATGTAAATCTGGACCCACCGATGAGTGTAAAGGGGTAGAAGGCTGTATACTGTATAATTATTTGTCTGTATATTACATTATATGAATGCACTGATTTTCAGAACACCACAGAACACTAATCAACACTTGTCAAAATGCTTTGAACCTGAAAAAAAAAATTAGTGGGCTCATCAGAAGAATCATTAGCATTTTGTCAGCCTCTTGAAGCATCAGTACTGTTTTAAAGATTAACAGACAATTTGCCTTCTCACAAGAGACATTTTCTAGAGAAGGATTGTTCTCCTGTTATTTTTTAAATTTAATCTGCTCAAAAAAGAGTACCCCCATAGCCACGTGTTTATGAATAAGAATCACGCAACGTACTCTAAGATTTTCGTGCACACTGTAGCAACTGTGAATTTGATAGACTCACAAATAATGTGCAATTAAAGCAAATCAAGGAATAGTGATCTCGGAATTACAGTGTCATGATGTTTGAGTTCAGCTGATTACCGCACAGCTGTATTCTACACAAAGGATTTCAATATGACTTCACTGTGCTAATCACTCTGTTTGATATTCCTCAACAGGAATGTGTCACCCTCGTAAAGTGGGCACAGTAGGTGCTGAGCCTTTCTCTGCCAAGCTCCACTACACCGGCGCTGAGGACCCAGAACATGCCAACCTCATCAAGCTTAGTGTCACCATGCCCCACACAGATGGTGAGCAGTTGTCTTGCTGATACTGTTGAAGACAGTTTTGTTTTGCCAAGCTGCACATCACTTTGTTCTTTCACATATCCCACAGGCATAGCCAGGTATTAATATTGGATTTATGTTGGATTCATTGCTTTTGAAGGTAAACACCTATATCACGATTCCAAGCAAAGGCCTTTCCTTGTGTTGTTTTAATGGTTATTTGGAGATATCAGAGAAATTCAGAGGCCGCATTATCATAATTAAGACACATCAAGGCAACATCTGTTACTTTTTCACACATCTCAAGGCTGTAATATAGGCCACAGGAGAAACCGCACCTATAAATAGCGAGTATAATTCTACTTTATTACACCTCTCTGCTTTACAGCTGTTCAGTACTTTATAATGCCATGGCAACCAGCAATGCTTGCAGTTTGTATGTAAGCTAGGCATTAAAGTGACTATAAATCTACCTGGTGAGAAAGATTTTAAGAGACTGTTAAATTATTCTGCTCTGACAATGCATTTTTCCGGCCTTCTGTGAAACAGCTGAGCTATATGGATCATACAGTTAAAATTACCCTAAAGCTTTGTTTTCAGTCCTGGTGATCTACTGCATTTTATATGATTTCCCTGTTCTAACATTCCTGATTTGACTCAGGAAATGATCAAGCCCACGTTTGTCAAATAAAGTGTGTTTGTGTAGCTCTGAGATGGTCTTCAACACAGGAGGAGTTAGAACAACCAGTCTTTGTAAGGCATTGGATTATCATTACTGGATGTAGGAATGTTGTCTTTATTACAGAATTTCCATGCAGCATAGTTACAGTCCATAGCAGGGGTCCAAACACACAGAGGCTGGGTAATCAAAAGCAAATTCATACTCTGAGGTAGTGAAACAAGGAACTAAGAAACGTAGGGAACTGCTAAAACATGGCGAGGAAATGTAAAGAACAATGTGCCAGACTTAAGACCAGCACAGAGTTATATATCAGAAATGACTGGGAACACTTGGTGTGGAGAGTGAATACACTCTGGGAGGGATGCCGGTCCAGCTCAGGGCTCCATGCACACGCGCGCACGCACTCACACGCACACACACACACATACACACAGACTGGGGACTGGGGAACTATGGCACCTGGAGTTGTGAAGGATGTTTGGAATGAGGTTAAATACACCAGTTAATGAAACACAACTAATGAAATTATGGGGTGTGTGTAAACAGAGATGGAACAGGAGAGACATAGGTAGAAGGAGGAAGCAAAACCAATGGAGGAATCAGGAAGCAAAAGAGAATATAAATTAAAAAAAAACAAAAAAAAAACAATAGGATATACAGTATGTATATATCTGTGACAAGTCTGCTTGCTTCACATACTTTTAATATAATTACACTTCACTTTATTACTTCACTTTATGTACGCCTGCACATCCATGCAGTTATCTAATCCTTCCTGGCAGCTCGAACCAATCTGACCTCTCTTACCAACAAGGCATTTCCACCCACAGAACTGTCGCTCCTTCAGTGTTTTTTGTTTTTCACACCATTCTGTGGAAACTCTAGAGACTGTTGTGTGTGAAAATCCCCGGAGATCAGCAGTTCATAAAATATTCAAATCAGCCCTACCAACAACCATGCCACAATCAACTTCACAGCGATCGCATTTTTTCTTCGTACTGATGTTTGATATGAACATGACCTGAAGCTCTTGACTTGTACCTGCATGATTTTTTTTTGCACTGTGCTGCTGCCACATGATTGGCTGATTAGATAACTGCATGAATGTGAAGGTGTACAGGTGTTCCTAATAAAGTGGACAGTGAGTATATATATCCTGTACATGCTGTATTCATGCTGCGTATTTATTGGATAGGATGAAAATAAAGTTGACCGAGTTACGTGTTACATTAATTTTGAGTGTGTTCACTCGGCATTAGGCATGCTCCCTGTGCTCTCTACTCGTGCTCTGTCTAACTTCGAGTTGACCCTGAGTCCGGATGGCAGCCGTGTCGGGAACCACCGCTGCTCCAATCTGCTGAACATCGATGAGGTTCCCACACGCCACGGCTTCCTGACGAAGGCCACGAAGAGTGCAGAACAAGTTGGAGAGAGCGCTCCCTACCAATATAACTCTACCATGAGGGGCCTGAACACGCTACGCTTCTACAGGAACCTCAATCTGGAGGCCTGTCTGTGGGAGTTTGTGAGTTATTATGACATGTCTGAGCTGCTCACAGACTGCGGCGGGAGCATCGGGACTGACGGACAGGTCAGCAATTTTAGACTACTTTTATATCCAAAACTGTCTCACTATGATGATAAGCCTTTAGTTGCTCTCAAGCAGTAGTGATTTTCTGTGCAGAGTGATAAAGGAAAAAGGAATAATGACTGATAATCAGTATCCATATCCATTTCAGTATACGTAAACAAGACAGTACCATTATTTATACAGACCGCAATTCTTTTAGCACTTGAAACTGACTTTGGTGACTATTTTGTACATTTAAACTGTAAAGAACTCATGCTCTATAATCTGTTTTATATGGAGCTGCTGGATGCAAACTAAGCATGTAATTTTTATCTGCTGTTATTGTTGCACAAATCCATTTACATATGGCTCTTAAACAGGACAATCAGGCTTCCATTATCTCACATTTTCAGCTGGTAAATATTTTTCTCATGTAGGCTAAATCTGATAACTTGCTGCTCGATGCCGAGCTCAGTTCATAAAACCTCGCATTGCTGGCAAGACTGGAAAAGGGCGAAGCTTTTATAAATCAACCATTTATTTGCAAAGTGCTGGAAAAGTGCATAAAGGTGCAATAGTCATCAGGGGTGGAAAAATCATAAATTCATTATCTAGCCCACCAGGCAAGAGAAAGCTTCAGCGTGCTCAGTGTGCCATGTTACCATATTATGCTTGACCAGAGGCCCAATTAACTAAGCTCAAAAAAAAAAAAAAAAAACAGCAACTAACATAATTTAACTCAAAAGTATGCCAAGCTGATTATGTGCATTAATACGCACTATGAATCACTGTGAGGGGTGACTTTATGCAGATGATCTCTCTGGTAATGAAGCTCATCGTGTTTTCACCTCCAACAAAAAGACAGAAAGTCTTTGGTTAGTATTTTAAGTATGAGCTGTAGTGTTTTGTTGCATGTTATTTGCCATATGTTATTTTGAGTCTGATTAGCATCTTCATTTTCACTCGAACAAGTGTTTAAATGCCAGGCGACTGCAGGTCAGCATTAGTGTTCTAACAGTGTCTGTGCTGCACTGTGCTCATTACGTGTTTGTGCTCAGAAACGTGATTTGCCTTTCCCAGGTGCAGGGGCTAGTGATTTGTCCACTCTGTGATTCATAGAGTATATAAAGCTTTTATTAAATGGCACATAAGACAGCTAAATCCATGGCACTCTCTGTTCCTTGTGCTCAATTTCCGGAAAAAAATTCATTTTGTCAATTTAATTCAAGACTTATAATTCCAAGTTCCAGTGTAAGAAAAGACATTCTTGTAGCCAAGCAACTGCCTCGCTGCTATTGTAAGACTCAATTTTGTGTCCCACTGCCCTTTTGTGGCCACTGCCCTTTTTCAAGTGCTCATTTAAGCATCATTATTGTCCTTTCAGGGTTATCTTGGTCCTGAGTGCACTGCAGCTCTATACAGCTGTGAGAGAGCTCTGCAGGAATCACTGGGCTCAGTTCATTAACCAGAGCAATCAGATGACTTTTTTTTTTCAATTTTTATTTTAATCTTATGATCTACCACATAACCTTAGTTACCTTTCCAAAACTGCATTGTACCATTTATTCATGTTTATTAAGCGACGTCTTTTTGCGTTATGTGCAGTCTTTCAGTCATTGAAAAATGCTATGTAAATCCAATGTAAGAGTAGTCATAGTGTAATTCTGTTTCTAAGGATATTGTGCCATGTTACCTGATTTAGTGCACTGTGCCATGTTCCTGTTCTCTTGCAATGGGAAGCGCAGACGTATTTCATGGAGATTTTCCTTCCTTTCTTGAGTAATTCTATGCTCGCAGGTGTTGGGGCCATCTTCATTAGCATCAGCCCGATTTTCACTGCATGGTCCTTTGATTATAATTGACTATGTAAATGAGAAAAAAATGTTTCTTCCAATCAAGCCTAGATTATGTCTTGAGGCAGAGATCTTTTTTTTTTCTGACAACACGAAGGCTGTGGAACTTTCTTGTTGTTTTTTTTTTCCCTTTTTCTTTTTTTTTGGTAATACATTGAAGTTGGTGGGTGGCAAAGTGCTGATGACTAGAGAACTCCAGTGGAGGATCAGCGTAGCTCTTAAGTGGTTAAGAGTTTATATCAGAATTGAGTTTTAGTGTTAGAAAAGTCACTACAGGGACCACACACATTTTATTTATTTTTATTTATGCAGTTTCGTTGTTTTATTGTTTGTTAGGTTTGGTGGCATGTATTAATCCATTAATCTGTGCCATGTAATAAAAGTCAGAAATGAATCTGTGTTCTATACGCACATTCCAGAATTATGACTCTGGCTTAAATGTAAAATTTATGCTCTCTTTTTTACATTGTTTTAACAAATGGCTTGGAGAGTGAAGAGTCTGTCTATTCTTTATAGTGTTCATTTCGGATTCCTGCTGTTTGTGTTTGGTAGGTGCTAAATCTGGTACAGTCCTATGTGACTCTGCGTGTCCCCCTCCATGTCTCCTACGTGTTTCACTCACCCGTGGGCACCAGCGGCTGGCAGCACTTTGACCTACAGTCCGAGCTGCGGCTTACTTTTGTTTACGACACTGCCATCTTGTGGAAGGACGGCATCGGCAGCCCTCCTCAAGCTGAACTGAAAGGCAAGTCTAGATGCATGTATATGTAATATCAAATATTAAAAGGACATTTTTTTGGCTGGGAGTTGTTCTTTATACAATATTTATCTCATTATTTACTTCTTACAAATCATAAGCCTGATAGCTACATTACCACCGTCTGTTGTTCCTCTTTCGGCTGCTCCCGTTAGGGGTCGCCACCACGGATCACTGGTCCACGTATTTGATTCGGCACAGTTGTTATGCCGGATGCCCTTCCTGAAGCAGCCCTCCCCAATTTTATCTGGGCTTGGGTCCGGCACTGAGAGCACACCGTTGCATGCAACCCCAGTGGCTGGGGTCGTTCCCTGGCCAGGAATCGAACCCGGGGCCGCAGCAGTGAGAGCACTGTGGCCTAACCACTAGTCCTCCAGGGACCCATTAACACCAGTTTACATTATAATTAATTTTTAATAATTACATTACAAAAGCATATGAATGATCTCTAATTGGAAATATTTACAGACATTATGGCAGTGGTGGCTCAGTGGTCAGTTTCTGTGCTACAGACCATGGTCAAATCCCAGACCCATCAAAGAGCCACTGTTGGGCCCGTGAGCAAACAGTTAGCTGTTCAGCTATATGCTTAGATTGTGTTCTGCATTAAAGCAAATGTTATTCAGTTGTTTACAGAATTTAAGTGGATCTGGACTAAATCCACTAAATCCAATGTTACAAGAATTTGGTGCTGACCTGCTCATGATGCGTTGTGTTTGCGTAGGAGCTCTTTACCCAGCCAGTATGAGGATTAACAACATGGGCCGTCTGGTGGTCAACTTCCGCACCGAGGCTCACTTTCGGGGGCTGTTTATGGCCTCGCATCATGGTGAGATTTTTTTTTTGATGAATTAATAACAACAATTTATTAAATAATAACATTAATAATTTAATAAACTGTTACTTCCCACAATTAAGTACATTTTATAAAGTACTGCATACAGACAAATTAACCAGGCCAAGAGATATTTTTTACATTATTATCTGATTCGGTCTCATGAAGTGATTATGGCATTAATTTATTCTTTTACCCAAAGTGGAACAACACTACAATGTTTTTTTCCCCATCATGAAACTTAGTGATTGGCCAGAATATCTCAAATGAACATAACAAATGATTGAACAGGAGGTTTATTGTCTGTTATTATCAGCAAGTCTAAGAGTGTCTGTGAATGAGTCTTAATTAGCCTCTTCATAAGTACTTGTAGCTGCTTGCGTCTTTTGTGTCCCACTTCAAAGCTTTTCTCTGCCTAAGGCTGTGGTTTTATCTTTGTCTCTTTCATCCAGCATCTTCTTTGACCTCAGTGGTCATAAGTACAGCCCACCCCGGGTTAACCTTTAACCTTTCCTTGGTCAGAACGGAACCCACCTACAATCAGCCCGTGCAGCAGTGGACATTCACTTCAGACTTTGCTGTGAGTGTTGGAGCAGACTGGCTAAAACCAGTGACTAATATACAAAGTTTTAGCACTGCTTCACTCTGTAAGATCCACTTTAAAGGATGTTTTAATCGCTTTCAAGCATAGCATGATTTGTTCATACAAGCAAGGAGATAAGTCTTTAAGCATAGTCATTAGAAATGGACTGATGGGTCATCCATACAATAATATAATCAAACAATATAATAATCTATACTTTTCTGGCCATTTCGTGGTTATGTGTCACACAGGTGCGTGATTACTCTGGTACCTACACCGTGAAGCTAATCCCCTGCACCACGGCCCTCAACATCGAGTACACTGTTCCTGCAGTGTGCGACCCCAGAGAACCGGTCACATTTGACCTGGACATCAGATTCCAGCAGGTAAAAACCAGTAAATACACTATATGGCCAAAAGTTTGTGGACACCTGACCATCACACACATGTGCTTGTTGAACATCCCATTCCAGATTTAGTCCCGTTTTGCTGTTACAATAACCTCCACTCATCTGGGAAGGCTTTCTACTAAATTTAGGAACATGGCTGTGGGGATTTATCCATTCAGCCACAAGAGCATTAGTGAGGTCGGGCACTAATGTCGGGTGAGGAGGGGTGCAGTCAGCGTTGCAGTTCATCCCAAAGGTGTTCAGTGGGGTTAAGGTCAGGGATCTGAGGTCAGTTCTTCCACACCATCCTTGGCAAACCATGTTTTCATGGACCTCACTTTGTGCACAGGGGCACTGTCATGCTGGAACCCTTAGTTCCAGTGAAAGGAAATCATTCGAAAAGACATCCTATACAATTGTGTGCTTCAAACTTTGTGGCAACAGTTTGCGGAAGACCCACATATGGCTGGTGATGGTCAGGTGTATATCATTGCTGAGCCGCTTCACTTAATCTACTATTTGGGTCAAAATATTTCTTATTAAAATGAAACAGTACTACCATTGTTACCATTGGTAATACCATTGTAGACACAAAAAAGTGTTTGGTTCAGTATCCTCTAAAGAAAATGTAAATAATTATATTTATATTAGATTGATTTAGCTTGTGTTCAGGTCATTTAACCTCAGAGTAACATGGTGACACAATAAAAAATGGATAGGACCCGTTAGTAACCTGTGACTCCATTTTAATTGTGCAATACATGCCTGCCATCAGGAGGATCCCATGGTATATGAAGGGATGTTGTGTGTCCATTAAAAGAGACGGTCTGAGCTAATGAGATTTTCAGTGCAAGTAGTGAACAGGAAAGCAGGGAAAGGTTCCTGATTCTTTATCAAATTTTGGTTTTAGTTTCATTCAGTTTTCAGGATTTGGCTAAAACTGCTGTGATGCCATACATTTCATTCAAATGGTAAGACACATAACACCATGTTAACTGTAATTTTGTCATAATTATTATTTCCTTTTGCTATCTCTAGGTGAGTGATCCTGTTGCTGTGGAGTTCAATCTGAATACACAGATGTTCCTGCTGTCAAAGAGATCTGTGTGGCTCTCTGATGGATCTATGGGCTTTGGACAGGAGAGCGATGCAGCTTTTTCAGAGGGTATTACCACAGGAACATAACACACGTACAGCGCAGCTGATTATACAACCCCCTCCGAATGTGCTGGAACAGCAAGGCAAATTCTGTTGTTTTTGCTATACACTGAAGCCATTTGGGTTGGACATCAAACGATGAATATGACATAATAGATTAAGATTTCACCATTCATTTACTGATATTTACACACAGATGTGTTAAACAACTTAGAACATGGCACCTTTTGTTTGAATCCACGCATTTTTCAAGTGGTCAAAAATATTGGAACATGTGACTGACAGGTGTTTCTTGTTGCCCAGGTGTGCCCTTTTAGATTGATTGTTTAAACAGTAATGTCTGAATGTCTTCTCTTGGACTGTGAAGACTGCATTTGTTGTTAAAACGGATAGAACAACATGAAGACCAGAGAGCTGTCTATGGGAGAAAATAAAGCCATTTTGAAGCTGAGAAAAGAGGGGAAATCGATCAGAGCCATTGCACAAACACTGGGCATAGCCAATACAACAATTTGGAATGTGCTGAAAAAGAAAGAGACCACTGGTGTCCTAACAACCATACATGGAACAGGTCGGCCAAGACAACAACAGTAGTTGATGACAGAAACATTGTGAGAGCTGTGAAGAAAAACCCAGTCAGTGACATCACCAACAACCTCCACAGGGCAGGGGTGAAGGTATCACAATCCACTGTGTGAAGAAGACTTTGAGAGCAGAAATATAGAGGCCATACCACACGATGCAAACCATTCATCTGCAGTAAGAATCAGAAGGCAAGATTAGAATTTGCAAAGAAATGCAGAGATGGACCACAAAGGTTCTGGAACCAAGAGTAACCTCTACCAAAGTGAAGGAAAAGCCAAAGTGTGGAGAAAGAAAGGATCTGCTCACAAACATATGAGCTCATCGGAAAGCACGGTGGAGGTAGTGTCATGGCTTGGGCTTGCATGGCTGCTTCTGGAACAGGCTCACTAATCTTTATTGATGATGTAACTCATGACGGTAGCAGCAGAATGAATTCAGAAGTCTACAGAAACATTCGGTCTGCCAATTTACAGAGAAATGCATCCAATCTAATTGAACTTCAACGTGCAGCAAGACAATGACCCAAAACACACTGCCAACACAACCAAGGACTTCATCAGGGGAAAAAGTAGAAGGTTTTAGACTGGCCAAGTCAATCACCAGACCTTAACCCAGCATGCATTTCACCTCCTGAAGAGGAGACTGAAGGGAGAAAACCCCCAAAACAAACAACAACTGAAAGAAGCTGCAGTCCAGGCCATGGAAAGTAGCACAAAAGAAGAATGCAACAGTTTGGTGATGTCAGTGGGTCACCAGCTTGATGCAGTTATTGCAAGCAAAGGATATGCAACAAAAGATTAAGTGTTATTTACTTTAATTTACTTTAAGGTTATCTGTGCTTATACTTTTGCTCACCTAAAGATTGGGTGGTTTGCCACCAAAGGTGCCATGTTCTAAGTTGTTTAACACATCTAAATGTAAATATCAGGAAATGAAAGCTGAAATTCGGACCCAAATATCTTCAGTGAATTGGCCTTGCTGTTGCAATACGTTTAGAGGGGACTGTACATACATGTTTTGTGCAGTAATTGTGCTATACCGATGTTCATCAAAGGTCAAAGAAGTCATCCTTACGATTCCTCCACATTTAACATCAAATGAACGTGTCTCTTAGTTGACTGCAGTAAACTCTTTGTCACTGTAGAATTTTGGTGTTCATGTCATTTGCAGTGGTAACCCATATTCAAGGGATTTGGTTTATAAAAACAACAAATTGTTTTCAGCAAACTCCACTGGACTTCCAGATATTCATAACATGACTTTCATACTTTTTTTAGTGTAGGAAATTAGAATAATGTGAGGGTCAAATCCAATATAAATGGATTAGAATGGACCATTTGTTTTTACACGTGCCACACATTAAAGTTGAATCGAATTGATTAGTGCAAATTTATTAGATTATGAAGATGGCATAACTTTCATGCTTTTGTATTGTACTGATTTGCTGTGCTTGCTTGGCAAAATCTTCCATAAAGCCATGTCAGTGCACAGCATACCTGTATTTAAAGACATTCCTGAAAGTTATGGCAAGATTATCTGATGGTAGATCATGCTTTAAATAATTATGTGACAAATTCTGTGCTATCTGGCTTGCAAAACATTGATATAGTTAATTTAATGTAAGCAAAATGGCCAAAGCCTGGGCCACGCTACAAGAGTTATACAATCCTAACCAATGTTAAAAATACTAAAAAGAGAATGACAGATTTCACAGATTCTTTAATCCTTCCATCATCAAACCCTCTCACACTAAAAGAAAGACCCAGTATTAAACAGCACATACAATACTTTCAGATGATTCTCTCTAGTCAATAAGACCAAAGATCGCGACTCCTGGAACCTCAGATCACACAGAATTTCTCAACAAACATGGCTTCAGATCAAAACAATCCTGGCGCATAACAGTTCAGCTCGAATTTCCACATCGTGCACATTCGAATCGTGCAACTTCAATAAATTAGGTTTGCATCTTCTGTTGTTATAAGAACAGAGAATATGCATGTACTAGAAATAATGTCTAACCAATTTAAATGGCAGAAACTGACCCAAGTTTCCTCTTGCAGGTGATATAATCTACGGGCGAGTGATGGTGGATCCGGTGCAGAACCTGGGAGACTCGTTTCACTGTAATATTGAGAAGGTTTTTTTGTGCACTGGAGCAGATGGATATGTGCCGAAGTACAACCCCACCAAGTTCGAGTTTGGCTGCTTGGCAGATTCTCCTTCCCTACTATACAGATTCAAAATAATTGTATGTATATAAAGTAGCTCTCTTCAGAAGTACTGGTTGAATTTCTTGCATTTCAGTATATAACTTGTCATGATTCTTAGTGATAAATTAAAAATAAATATTAATATTTAAATTTAATTTAATAAATTAAATGAATGTCTTATAAATATATAATTCTTAGTAATAAATGTATACATAGCTTCATGTGTGTGTACCACAGAATATAAGTTTTATGTGGCACAAATGTATGCCATATTGTCAGGACTTACTAATTTAAGAGACAATTGTTAATAGTTGTAATGTACAATAAGTCTATAGACTAGTGTGTGCCCTGCAAAATAAGTAAAACGTGACATTAGGGGGCTCCCAAGTGGCACAATGGAAAAATGGGTGCCCTTTCTTCAGGAGATTGTGAATTCGAATCCTGATGATTCCACAGCTATCTGTGGCTGGAAGGGCTAAGGAAGCAAAATTGGCCATTAGCCAATTGTGGGTCTCTGTGACGAAAGAGAACAAATAGCACTTTCCTCCCAGTGTGTTACGCTGCCATGTGATGCTTCAAATGTTTTTTAGGAAGCACGTGTTAGCCTTCACCCTCCCCGGTTTGCAGCTGTGATGTGAGAGGGGAAAACTGGCTGGTGCCTGGGAATCGGCAGGTGTCCAGATTGGAGATACAATGGGGGAAAAAAGGGATATCAGACAAGGGTTCAGTATTTCTGTGACTCCTCATCTTTGTTTACAGGACAAAGCACAGCCGGAGACTCAGGCTCTGAGTTTTGGTGATATGAACTTCAACGCTGTGCTGGCAGTAGACGACCCATCAGCCCTCTCTCTAGTGAAGCAGCCCGGCTCAGACGGGTTCAGACTGGACTCAGCTCCATTATTCCAGGTGTCCGCTGTGCTCACCAAATGTTTTTAGTACAAGACAATGAAATGCTTACAGAATCATTGTACTACAGCAACAATAATTGAAAATGTGCTTTGAGTTGACTTTAGTGTTTTAGTAGTAGTAGTAGTAGTAGTAATAATAATAATAATAATAATAATAATACATGGTGATAAAAAAATATATTGATTCCAGCTTTAATCTCCTTGTCGCTCTGGCAGGTGGCAGCAGGCCGTGAGTGGTACATCCACACCATTTACACTGTGCGCTCCAGAGAAAATGCAAACCGTGGCATTGGCAAAAGAAGCGTGGAGTACCATTCCTTCGTGGCACACAACACTCGTGCTAGGCGCTCTAACCAAGATGTGCCTGCTATCGCTGAAATGATCAGTGCTGAGCACAATCGA
The DNA here is from genome assembly GCA_037576675.1 of Pangasius sanitwongsei. Classification (NCBI taxonomy): domain Eukaryota; kingdom Metazoa; phylum Chordata; class Actinopteri; order Siluriformes; family Pangasiidae; genus Pangasius; species Pangasius sanitwongsei. Next base: position 9,749,924 of record CM075019.1, on the reverse strand, counting down.
GGCACCAACATCATGCACATTGCTCTAGAGCGGCAGCAGGCAGTGCAGGCCGGTGAGGTTCCTCCTGAAGGCCTGGTACAGCATGAAATGACCAAACGTGGCACTGAGGAAGAGGCAGTGCTGGCAGCGGGAGTCTCAATTGGGCTGCTGCTCTTCGGCCTGATCGTGGCGGTGCTTTTTCTAATGCTGCGATCACAGAGGAGACCAGAAAAGGAGGAGAGAAAGAAATCAGTGAAGGAGGGACTAACAGTCTCTGGCAGCATGCAGCCAGTTATATTGAGGAGTGGTTTTGAAGGCTGTGACGGCTCTGAGGTGTGACAGCTGCAGGATTCAGTCCTGATTATTGTGGGCCATCTCGGACGAGTCACAATGCTCTGTATTTGCAATTTAACAAGTGCCTCAGAAAGATTCAGTCCTGTGGAAGGTCTGTCAAATCCAGCGGCATTCTAACCATCTGTCTGAGTGGTTTTGATTAACTGTGCTCTTCAAGTATGAGAGCCAAGAATTGTGCAGTAGTGTTTCAGAACTGGCCACAACTGCGCACTCAGAAGATATGCTAATTATTGTGGTTTTTAAGATGTATATCTTGATTTCAAAGGACCAAGGATTATGTAGTAGTTTGCATTTATATCACAATTGTTAAATATTGGCAAATTGTATAAAATTTTGGGGATATGAAATGGGGTTACTTATTTAGAATAGCACAAAACAGACACTCTAAGGATAAGCCCAATAGGAAGATAGGAACTGTTATAAGATTGATAAGAAGAAAAAGAAAACTGAAAAGGATAAAGAGGGGGAAAAAAAAGTAAAGGAATCAAATCAAATCACCAAAATTGTATGGTCATTTACATTAGGTTTCCAGTTACAGTTTCCATAATCAATAATCAGTAACAGAATACACTTTAAAATGTGGTTACATTATGTTAGTAGAGAGAAACTGCTGAATGTGCACAAATATCGAACTATAAGAAACACTGAATGCCTGCTGCGAGTTGTTTACATAGTTTTGTGTAATGAGCCATACACATATTTATGTTTACATGAAGTGTACCATATTTTATGTCTTCTCTTTTTTGACATCAGTGTTCATTATCATTACTCGTTATGTATTTTATGCACATACAACTGGACTTGGAGTAATAGTACTGTATGTATTAAACATCTGATTAATTGTCGAGTGTTGATCCGGGTTTATTTATTTCCTGCTGTGTATTCCCACATACAACAGGGTCGAATGTAATGAAAGGTTCTTAGTGTAATAAACAAACAATGTAATCATAATGTCTCCTTTGTAACTGTACGTTATAATAGAGAACAAGTAAGTAATGATTTGGTTAGCGATACTGCTTCAATATTTCATAAATATGGAAAATGTTGGTGAATTGTGCTGTGTCCTATTTGTAATATAAATTGAGGAAGTACAGTGTGCTATATATTTGAAAAGTACAAAGCTTTACTTGCAAGCCTGCAAGCTTCATATCTGCCCTCCTGTATTAAAGTGAAAACCGCCCAGTTCTGTGACTTTTTTTTTTGTCCTGATGCACAGCTCGACTCTGAGCTAAACATGTTATCTTAATCTACATGCCATCATTTCACTAATCAGACCAGAACATTTAAAAAAAGCCTGTCCCTTTCTGGCTGTTCCCTTCTCTAACTCAGTAACTCTGTAGCTAGTCTCTGACCCAATGATCTACCCTCAGCTAAGTACATTACATACATTTGACTGGATAAACTGAAACAGAGGATCTGTTACAAAAGTTGAGTGGTTCATGTTTAGAAAACTGGAGAGGTGGAACTATGGCCAGTTTCTTAGTATGTTCGTCAGCTGTACTCGGTTCAGTCTGCTAAAGCCTATGGAGGGTCTCTATCCAAACCTATCTGTGGTCTGCCAGTAGCTCTATACACCTCAGAATACTCTGGAGAAGGTAGGCGTATCATTGTCAAAATCTACAATCAAGAGACGCCTTCATGAAT
>CM075019.1:9734702-9747847 GCA_037576675.1 Pangasius sanitwongsei | reverse complement strand
AGATCCATTGTGGTGGTGTATAAAGGCAAAATCACAAAAACTCTGTCATTGTCCAAATACTTCCAGACCTGACTGTATAACTGACAACAACCAATGAATTGTATAGTGTATTCTGACTTTATATAGACTAATTGAAACATCCTACCAAAACTATAACATTCTTTTAATCAATCCGTACACAAGGCTCCAATTCATCATTGTTGACATCATTATAGGGAAATGCATTGATATGGAGCTTCATCTTAAAGTGCCCTGCTTTCTCCATACTCTGTTCAAAGCTCTGAGACCCTTTGATTAAGGCAACATGTTAATACACCACACTACACAATACAATACTAAATAATTAACATGATTTATTAAATATGGTTACACAAAGCATAAAAAAACCAGAAAACAACAGAAGATCAAAGCCCTCTTCAGTCTTCAAGTCCCATTATTATTATTATAATTCCATTAAAACCCACACATTGTTATAATTTCTTTGCAAACAGTTGTAGCAGCTGGAGCTGGAGCGAAAACCTGAAAGATAGGGAACACCAGAACATGGTTTCAGAATCACTTATATAAATTCCTTAAACATTTGTTACTGCATTTTTTAACGATTGTTATTTACCATGATCAGCCATAATATTAAAATCACTAATAGGTGAAGTGAATAACATTGATTATCTCGTTACAGTGGCACCTGTCAAGGGGTTTTATATATTTTTATATATTAGGCAGCAAGTGAACAGTCAGTTCTCAAAGTTGATGTGTTGGAAGCAGCAAAAATGGGCAAGTGTAAGGATCTGATCGACTTTGACCAGGGCCAAACTGTGATGGCCAGAAGACTGGATCAGAGCATCTCCAACACAACAGGTCTTTTGGGGTGTTCCTGGTATGCTGTGGTCGATCAGTTTGGTCGGAAATACAACAGCGTGCCATTAAGGACTAAATAAGATAAGGACTGATCACCAGACGATGAATGCAAAGACAAAGATCTCCAATTCTATATAGAAGCATCTCCAGGAGGTGATGTCTGTATGCTTACTCATCGTTTGTTATAGGTTTATGTAACAAAATATTATAATAATAATAATAATAATAATAATAATAATAATAATAATAATAACACTGTTACTACTAATCATCATCAACATAATCAACAAATTATACATAATATATAGTTTTACTATAATGTTTTCGTTTAGCTACTTTTCTGCGTACCACGTCATCAGTTCCTGTGTGGTGCCCTCTCGCGCGCGTGTCTGTTCTGTTTGCCTGTCGCACTCTATAGGAAGCTGCTCGGTTAGTGACATGGCTGCCGCAGCAGATACAAAGGGGGAATTACAGAAGGAATTGGTTTGTGCCATTTGTCTGGATTACTTTGATGATCCGGTCATTTTAAAATGCGGTCACAACTTCTGCCGCATGTGCATTTTAATGCACTGGGAGGAAAACGGAGGAGACGACATCGGCTATCAGTGTCCAGAGTGCCGGATGGTGGGTTTTGTTTTCATGTAGCGTTAGTCCCAGGAGCGCTTTCGCTAATTCTCCAGCTGGCTAAGTTCTCTAAGCTAACTGTAATGATTAATAACGCAGAACCTAACTTCAGCCATTTACTCTTCCAGCACTGCACCTCAGCACAGCTAATAATAAACTGTCATAGTTTTACTGGTTTAGAGGATTTGTAGAGCTTTCTTACTGCCATGGCACAAAACTACATTCCTGCCACATAAACAACAAACACAGAATTAAATATTAATTAGATAATTAGCACTTTAGCTAACCAGCTGGCATAACAGCTGTTGCTAATGTAATGTCTTTTAAAGCTGTGTATGGGCTGTTTTGGAGATGTGACATTTACACACACACACACACACACACGCTAATAATAATCATAATCATAACAGTAACTTGACATAAAACCATTTTTCATGTAATTCTGCATGTAAATATCTAGAATCTCACGAGACCACCACAACCCAGCTCCATTCACTGTTATATTAGTGATGTCTTTTAACAATAAACATTGTCACAGAGACGCAGATGTAGATTTCGATCCCTAATGAATACACCCGAGACAACAGGAGGAAGAAACCTTGAGAGGAATCAGACTCCGAATGAAACGCATCCTTTTCTGGGTTAATTCAGATAGGGATTTATAATCGCACTATTCTTCTACAACTGAATCCTATACAGTTATAAAGTCAAACAGCAGTCAGTGCTCTGAAAGGTATGAGAGGGAAAATATTGTGAATAGGAATGAGGGATGAGCACAGGACAGTGTTTATGATTACAGCAGGTGAGATTTACAGTATCCATGTGACATGATGTACGTCAGCTGTTTTTGGGAAGGACAAATCTATTTGGGACCATCCACAGGCAGAAAGTGAGTCACAAGTACAGAAGCTCCAAGAAGAACTAGAGATTCAAGACGCATCAGGCCAGAGGGTGAGGGGAGCTCAGGAGGAGATGCGTCAGGATCAGGAGGCATCGGCATCATGGCAGGCAGAAAAGCATTCGCCTGATCATCCAGAGAGCGCGAGTTCAAATCCTGACGATGCCAGAGCCAACCATGGTTGGGAGCCAAGAGAGCAGAATTGGCTGTGGTCTCTGGGTAGGAGGGAAGGCATACGCTCTCTCACCTGCCAGTCACGGTGAGGTTAACCAATCATGGGCTCGTGCTTGCAGAAGGGGAAGGATAGCTGTGACGCAGCATTGAAAACATGCATTTGACTTTTTCTTTACGTGTCTTGGAGGAAGCATAGGCCACTTTCGGACGAAGTGTAGAACGGTGTTTATAATTTTAAAAAGCGTGCTTGATTGACATCTTTCTGTCCATAAACATCAAAATGCCCCAAGCAGAAGAAATCAGGATTGTCCAGTCGTGTATATGTATGAACCTACCAATGCTTATTTCACAGGTGTTTGGCAAAATGAGCTTCACAAAGAACTACCTGGTGAAGAACCTGGTGGATAAACTGAGTGAGTTTGAGTGTCTGAAGACGTGCAGGCCTCCTGCACCGGCCAAACCAGCCAAAACAGATGGTAAATGCGAGCGACACCACGAGGAGCTAAAACTCTACTGCCACACAGACAGAAAGCCCATCTGTGTGGTGTGCAGAGAGTCCAGAGATCACAGGTAAAGAGCGACAAGCATTAGTGTTCTTACTCCACTCTGGAAGGCCAGAGTGCAGCAGAGTTTAGTCATTTTCCTAATCACATAGCAATGTAATGAGCTTAGGAGTCAGGCATGAAATTGATCTTTATTTATTTGGTAGGTGCTTTTAACCAGCGTGACAGAATGCAGGCCAAGCATGGAGCCATTAAAGGAGTCGACAGTAATACACGTGTTAAAAGTTTCTACAGAGTGATCAGAAACGAGTGCTGGAGTAGGGGTGGAGAACATACTCACGACGGCTACAAACACTGCGAAATAACACGCAAAGAAGTCAAATTATAAATGACAGCATGCAAATGAGGTTTATACATGAGCACAGGCAGCATGGGTGGCAGCAGGTAACAGCTCAGCAAGAGAAAATAGGCATGCACACACACACAGAGCTGAGGGGGTTTAACATTTGAATACTTTGGAGAATAAAAATGCTTTGCTTTTTTGCTATACACAGTCTGCGAGTCACCTTCTGCTGTACACGAGATCGTTCAGTGTTTATCGCACAGGTGTTAGTTCAGTGCTGCTCCCAGCTAAATTTAATGATTGCTCCAGTATATTTTGTCCCATTACAAAAGAGTGTTTTATTTTTCCCGAAAATTCAGAGAAAATTTCCAATTTGGCTGCAGCGTGAACGAAGCTCGGGGTCGGGGGGAGTGGGAGTGAGAGAGGGAGAACGGAGAGGGGGATGGAGAGACAGGGGATGGGGAGAGCAGCGAAGCTATAAGCTGTTCAGGGTCTGGCATTCTGCAACGGCTCGCAGTTTTCTTTACACAAAGTACGGCTTGTGTGCATCAAGTATGCAGGGAGTGGAGCCTTTATTTCCAATGGTTTAGTAATTCTAACATGGAAATATCTCCTACTGAAGGTCAGATTATTGTTTTATATAGATTATTACCACTATAAATGATAACATTCATTAACAGTTGGAGCCAGAGTGCACTGCTGCAGTAGGACTAGAGTTCCCCCTATGCTTATTATGCTCTTTTCCAGCAGCAGAATGTGACTAATAGATAAAGCTCAATTTCATCTACCTGTAAAATTTGATTACAGTCAAATTTCCCCACAGTTTTGGGTTGTGCACAATGCGTGTTGATGTATTTAATGGCTTTCAGGCTCCACGATGTTGCTCCTGTACCTGAGGTTGTTGAGGACATGAAGGTGAGCTGTAACAGTTCCCTCTACCAGACATTGTGTGTCAGTTGTCAATACACTGATAAGAAGTAGTAATCATGGTAGCAGTTCTGAGTGCTCTGTGGTACTGGGACATTTCTGTTAGGATCTTGAACCGTTGCTGACCTTGCTTTCTTTTGTACACAGGGAGGCCTGAAGCTGAGGCTCATCAAACTGAACTGGCAAAAGTCCATGTGTGCCCGCGTCAAAGCCACAGATGAGCAAGCCAAAGCAGACGTCAGAGTATGTAAGAATTAAAAATGTAGCCCCATATCATGGTTTTTGATATTTCTTTTCATTTACTCAAATGGGCATGGACATAAGGAATATGTATTGTGGAACAAAAATTAAATGACTCAATTACTGTATACTTTTACTGTGCAATTTATATATATATATATATATATATATATATACATACACATACATACATATATATATACACATACATACATACATACATATACACACACACACACACACACACACACACACACATAGAGCGGCACAGTGGGTAGCATTGCTGCCTCACAGCTCCAGGGTCCTGAGCTCGGGTTACTGTCTGTGTGGAATTTAACGTTTCACATGTGTCTTCTGGGTTCTCCGGTTTCTTCTCACTGTCCAAAAGCATGCAGATAGGCGAATTGATTACGCTAAATTGTACGTGTGTGTGTGTGTGTGTGAACGACTTTGAACTTGTAAATATGAACAAGAAAGTATGTACATAAGCATAAAAAAACGTATGTTTAAAAAACAAAATTGATAGAGAAAAAAAGTACTTTGTTGCAAAGCCAAAACCCTCTGCTTGCTGTGCACACATTGCACTTTTTGTTGTTTTTTTTTTTGAACTATGCAGATTGGAAGAACATATAACAGAAAGAACTGTTTTTATGCAGCCCGTTTTTTTTGTCATCTGACTGCAGCATCTTGGCTCCTGAGTCACGATTGGTCAGTGCTAAATGGCTGCCACTTTTAATTTGTATAAAATGTAATCCTTCTAAACTTTTTTCACCACTTCGTGAATCAGGTTCTTGTTGCATGCCATGCCACGATCCCTTGCACAATCCCAGGACTCTTCCTAAAGCTTGCTGTCTAGCCAAACTCAGTAACTGGGCTAGAAAGGCCTTGTGAGGCAGGTGACCAAAAACCTAAAGGCCACTGTTAAAGAGCTTCCGCAGAGAAGCCCATCTCCACAGAGATGGAAGAACCAGCCAGAAGGACAGCAGGAATACTCCCATCGATCAGGTTTTTATGGTACAGTGGCTAGACTGAAGGCACCCCTGAGTAAATGGCATATGACAGGCACGTAATGGACTCTGAGAGCATTAGGAAAAAGATTCTGTGGTCTGACAAGAAAAAAAATTGAACTTTTTGGCCTGGCAAAAACCAGGTCCTGCTCATCAGTTGGCTAATGCCATCCTTAAGGTGAAGCATGGTGGTGGCGGCAGCAGGGAGAGCAGCTGGGTTTTTTTTGCTCAAATTTCTAAATTTCTGCACAAATTTCTAAAACTTTTCTCTTTTATGGGTCAGTATGTGTAGACTGACAGCCAAAAATATAAATTTAATCCTTGCTTTTAATTTAATCCTTAGAACCCACTGTATGTCATCCTGTATTATATTAGAGATACTGTGTAATTTAGACTTCAGACTTCTGAAATGTAAATACTGTCACACCTAAATTGGGTCATAATCTAAGCCAAATGAGCAGATGCACTTTGTTGACTTCCTCACAGCTAAAGAAGCAGGCTCTGAAGGAGAAGATTGAGGATGATGTGGGAGCACTGGTGCAGTTTCTGCTGGATGAGAAGGACAGACTGTTGGAGAGGCTGGAGGCCGAGGAGGCAGCTACTATAGCGCTGATAGACGAGAATCTTAAACTGGTGGAAAGTGAGGCAGCTAAAGTGGACAAGGCCATCGCTGAAATTCAGAACCAGCTCAGCGAGGTAGCGAACTTTGAGGTGTGTCTCACTTATGTTTTATACATACGCATGCATAATATTGTGATTAATATGCTCAGTTAATGTGTTCAGTTATCTTATGGATGTCTTTTTCAGAGCATCAGCAAAGCATATTCAAGGTATGTAGAAAACTACGTTGAAACAAAGTTACAGTTTAATTTTAAATGTAGTTAATTATTTATCAACAGTCTGTTGATTCAATTCAGATTTGTTTGTATAGCACGTTTAACAGTGGACATTGTCACAAAGCAGCTTTACAGATACGTTCAGGATATAAATTTTAAATGTCTGAATCTTGCACAGGAATGTATTGGGTGGTGTAAATGTGCTGCTGATTTTTGGATTTTAGCCCAAGTCACGTTAGCCTTACGGTACAGGCGGTGAACTGTCCGCCTGACTTCACCGAGTTCACGGGACCCTTTCAGCTCATCCTGTGGAAGAAGATGATGCACGTGCTGCATACAAGTAAGTAAAGAGCACAAGTCCACGAAATGTCCATGAGTCAATGCCTGCATCCCAATATTGGTTTTAATAAATTAGTTCAGATTTATTTAAAAATCACCCTGTACAACAAAGACATGTTACCCTGCGTGTATTTCAATGTAGACCAGAAAAATTAGAAACATGCAAAAATCGACAGAAATACAGAAATTCAATTTGCAATTTCAGTCCAAAAGGTTGCATGAATGTTTGAAGTTCAGTATAATAGAGCGCTATCATTAGCCACTCAGGCCTGTAACTGTAAAAGTGCAGATAATGTGGCTGTTTATGAGCATTACGTGAGACACGCTTTCATGGAAGCATCCACGGTTTTTTTCCCCCACTTTGCACATTTATATATAAATATAAAACCAGATCTCACACCCTTGTTGACTTCCCCTGGTTTAGGTTTTCCGCTGTTTGTTCTATCGTTTAAAGTAAAGAGGAAGGTTAGGTAATGTACATCATCCTCTGCCCTTCAGTGCCACAGAACCTGACGCTGGATCTGGACACAGCACATCCGTCTTTGGCCATTAGTGACTTTGACACAAAGGTGGAGGAGGGCCGAGCACGCTCGCACGAACCCGACCTGCCGCGCCGCTTCACGCGCTTCTTTGGTGTGTTGGCTACTGCGCAGTACTCCAGTGGCCAGCACTACTGGGAGGTAGACGTGAGGGACAAGGGAGTGTGGTACCTGGGTGTGACGACAGCGCGCAGCAACCGAAAGGGCTTCGTCAGTCTGTCGCCGTCAGCTGGTTACTGGAGCCTGAGCCTACACGACCGCCTCTACGCCAATGAAGAGGACGCGCGTGTGCCTGTGGCTGACTACTGGAGCTCTCCGCGTGTCGGGGTCTTCCTTGACTATGAGCGTGGCCACGTGGCTTTTTATGACGCCGTCACTATGAAGCGCGTCTACAGCTTTGCAGCGTACTTTGACGAGCCCGTTTCGCCCTTCTTCAGCCCCGGCAAGAATGACCCGGGCAGCCGCCTGCAGATCTGCCACTATTACTGAGGAGGGACCATCACTGCATTTTAACGTTTTGAGAAGTCCATTGCAGGGGAAGCTGGCTGCGGATCCCCTACTACTGATAAGGGCGTTGGGGGAGGGGGAGGGGGAGATGAGATTGGCGAGAATGAAAGGAAAACATAGAAAACAGCATTCATTGTATCTGCAGTCAGAAGATTTCATTCCTAGGCGTTCTTCTCTCAGGAGGCAGGCTGTCGTGGTGTGGCTCAGACTCGGTGACTTCTTCATGATCTGTTCGTGTGAAATAGGGAGTGTAAGACTCTACCATGGCCGATCTGAACAAGTCCGTTCTTATTACTGTCGGATTACGATGTAGCCCTGTTGACATTCAGGTCAAGATGCGCTGCAGGTTTTAAGCAAATATCAACTTGAGCTGCTTTCAACATCTCATTTCACCTCAGTGTTGTTCCGTGTCCCTCTTCAAATGTGACCTTTTAAGCAACGGAATTTAGATCAGTAGGTTTCAGAAGTAGTTCGCTGTGAACGTTTGAAAAAAGCTCTAGAGATGTTTTTTTTTTTTTTTTCTTTTTAATTGTTTTAATTCCTCATTTCTGTTGAAAACAGATACTTTGATAGAAATGAGTCGCTAGTGTAAGACATAATACTTAAATAATCCAAGGTTCTGAGTTTGCACAGGCTGCTATGCAAGGTTTAGACATTTCCATAATAATGATGTAAATAAGGTTTCTTTCTAATCTCCCTCTTTTAAAGCCCCATACTGGTGTGCTGAGATGTGGCCTGGCTCCGAGTGTGTATTGCTTAAGGAGAGGTGTGCTTAATTTGAATATGCTATATCTGAACGCATCTTAATATTTATTTACATAATTAAGTGTTCATATATAGCTCGTGTAATCCAAAATAAAAATGAATTACACTGTCATTTTTTTTTTTTTTACTGTGCATGTGCTATAGAAATACGAACCGCAGTGTACGTCCATATATACAGGCAGAGCTATATATGGAAATTCTTTATTTCTGTCCCAGCTGAGAGATTATTTACTGCAGTGGGGTGTTAATAGTATTTGTAATTGCTTCATGTCTGAATATTTGAACACGGTTAGGCCTTTATTTAAAAAGGAAAAAAAAAAAAAAAAGTGTCGATCAGAAAGACCCTGTTAAAACCGGGCTTCATGTCCAAGTCAGTTTCAGACAGGTCCATCATTGTTCCAAATCTTATTTTCCTTTTTTCTGTTTCATAACCAAATGAATTATAACCATATGAATGATTGACACAATGTGGATATTTGAATAGAAAAAGCGGTTAAACCGGCCCGTTTCTAGTTTTGCTGCCGCGCAGAAGTGTTGGATTATTTATTCATTCTCACACTAAAAGACTTTAAACATTAGTCTGACAGCCTGTGATTTTTTTTTTTAAATATGTTTTATACTTTTCCCAAATCTTTAAAACTTTCAGGGGGGGTTTCGGTCTTTTCGAATGTTTTTGTGAATGTATTTGAAGCACAGCGGACTAGCAGACAGAAAAGCAAGTGGAAAGAAGGCATTCTTAATAGCTGTTTTTGAAAAACTGAAATCGTTGTATGTCTGCTTGTAATTCAGCCTTCGCCTGGATGCGTTTCCCTTCTGTTACATATATGTAATAAATGTGTCGTATCAATGTTCATATTCATTGTTTTGGTTTTTTGTGTTGATGCGAGTGATTAGTTACTGTAGCATTTGTCGCAGATCACAGTATTATTTCTGCCATTTATGAACATAATCCAACTATTTAAATATTAGACTCGTTATTGATATTAAAATGTTGTACAATAATATTTTGGCCACTTATTGGAGCTGAAGAACACATTGTTGTTATTAAACTTGCCATTAGATTTATGTTGATGTTATTGATAAGCTTTTGTGTCAGTGAGGTTTGGTAAATCTAGTCCATTCTCAGACCAGTTAAATGAGCAAATCATTATAAGAACTCAATAAATCGTATGATTTTTGATAAGGTGGGTTGTGATTTTCACCACTGTAGCTGTAATAAAGGAACGGCAGACCCCTTGGCTATACTTCACTCCCGCCCCCGGTTTGAGAACCATGGCTCTACTAAGACAGGCTCCAGTGTTGGTTTAAAAAGACAGTGAGGCGTGTTTTGTTGAATAAGTGTGTGTATGCGTGTGTGTGAGCTGTTCTGAGCCACAGAGAGATGCATACGTGTTTAAATAACTTTGCGATTTTTAATTACACACTGTTAGACTTGAAGACATTGAAAAGTTCATGTGCTGTACAAGACTTTTTATTACTGAATGAGTTGTAATTAATGATGGGTGCTAGTTTATGTTCTGGAAGGAATTAGTGATGATTATCAGTCAGTGCCGTGTGTGTGCGTGTGTGTGCGCGTGTGTGGTGGGCGTCTCAGAGATGAGGTTCAGCTCTTCTGCTCTGTTTTTGCTAACACAATAATGGAAGACAGAACCTGACTATGGATCAGTCCTGTTGCTCAAAAGCTAGTTGCTTTGTCCCAAATGCTAGAACATTATGCTTAGTGTTCTAACTAAACGCTCAACTAGTTTAAGAATGCTACAATGCACAGAAGCCATTCCCATAATGCACTGCAGGCAGACATCAGCTTTAGCACTGAGAAATGATTAATTAGTGAGTTGATTTACACATGTGCTGGGTCAAACTGAGCCAAGCATCATGTGTCTTAAAGTCCCAAACGTGTTCTTGCAAGATTTGTAAAAAGTTATGAATTAATCTACGGAATTGAGTAACTCCTCACACACTAGATGCACACCGATGTGGGGACCTGCCTAAAGCAGTCTAAGAGCTTGAAGCCTGATCGACATGGAAAACACACACACGTGCAGAGCGACACGTCCCCACTACTGAACCACTGCTCTGAGACGTCTGACGTTTGATAAATACTCACATATTCATTTACAGATATTAGATGTAACAAAAGTGATTTAAAAAAAAAAATAAAAATAATATGTCCACATTGCTCATTGTTCATGCACCACTTTCCAGGCATTTAACTCCAGTCCATAAACAGAAAAACTGGGTGATTACGCAACAGCTACACACAAAATGCTCTCACACAACACTACCTTAAACTCACACGCACTCGATATGACTGTAATGAGTGTAAGTGGTAAAAAAAATAATGAACTTCCTTTATGGCCTACACAGCACCTGATACCTCGAGACAAATGGATGAGGCTCTCAAAAGCGAACAGAACAATGTACCAAAAAAAAAAAAAAAAAAAAGACATTATTGAAAGCTTTGGCTGGTGACAATTATGCAGAGCTCCTCCAAAAACACCCATAACAGAGAACAAAGTCTGTACAAAACATCAAATAAATAAAAACTATTAAATACTGATAAAAAGACGACCTTTCCACTGCCACAGTAAGCACAAATGATGCACTGGCTGTATAAATGGAAATCATTATTTACAAAGATATTCTGTATATGGGACTCAATATGTGTAAACACATTGCATTGCAATTAACACAACATTTATCTAAATGCTGCTCCTCCCCCAAAGCCAACAAGGATTTTTTATTATTTTTTTTATTTTTAAATAGGACTACTCTAAACAATAAAGTAGCATGATGAAATGAAATAGAAAAATAAAATCGGGTCCTTTTGGCCAGTGCATCTTGCTGTAAACAGCACTCGCTCGTTTCCTTTGAGCACTACGTCTGTACACATGCTATTAATCGGGGGATGATGAGAAGCCAAAGTGTGGTACATTTACAGATCACATACATCTTCTCATATATATACACACATATGCATATTTACAGACACGTGTATATGCGCGTAGATACAAATACACAGGCATACAAATCCACAACTGGTGTTTGCACTCAAAAGACAAACAAGATGTGTGTTTTGAGAGAGATGGGAAGTAAAGCTGTCCGAGGTTTTAGTTCTGATTTCATTTCTGAGCCAAGAAACTAGTAAATCCTCAGTAAGGTTTAAAAAAATGCAAGTGTATAACGACAACAGAGAATTCGTTGTAATTTGGTAACAGTGTGAATAATTCTGTAACTCATAATGCACCAGTATAATTAATTCCTTAATGACATGTAACCCATTTGTCCCCATTTATTACAAGTGTCTTAACTGCTGAATTTTGAAAATCCCTGAAAAAAAAAAAAAAAAATGCAAATCAGTTAATTTGAATTGCAAAATTTTCTAAATTAAGCTGCAGGACTGTGCATGTGCTTATGTTCTGTAATTAGGTTGTTTGTCTTAAGTTAAATGTGTACATGTTATCAGGGAATTAATTATAGAACTTGTATTTTTATGAGCCATTTTAAAGTTTAAAAAAAAAAAAGAAACTCTGTAGTTACCAAATTGCAGAAATGATAACACTAGCTTATGAATGCATGCCTCAGAGAAATTGCTGTACACAAGTTATTCTCAATTTTACCAATTTCTTATCAACCTAGAGGTGAATTATTGTACAATGTGTGCTTATTATTATCATTCCCCACGTCCACTCTAAACAATCAGGTCTAGTTCACCATTATAAATTTAAAAAAAAAAAGGGGGGAAGGGGGGTTTCGAGCACAGCACATTCAAAAGAAGAATGCTCTCGTGCTTTCCGCTCATCCTCTATAGTTTGGTTAAGGGGTTTGATCTTAGCTGAACGTGCAGAACCGCAGGAGAGCTGGAGCACTACTGCAGGTAGCGATACACTTTAAAGCAGTGGTTCCCCGAGTCAGCAACAACCACGTGACCTTCAGACGTGAGCGCCAAACCTTGCGGCCCATACAGCGGGTCTGCACTCGTGTTGATGTAGGACAGGAAGGAGCCTGAGCTGTCAAACACCTGAGAAAAGAAAGATATTCTTCGAGTTAAGAATATCACAACTGCCTATACGTTTATCACCAGTTTTGCTAAAACATTTAGGGGAAAAAAAACCCAAAAACATTAGTTACTAGTTGCTGCTGAACCAGCTCTGTTATAATTATTTTATTTCAGATTGTATTTATTCTCGAATTCGGACCACACCACACTGCACGCATTATAGGCACAACAGCGCACTTCATTTTTTACCAAGAAAACTAATGCCTAGATGTGATGGATCTAATTACAGGATTTTATAATCAGTAAGGAATAAAACAGTGAGGCATGCTGTTATAGGAAAATAATGGATGGGATGGTGTGATGCGTTACCACCCCAAAGTTGATTATATTCCCATAACAGCAGATCCTGAATTGTTTTATTTCTATTATACCACAACAATTCCAATGCTTTATTAATTAAAGAATGACACAGGATCTTCTTCTGCTTCTTCTTTCATCTTTTCCCTTAAGGGGTCGCCACAGCGAATCATCACTCTCCACCTTTCCCTATCTTCTGCATCCTCAACACTTGCACCCACTAGCTTC
>CM075019.1:9701092-9731508 GCA_037576675.1 Pangasius sanitwongsei | reverse complement strand
CCCTGTCATACGCTTTCTCCAAGTCTACAAACACACAGTGCAACTCCCTCTGACCATCCCTATACTTCTCCATCAAAATCCTCAGCGCAAAAATTGCATCTGTTGTGCTCTTTCTGGGCATGAATGACACAGGATACTTTTTAAATCTATTTAGAGCTACGTTTAATGTTGTGGAATGTCCACAAGACCAGTTGGTTCTCGTTATCACTTGCGTTCTAAACAGTCGCTTCCTCAGCAGCCTGTCTTTTACCCTCTCTTTAAGTTAATAATAAAACATGCAGCTTGTCATGTTAATAAGAAACCACAAACTGCACAGTCCTCAGTCTTGAAGACTTTCAAGCGCAGGAAAAATTAAAGTTACAGCTTTATCTCTGTCTGTTACAAAGCACTGACACTGGAGACTCATTCCAAAAATACCAAGTAAACGTCACCTTACAGAAAACTTCACCATAATTACACGGTTTTTATATCCATTTAGCATCTGCAATACAAGTCCATGTGCAAGATATAAATATACAAACAATAACCGAGTAGAACGAGCTCATGGTCAAATAGAAAATGACCAGTCAGACTTGAGCATTCAGCAGCACAGTTGTATAATCTGTTATAAATTTTAATGTTTAATGTTGAATTTCACTGTTTACATCACTCAGTGTGTGTGAATTCACCAAAGACAGTCATTTTGTTGCTTTACCTTACATTATACCTAATTTGCGTAAAAATTAAGAAATTCAAATTTCACTTGCTGCCGCAACGGAATTACGGCTCTGCGGCGCTCACATGACCAGCAAGCCCAGGTATGTCAGTGCGTTCAGTTTACAGAATCCAAACTAACACAATGGGTGGGACTACACTGTAGAGCTGTAGACAATGAAACACTCACGTGTGTTGAAAATACATTTGGGTTTGAACTGATACTTTTAGCCTTGAACTTTCATTCTAGAGCTCAACCCTTACATGTTTATCCAATGCTCCATTTTTAGACACAACATTTCCAAGCCGATATGCAGTGTGTGTGTGTGTGCGCGCGATTGCTGAATGTTATTACCTGTATCCTGCTGTTACCCCAGTCTGCTACAATGATGTTCCCATTTGCATCAACAGCCACTCCTGTCGGGGCATTAAACTGCCCATTTCCTTCACCGTGTGAGCCAAATTTAAAGAGGAACTCGCCATCTGCACTGAACACCTGGGTGAAGAGCAGAAATCTAACTACTATATCAAAGCACAATCACCAATACACCTAACAGCTTCCTAAAAAGCTCATTACCGTGCTGGTGTTGAGTGTGTGCATGTTCTGGGCTTATGAATGAAAACGTTAATGAAAACATTAAACTTATAAGCATAGCCTTACCTTAACCGAGTGGTTATGAAAGTCTGTTACTATGATTTCATTCTTGTTGTTGACAGCCACAAAGTGTGGACCTGAAACACATGGACACATGGAGTAAAAACAATCAGACACTAGACATGAGCACTCGTGAGGTCATGTGATCTGACATAAAAGTGTCCACCAAGCGATCAAGAGTAAGGCACTTCCTAAATCAGAAGAGTTAATCGACGTAAGCACAGCCATGTGATAAGTCGCTACCTCAAAACATTGCACATTGCACATACTAAAGAACATACTAAATTTGAGTTGATATACGTATTTATGATTTGATGAATTAAAGCCAGGTATCAAAAACATGATGATTATACTCTGAGCATAAATTTTAATTCAGATTTCAGTAGTTGGGGATGAATGTTAGACACAACACGACACGTCGCACTGCGCTCCATACTTACTGAACCCAGGGCCAGATTTACTAAGCTTTTGCTCCTGTGCAAAGTTTGAACCACTTTTTTCTAAAAGGAATAAGGGGACAAAACACAAAGGGTCAGGAAAAAAAAAAAAAGAGAGACAAATCAAGCAAGCAGAAGGGCGTCTGCCAAAGTGTGTGTGAGTGAACAAACTGAGCAAAGTCCATAAAGCAGCTAAATTTCCCTGTTTTCACACACTAAAGCGGGCAGTATGACATCTACATGCACTTTTAGTTAGGGTTACGAAAACTGGACAATAAACGATGACACAAAAAAGCAAGGGGTTAGTTGAGTAAAGTAAAGGCGGCAGCAAATGCTTTAGCTTTATATGTCCTCTCCAAAGACAGTCTAATATCTTGAATATTTTTGAATAACAACAGAGCGGAGGGCAGCACAGAGGCACTTCTACATTTCTTTACACACTGGAACTGAAGCCTGGGTAAATCTGGCCATTCAGAAGCTTCCTATATACAGTATTAAATCAATTAAACACATTCTGCAACACTGTCATCAAATGGCCTGGTCCAGGATTGTGTATTTTTTTTTTTTTTTAGGTCTACAAAAGTGATGCATATATATTCACCCCCTTGCACTTTTCCACATTTTGTAGTGTTACAACCTGGAATCGAAACGGACTTTACTGGGATTTTTACCATTTGATTTGCACAGTAATTTATGTCTAACATTTAAAGGTGCAAATTTTTTTTTATTGACACAAAGGTTAACTAAACAACACATTTTTGGCCATTCAAAAACATTCAGGTTATTGGTTCTGACCTACTCCAGTGTTGATGTGGTGGTATGCGCATGGTTGTTGTCTTGTTGGAAGGTGAATCTCCATCACAGGCTCATGTATTTTGCAGACTGGAACAGGTTTTGTTTTTTTTTCCCCCCCTCCCCAAAGGATTGCCCTGTATTTGACTGCATCTCTGACCCAGTCCATGCTGATGAAAAGCATCTCACAACATGGTGCTACCACCACCATGCTTCACTGGGGGGGATGGTGTTCTCAGGGTGATGAGCAGTGTTGGGTTGCCACCAAATGTAGCGGTTTGTGCCAAGGCCAAAAAGGTTTTTTTTGTTTTTGTTTTTTTTTTTCCATATGGTTTCTTATGTTGTTATGGTTGTTTTTTTTTCTGTTGGAGCTTTGGATCTCTTGAGCTCCTTCAGAGTTACCCTTGGCCTCTTGGTTGCTTTTCTGACTAATCATCTCTTTACCTGGTCACTGATTTTTGGTTGATGTTCTTGTCTAGGCAGAGTCACGGTTGTGCCATATTATATTAAATTTTTAATAATGGATTTAATGGTGCTCTGCAGGATGTTCAAAATTTGGGATATTTCGTTTTTATAACCAAACAACCCTTCAACTTCTCCCAGACCTGTTTCGATAGCTCATTGATCTTCATGACACTTTTTTGTTATATTCAACACACACTGGGGCCTTCCAGGAACAGGTGTATTTATGTTGAGACAGGACACTTTAACAGCATACAAGAGGACTCCATTCAAATAATTATGTGACTTTTGATAGCAAGTGATTGCACCAGAACTAATTTAGGGATTTATTGTTTTTTTTCCAAACTAAACTGTTTTCCCCTATTTCAACACAATGGGGCATTTTGTGTACATTCATGATATATAATCTATTTAATGTCCAGGTTGAAATATACAAAATGGATTCAAAAGGGTTTATTTCTCTTATTATACTGTAATTAGTGAGGATTTATATGCACAACAATGTCAATAATAATAATAATAATAATAATAATAATAATAATAATAATAATAACAACAACAAAAGACTTTTAATCTTATAGAAACCTGGTTTGATTATATATAATCAATATACTTATTTGTTCTATGTGGAATTTCCAGCTAGGTTTTAAAGAACATTTGCAGTTTGCTTCTGTTCGTTCTGTGTAATGCTGGTGTTCAAAGCCAAACCACTAAGTGAAAACAGTGAATTAGGTGGGTTATTAGAAAACAAAGTCATCACAGCACACATCACCAATCATTAAAACACATGCTGAGAACTGCTGCAACAACAAACCTTGTGTTAAACTCTAAAAATGTACAGGACCTGCTGTCTGTAAAGATCTTGAGCTGCTCCTAAATGTTTTACAGCAGTACCTGCAAACTGTCTGTCCAACGAGCCCCTTGCCCCAAACCTGGTGACCAGTTTCCCGTTGGACTGGAAGATGAAGACACAGCATGCCTTGTTATCTACAGCGATGATGTGTCCGTTACGATCCACTGCAACGCCCTTCGGCCCCATCAGCCTCCCTGCACCGATTTTATTCTGAGCACAAAGATAGTGGAAGGAAAGTCATGCAAATGAGAATATACAGGAAACTGTCCTTCTCAGCCGTGGTCATTGTTCCTTTGGCCACTATTTCACTCAGGAAGAAGGTGTGAGATGGTGTGTGCTACTGTTCTGCACATAATAGTTCTGATAAACAGCAACGCGTAATTGGTTGCAGCAAGGACATTTTAGCGTTTAAGAGGAAAAGAGCCTGTACTTGTGGTTGGAGAGGCTATGGGTTACATCATTTCCTTGCCTACTGAACAGACCAACCCAGCTCTTCCCACAACCAGCTGCACAGAATAAACCTTTTAGCTCTGTAAATCAACACACACAGGGTTGAATGTCCTATTTTTGCTATCCTTGTTTACTCCCCGGCTAGGTTTAGACATGTGACATGTTTAGTCATGTTTGTGGATTTTTTAAAATGACAGGTTAGGTAAAAATTTGCATTTCAATTCCTAGTTTATTTTTAAGCACAGAGCTCACACCCAGACTTATGCCTCTCCATTGTAAATCACATGGATGGATTGTTCCTGGTTGATTTAAAAAAAAAAAGGAAATAAGCTAACAATACCCCTGTCTGCTGGTCGTGCTCCGGCTCCTATATTTATGCACAGTGTCACGTTTACTGTATGCCTTCTGAGGTCTGGATAAGCACGTATAACTTCTCACAAATCTAATCTGTTATAATCCAATTGTACTACAGCTCAAATCAGCTGAAAATCTGACCTGGTAGTTTTCTAGAACAGCAGCTCTGACAGTAGTGCCGGCTTTAATTCATGCATTCATATATTAATGCACTACATTGTTGTCTCTTCAGTAGCAGCTTGTTCACAGAACTTGTAGGGCAGATGCTCTGCAGAATCGAAGGATAATAATAAAACGTGTTGCTATTTAACAAAGAAAAACGTAGAACAGTTGATACTGTGAAGCTTTCATTTAACATTTATGGAAGGAGTGTCAGGTGACAGCGATTTGCAATATTGAAAATTTGTATTTTTTTTTTATTAATCCACATATTAGTCGCAGTGATCTTTTCTGCAGTCACCCAGTTCTTACCTTAAACTTCCCTTCTGAGGAGAAGATGCTTATCCATCGATTATCATAATCAGCTACTATGATGTCTCCATTCATGTCTACTGTCACTCCTGTGGGTCGCTGCAGCTGCCCTGGTGAGCGGCCTCGCACTCCGAACCTCAGCTTAAACTGTCCATCATTAGTAAACACCTACACCGAGGGAACATGGCAAAATTAGGACCTGACGACCAAATGGTTTTAAAAATACACAGTGTGTGCAGCACCAGGCTTTCCTTCACATCTCTTTACACTCTGAAACCAAAGTTTAGAATTCTTAACTAACCTTCTTTCATCTGTCAAATGCAAGCTTTTCTCTTTTCTTTGCTTCTTGTACTAGCAATATGAATAGCATTTATAGAAAGAAGCTACCATGTAATTGAAACTCAAACTGAAATAAAATACAAAGTAAACATGAATTTTATATATAAAATTCTTCTTGAGTGAATTATTTGAGTTACTTGAATTATTTGAGTTACGTGAGGTCTTGACTAGTATGGAAAGTTTCAGGTGGCAGAACCCACTCCAAAGATGTTAAAGAAGTTTACAAAACATTATCAATGCATTCTTCTCTAAAACTAAAATACATTTAAAAAAAAAAAAACATTTCTAAAAAACAAACATTTTATTAACAATAGTTTCACCCTTTGATTTCTTCTTTTCATTTTTTCATTTTAACTGAAGTGGATTGGTGTTCATGTGATTATGGATCTTGTGTTGTTTCATAAATTAAATATTAGAAGCTACATCCTACAATAATTGCGATTTTTGTTGCTCATTGGGGATAGATTCATAAATTTATAACCTGAATTTATATATTTCTGTAAAGCTGCTTTGTGACAATGTCCAATGTTAAAAGCGCTATACAAATAAAATTGAATTGAATTGAACTTTGAAAAGTGATTTAATAGTCATTGAAGGAAGTACAAGGTGTAATGTGAAAAAGGTTTTTAGTATTTATTTTTATTCCAGTCATTGACCCCAACAGAGCATATACTGCAGGTTAGCTAATAAACTGGACTCACCTGTATACACTGGTTGTTGCTGTCTGCCACTACAACTCTGCCACTGCAGGTGGAGATGCCTTGAAGGTTAGTGAACTCACCCTTCTCCCTGCCTCTTGTGCCTGTTACACACACACACAGTCAAAGTTTCCGCATCATTACAGATGTACTTCTTATTACTATATGGCATAAAGACGGCTTGATATAAATGAAGTAAACTCCTAGAGAGACTACCCACTGGTAGTCAGTGGTCTTACCTACTCTGTAGATAAGCTCGTCCTCAATAGGATTCTCCTTCTTCTTAGTAGTGCTGTACATGCTAGAGGGTCTTCGCACAGCTTTCTGCCTGATGTGTCCTCCACTTCCGCTGGGTGACTTCACTCTCCTCTTCACGTCTTCAGGAGACTGGGGCACGTCACTGGGCTTCACGGCACGCAGTCTGAATGGACTCCCTCTCACAGGTTGGCCATACAGCATCAGTGAGAAGGAGTACTCTCCCTCACTCCTCAGTGTGTAGCCCACTTCATACGTGCCGTTTTTATTGTCCACTACCTCCACCTCGACTGCTTTGCTTCCTTCTGGCCCCGTGATCTCCGCTTTCAGAAGCGCATTTCCGCTTCGCACCAGTTCTCCGTCCTTGTCCTTGGTGGTGACGGTGATGGTGCTGTGCTGGCCGATGACGGCGTGCCTCAGGCCCTCTCCGGTGGCTACACTAGTGTGTCCGACAGCACTAGTGGTGATCAGGACGCCCAGGTTCTGGATGGAGCGCCGCAGGCCCTCTGTCTCCATGCGGCACTGTAAGTGTCCGTTCTCATGCGGCCGTTCGGGGAAGGTGTGACACGCCAGGGCACCTGCACGCTCCCCCATCTGCTTCTGCACAAGCAGCACCTCGGCAGCACCCCCATGGCTCAGCGCCTGCTCTGTGAAGCTGCAGCTGCTCTCAATATGTTCTTTTGCCTGCTGCAGGGACAACAGCTGGGACTGCAGCACCTATTACACACATCCCAAAAGCAAGAGGAGGATATGATGCATTTCTCAAACAGTCCAGAAGAGGGCAATTTCATAATCATTCAGGCAGAAACTGTCCCTACAGCCCATTCCCACATCTGATCCTACCCATACATCCTCTGAACAAATGGACAGTGATGAAAATGGAGTAAGTTAAGCTATAAGTTACTACACAAAAACATTCGCTCAGCTTCATTATAAAAGCTATGTACAAGGCAAGATTAGCACAACTACACTGCAGCGTTCGTCTCTTCTGCTTACAAACAGCAATTAATAAAACTGGCCAGCAAGTAACTTGTTCTTTTATTTCCTTGTTTACTGAACAAGCAAATAGCAAACATCTGGCCAGTTATGCCGAAGGGCAGTCACTACTATCCATTAAAACCAGCATCTATAAAACTTTAACTTGTTACTCTTTGTTAATCATTCAAAGATTTTACCTCCAACCTTGTATATCTTTGTGTGTGTGTGGTTTTGTTTAGAGAAAGCAATCAAAACCACAGCATCAAGGACATAATGCAACACCGCATTATGTTCACATTCAAATAAAAGCACAATAACGCTACATGCTATTAAAGACGAATGAAGATGCAGATTCATTTGCAATCGTCACACATGACCCAAAAAAATAAAAAATAAATAAATAAATCTAATTACCAGTCCACATTTCCTCTACCTCCCCACAGGTCACTACCAGAGCACTGACTCATTAGTAGCCAGTAACCATGAGACAAATAACATTATGCTGACATGAAATACATGACTTAGACTAAAATCTATACATACCTGTATATACAGTATACATTAAGAAAATTAAATATTTAATATTATCATCACTACGCCGTCAATAAAGTTGTTTAACTATTTGCAAGATGTGATGTGATCCGAACTACTACTGATCTGAACTACTGGAACCTCCAAATATTCCTAATTCATTATCTCCACCTTATACCTTTAGCTGTTGAATTCTGGAATCTGATTGGTCAGAAGGTGTTGATTCATTTTCTACAACAGCAGCTCTGATAATAGAGCTAGCTGTAAATCAAATCGAGGTTCATATTAATTTATTCTGAGATGTTATTGTAATTCAAAAGAGGGGGGAAAAAAGAGAGGCTGGTGAAGGAATGACTGTTTATAGCTGTTATAAGACACCAGGACATTACACAACATTAAATGTAACTGTAATTTTAAAAAATGATGTGTTGTTCTTTAATAAATTTAAAATTTGAATCGCGGGCAAATAGCTGTGGTATAAGTGGAATCAACCACTTTGGCACGTGCTGTTATTAGAAAATAAGTATCATAACCATTGTTGAAACAGCACGCATCGTCATGGTTAATTCCTTGCTTGCATCTCCAACAACTGACCATTTTATCATCTTGTACACGTTCATACTGGTGCATTTAGGAAGTACACAGTTACTGACTGTAGCCCATTGGCTGCTGTGCAAAAGTTTGTCAGCCCCGCTTTACTTTCAGTTGCT
This sequence comes from Pangasius sanitwongsei, assembly GCA_037576675.1. Lineage (NCBI taxonomy): Eukaryota > Metazoa > Chordata > Actinopteri > Siluriformes > Pangasiidae > Pangasius > Pangasius sanitwongsei. Next base: position 9,722,830 of record CM075019.1, on the reverse strand, counting down.
GCTTGTACAAGTTTATTAGATGCAGCAGCATTGCTGGGCTTTTTAAACAGTGTGTACTGTTACCTGAAGACATTTCAGTGTAGAACTAATGTTGGGCTACATTAGTATGCAGAACAGGAGAAAGCCATTGATTCTGGTTGTAGAAAAACCTAGGTGTTTACTGAGGTAAAACTCTGTTCCCGACCTTCTGCTTGGAGCTCCAGATGTTCTCTAGGTCGGTGATGAGGGCGGTCTTACGTTGGTGAAGAACCCGCTCTAGCTCCTCAAATGTACAGCTGATCTCATTCACTGCTTCAGTCTTTCGCTCCATCAGCTGCCTGGAGATCTCATTCACCAGTTCAATTGCAACCGTAAGCTGAGGCAACCTAAAGGGATAGTAAGGGATGGTAATAAAAGGCATCTCACCAGGGATTGTTTTCATCTGTCAGACGTTTACGATTACTTTTAGCATACTGTAGCAGTAGCAGAGAAACTTTTTTAAGACTCAGAAATATATTATTACCCAATTTAATAGTGAATAGATATTTAGAACCAATCACTCATGAATTTAAAATTTTATACACATACTGCTCTGAAGATGCAATGAAGGCTGTTTTTTTTTTTTTTTTTTTTTAAATTATTCTGAAGAAACCAGAGAGCTGTTTTTCAAATCTGACAAACTATAGGAAACTTTGAGCATGACAATAAGTCTTTTATGGTTAAATACTTGTGAAGATTTGTATATGGTTTTGATAGCACACCGATCTCTATCAGCTTTTGTTTGATATCTTAAAGCATTTTTTTTTCACCTGAAACTGTACCTGTTGCGAATGGCATCCAGCTGATTCTTCAGTGCTGCTTTGTGCTGTTCCAGAACGTCTCTCAGTGGAACAGTGACATGCTCTCTGTGCTCCCCCTCTGTGCAGTCTAAACACATGGCAGTTTCGCATGACTCACAGTAAAACTCCATCACCTGCAGAGGGAATCAATGAACATCTATGCTGCATGCTGTCATGGCAAAGCAATCCAAAACCAAGGGAAAACCAAGACTAGCATGGTTTATCAGGAGTTGATGTTTGAGCTAAAGATGTGTTTCGGAAGCCAAAAGAAATAAGAGGATTTGAGTCTCGGCTGAGGTAAGAGGCTCTCGGTTTCTCCAGTAACCTGCTTTTTTGGCATTTAAAGCTATGAGAAGCTTCCACTCGCCTAATTTTTCACCCCATCAGTTGAACTGGTCCTATGGCTCTGGCATTTACTTTTCTAATTCTGGGGTACTAATTTGTTAACAGGCTTAAGAGTCTCCCAAACACCTACTGAAATAAATCAAACTTGTTGTATGAACTTTTCCATCCACCAGAAGTACTTTCATTCAACCAAAGGCACAATCTTCCATGTAGATTGTTAGCCAGCAGTATCACTTTTATAGCATAACTCTTGCTAAGAGTTAATCTAGCTACACCCTGTAGTAAGTGTTGGGTGGGAAATAAATAAATTAGTGAATTAAATAAATAAATGCCCACACTCAACATTGTCAACCTTTTCAGTTTTCTGGGGGTTCCTACATTTCTTTTCATATCAGTTCTTGATTGGTAAGAATCTTACCTTGCCCTCGTGATTTGGGCAGGACAGAGGCTTCCCGGCAGCTGCTGCGCTCACAGACTCCAGCACGTTGCAGGCCTCAGGACGGGAACATTCCGGATCCCTCTGCAGCACCTCCATCAGATTGGTGATAAAGAAGTTATTCTGCAGAGCTGCTACTCCTTTTTCAGGCAGGATGGAGGTCTGTCGGCACACCGGACACGACAGGGTCAGTGACTGGGGTGGGATGTAGTTCTGTAAGCACCTGTGAGAAAGGAAAGAAAAGGACAGAAAGAAGGAGGGATATCAAGTGAAAAATAGAGGAATGTGAGAAAGATGTAAAAGAAGAAGGGTATGAAAGCATGGTAGGGCATGAAAGCATGAGTCACAGTAACTAAAGAAGGGTGTGTGAGAGACAGGGAAGATGTGAGAGAAGGTGCTCTGAATTTTTTTTTTTTTTTTTGGTTTGTCAAACCACAGAGGAAAATGCTGCCTTTCTGTCATAGCAAGGAGAAGGGAGAAGGCATTCATGCCAGCTTTATTTATTGGGTCAGTTTGGCTAGGCAATGGCAACCATGATGGAATCCCATGCCCTAGTCATGAAAGTAAGTGGAATTACTCTCATTTGGAAGAATGATTTCAAATACAACTCTAGAATGTCCGTCTAATCAATCATGACACAGTCATGACTCAAAATACAACCTACAGACAACGGAATAAAGAACAAACATGATTATATAAAAAGCTGTCTGAAGCCAATCAGATGCCATGCATAAAAATCAGTGTTTATTCCAGTTGGATTATACGAATATACACTATACTGCCAAAAGTATGTGGACATCTGACCATCATACCCATATGTGCTTGTTGAACATCCCGTTCCAAAGTTGGTCCCTCCTTTGTTGCTATAACACTCTCCTTTATGTTAGATCTTGGAGCGTGGCTATGGGGGTTTGTGCCCATTCAGCCACAAGAGCATTAGTGAGGTCAGGCACTGATGTGTTGTGAGGAGGGATGGTGCAGTCAACGTTCCATGTCACCCCTAAGGTGTTCAGTGGGGTTGAGGTCAGGGTTCTGTGCAGGCCACTCAAGTTCTTCCACACCAGCCTTGGCAAACCATGACTTCATGGACTTCACTTTGTGCACAGGGGCATTGTCATGCTGAAAAATGTTCAGGCCCTATAGTTCCAGTGAAGGGAAATCATAATGCTACTGTATACAAAGACATCCTAGACAATCCTGTGCTTCCAACTTTGTGGCAACAGTTTGGGGAAGACCCACATATGGGTGTGATGGTCAGGTGTCCACATTTCACTTTTTTCGCCATATTGTGTATATTTAATTCCAAGTTAATTTAATTAATTCAGTCTAATTCTGGATCATTAGCTACATAACATAGGTATACCATAGGAAGCAAAAAATGAATGAACGAATGATAATGGCTCCCAAGTACCAGGTGATCAAATTAGGGAAAATTGGGGAAAAATAATTAAAAGAAATAAAAATAATAAACAAGATTAGTGGTGGTCATGGCTGCACTCAAAGAAATATGGATTTACCAAAACTTTGCACAATTTCAATAAAATGTTTATAATTTTAGTTTACTTTGGACAAAAGCAAAAAACATTATAAGTAATACTGTTAAAATAGGTCAGAGGCATCATTTTCCCTTTTGGAAATACGTTCAGTAACCAAGCGTCACTTAATTTTAGAGAGAAAACACTGCCATAGGCTGCATCATGAACTACTGAGCTATTTCGGTATCTACACCATGTATTTATGTATTTACAAAGCTCGGCCACAGGGAACCTAATCAAATACTGGTAACATCTAAATATCTTCTTACAGACTGTGATAGAAGTGTGTTGAGTGTGTGTGAAACTGTACCGTTCGCAGAAGGTGTGTAAGCAGGGCAGCACTTTGGGGTTGTGGAAGTGATCGAGGCAGATGCTGCAGACCAGGAACTGCTTGTCTATTTGCCGCACCACTGGACTTGTGCTGCCAGTCTCACGCTTTGCCATGGTGACAGACATTCACAGACACGGCTGGGGGCCAGGACACACCTTAACCTGTCACACACACACACACAAAATACACACCCACCCACCGACACACACACCCAGACAGAGAGGCATGGTTAATCATCCATAAAAAGCACTATAATAATCACAGTACTAAATGGTCTTTGAGCCTTGAAGGCAGTCTTCTTATTGAGCAGTGTCAATAGCCACCCTGACAACTCTAAATCTGTGTTTGGAGTATTTATTTTTAACTTCTATGTTCAGCAAGACAAAAAAAAAAAAAAAACACTTAGTAAAGAATAATTAAAATCAGTGCTGTTGACAATGTCTTATGTAACATGCACCCCAATGCCTTTACCTGCTAATCTCTTCAATAAAGCATCATTCTGTCCCTTGTTCTGTACCTTAGACCATATTTAACAGCTCTGATTATTCACCTTCCTTCAGTCACACAACAGTTTCCTCTCTGGCTTCAGTTTATCTTTCAACAAACACAAAATGACACAGTGAACTATGCGGTGGGAATGAGAACAAGCACTGAGAGCAGAGCTCTTGACAAAGATGGAACAAAAACACACTCAGCACTCATGTTTACAAGTTTACACTCACTTCGTGAAAATACAGTGGCCATAGCAATAATGAACAAATGTTACCTAATCATGGATTCCATTTAGGGATTTTGGCAACACTTTCATAAGGTTACATAAGGCTACTCTTATTCCAACAAGCTTCAGGTGTCATAAAGACTGCTATCAATTTTTGAATTCAGAAGACATACTTTATATTCACGTCAATGACACAAAATAGTGTTATGTTGCTACCCGACTTTCAGTGGCACACAGTGGGCTCTGAAGAAGGTATAGGTAATATACTCTTAGGAAACAAACAAAAAAAAAAAAGTTAAATCTGTGACCCTTTGTAAGAAATCTTATAGGCTCCATGGAAAATTCAACAACAGGTTTTTCCTTTACAACAACAAGAAGATCTGGGCATTTCCATCCACAGAGGCCATGCAGGTGCTTTTTCAGTTCCTTGTCATCTTGAGAGTGGACTCCTGTAACTAGCAGGTCAGCCCCTGCATGCCAACGGACCCTTGCAACTGATCAGAATGCAGCTCCAAGTTCTCCCACAATACCACATTGCTGCATTCCCTCCACTGGTGTTCTGTAGCTACCTGCATCAGATTTAAAACACTCATGCTTGCCAACAAAGCCAAAAAAAAAAAAAAACCAGACTGGCATCCACCTACCTTAAGGCACTTATCACACCCTATCTAGCATGGCTCAAATGGACCCACCATCATTCAAGGTACATGGAAGACATGCATCAAGACTATTCTCTATACTGGCATCCAAGTAGTAGACTGAGCTTCCTCTGAACGTCCGAGGAGCTGAGTCACTGCCTGTCTTCAAACAAAGACTAAAGACCTGCCTCTTCACCAACACTTGAATTAGCACTTCTATTTTTTTTTTTAAATATCCCTTGACTTGTTTTCTTTTCATGCTGAACTAACCTCCCCCTAACAAGATTTAAGCTTGAAGGCATGCAAAATACCTGACCTAGAGTACTAGCATAAGGATATATTTTTAATAGAGAGCACAAAGCACTTCTGTAAGTCATTCTGGATAAGGGCTTCAACTAAATGGTGTGAAAGTAAATGTAGAGGGTTACCCTTTCAGAAAAGGCTCCGAATAGGACTCCTTTAGAAATCTAAAGCCAGTAATCATCCAAAGAACATTTGAGAAACCCCTGCTTTTCCCCTTTTAGACTGTGTGCAGAAACATCTCCAGCATGACAAAGTCAGCAGGTGATGTCTGCTCCCTGCTCAGAGATGGCAGGGAATGAAAGCAGCAAAAGTAACAAAGACAAATATAGGCCCAAAACCGGTAGAAAAAGATATTTAATTAATAAATAAATAAATAAATAAATAAATAAATAAATAAATAAATAAAAGGTCCTGTCTAGTACCCTACAGGTTGCTGACCCTTAAAAGATCTGCAGAACCTGACAACTGAGAGTATTTTCATTTCAAACAAGCTTTCAATTAGGGCCTTTATATATTTATAATCTTTAAAGAACCCTGTGAAAAAAGTGTAGGACCCACTGTGACAGCCACTGATAACTTTGACCTCTTTGCCCCATAAGACCTGTTACAAGCTAAGCATTTAGACTTAGATCCAGATGTGCAGGTCGAACATAAGCATTCACATGAGCTGCTGTTAGGGCCATTACAACGTTTCTCAGTGGGTCATGGGCAGATTTATTATTTCTGCCTCACAGCCTTTCCCCTCATACGCATAAACCTCTGTCAGCACATCTGTCACAGTGTCCGAATGTGTGCAACAGGAATTACACCCTTATTTTTTTTTTTTTTTACACACAAATAGTCATGTATGATTTAGATTGCCTCATGAACAGGACAGACTAATGAGCGTAGAAGGGCCTCAAACGATACAGCTGATATTATCCCCCTTTACACCCCCTCTTCTTCTCCATCAATCTGTTTTGATGGGATGATGTAGCAAGGCTAAAATAAGACTGGGCTCTCACTAGAGAGGACTTAAACAGGGTCAGACACCCCAGTAGATGGCTGGGATTCACGAGATACCAAGTTGAGAGAGGGGCCATGTATACTTTGATGGCTTTCTAGAATAGGCACTGGGAAGAGATGTATACTTAAAGTTCTCTCATTTCTTTACACAACTACTTACAGCTCCAACATGTAAGGGCTTTGTAGTTATAGATCTAAACACTCGCTATCAGCAGGATTCTCAAGAATAGGATATTAATTAAGTCGTTTTCTTTCTGAAACTGTTATGTACTGGTGGCAGAATGAGGACTGACTAGGTGCAAAAGGAGGATTGGTAAACCTGAAACCAAAGAGAACCCACTCTTTGCTGAAATAAAATAAAATAAAACAAAACACTGAGTGAAAAGTATGGCATTGTAGTGGCCATGCTGGCTATGACACAGTACTACTGGCATGAAATGAAAATACTGTCACTGTTGCTGAACCAGAGACAACAACATAAAACAATCACTGCTTGACCCATTATTCCACCCTGTAATGTCACGTGCATGCACTTGGTATTAAATTTGTTTGAGATTAAGGACATCCGGATGACCTGCCCATAAAACCCACTTAAAGGCAAATCATAACTCATTTGTAAGCTGACATTTTCGAGTGAAACAGGATATTCAGGCAGGAAATAACGTTCAGCTGGACCTTTATCCATCCGGATTTACTGGTCTAAGAAAAGTAAGTGCACTAAAACAAACATGGAGTCAAGACCTGGATAAAACATGGCATGGGTGTGATGATTAACATAATGAAAAAGGAGTATGAGCGGAGTTCATGTCCCTGAAAAACATGCATATCCCAACACACAGGATTATTTACACTAGAGAAATGTAATCCTAGATGGTCTAGTGAATGAATTAATTGCTAGCTTCTCGCATACCTCAGAACATACCCAGACTCACAAAAGCGTCAGAAAGTGAGTGAGAGTCAGAGAGGACCGTTGGAAGGAGGGTCTCGCTGACACCGAAGAAAACGTTTTAAAAAAAACTTTTTACTAAAGTCATTAGTATCTACAGTGGCAATGGAGACTGAGACTAGCTATAAAGCAGCAGCTATCCCTATGAAAGACCTGCAACAATGGCACTCTTCAGAGTCTCAGTCCTGCACTCTGCCCATAACTGTACATGCACACCCACACCCACACCCACACACACACACACACACACACACACACACACAAACTTACACAGAAGAGTTGGAGAAATCTCAGGCAGGCTTCATTCCTGTTTCCTGGGTTCCAGCTGGGCTCAGTAACAGAACAACAAAATGAGATCCTGTGTCACTGTCCCTGCCTACGCCCCCTAAGCTCGACTCTAAACTCTTTACCCTCCCTCTGCTTCTCTCCTTCATTCCGTGTCTCTCTCCCTCCCTTTCTCAGTCTCTCCACCCCAAGCCTGAGTGTACACAGGCTTTCTCCAGCCACCTCACACTGACTGAAGCACAGCTCTGACGTGAGGCTGGATTTTAAGCCACAACCCACACAGGCTCTTCCATTGGCCGACACAGAACACACCAAGCGCTCTTCCCATGGACTCTTCCCTTATTGGATGATCAGCAGAAGCCTGCTGAAAGCATGGATTGCCTCACAGGCTAACAATGCCTGCTGACAAACTGGGTGGGGTGAGACAGCATAAGGGAAAAGCATGGAGACAGAGTTTGGCCAAAAAATGTCTGGTCAGACAAACATTTCATAACAAACCAAGCTGTTTATTAGCTGGTAAACAAGAAATGTATTGTGTAAAGTCCAGTGCAACATTTAAACTGGAGAGATAAAGGAAAGGGGAAAGAAATGGCACTGGATAACAGGTCACTGTGCCAGGAAAATAAACGTCTCTCCATGACATCATTGTACAGCATCTCAGGGCAAACCAGCGAGGCTAAATATGTACTGCTGCACTAAGCTTTCATCCTTTCTGGAGAGTTCCTGCACCATCACCCTCAGCTCCTCCAACTGGTCTGAGCTGACTGTGGGACAAATAAAGGAATCTTCATGGCTTAACAAGACATTCCCATAATATTAGTGAACCTCACTGTAATGCATAATAATTAGCATAAGCCGGAAAAGATATAATATCCAGGACAATATCAAACTATTGAGTCATACCTTCTATGATGTTCACTAACAGGTTAAAGGACAAAAAAAAAAAAATGACAGTTTATGAATTTTGTCTTGTATGAGCTCAAGAAGCCAACCTGCCATGGCTGCACTGGTGATAAAAGTTACATAACCTATGATGTCACTGGCAACAACCGTTGGGTGGCGCTGACGGATTACAGAGCACCATAAAAATATGTTTGTGATGACAGTTACGACACATGATCTTTCTTTAAATAAAGACAATCAGATTCATGATTTTAAAAAAAAAAAAAAAAAAAAAAAAAAAACACACACACAATGTCATGACCAATCCCTGCTTCAGCTGGGAGATCTGTTGTTACATGTAATCCCTCGATTAAAAGACACATCTCCATTAATGCATTGACACCAAGCAAGGACACACCATCAGACAACTACAGGTCATTTTAGGCATTTGTAATCGTCATAAAAGATGGGGATTTGTTCTATGTCGATACGTCACCTCTTGCTAAGTCCATTAAAGATTGTTTGCAGTTATTGCCAAGTCACTGCTGTGCACCGTGGCTTACGAACTCACATCATTAAAGACACAAGTCCACTCCTCTTTGCGCAGACAGAGCCTGTAGGCTTACCTAAAGTGACTAAACATGAGTGTCTCACAACAGAGACAGTGGCCTTGAGAGAACTGAGGCTGACCTTCGTGCAATGTTAATCTAAAACACTGTGATTGTTGACTTTCATGATTCATACTCAGCACCCAGTAGAGGTCACTAAAAGGAGGTTAGTGTTTTATAGCATTGCGCCAAGTGGGCAAATAAGCAAAACACTGTTTATATCTAGTCAGGGTATGATGTTTCTGTAAGAAGCAGGTACAGAATACCTTCGGAGATGCAAACAAAATTCATACAGCAATCTATAATTTGACAAATGCCTCTCAGCATCAGATCAGTGAAGAGGGCACATACCGTGGCTGAAAATGTTGGCGAGACCTTTCAACTTGGCAAATGCACAGGCTTTAGAGCACACGTGTCTTCTAATCAGGTGCATAGTATATGACTATGCTTTTGCTTTTTCTTCCCCTCTACTGTGGGAATATTCCTAGATGATATGAGCCAGAAATAATCTGATCCTTTAAATAACTGTGTGTAGACGTTTGTGTGTGTGTGTGTGTGTGTGTGTGTTGGGGGGTATGGGGTAAAATAATGAATAAATGAAACCACTGCATGGCTCTTGGCTCACTCGTGATCATGTGCACCCTGAACCCAATGTCAGTTTGCATTTCCAGAAAAATGCATTTTTTTTTTTCCCCACCTTATAAAAATAATTCATATGAGCTGGCTGTCATTTTACCAGTGGGCATATTGAGTCACCATGCAGATGGCAGGCCAGACGATGGTGTGCTGGGACAAAGTCGCTCATATTCAGCAAAGCTGCCAGGTTAGAACGTGAATTATGCATGGACATCCTCATTCTAAAATTCAGGAGTGGGTGATTGGGAAATTTGTTTCATGCACATGTGAGTAGAGATGGAGGAAGAGAGGAGAGTTCCCATGGAAGCAGACAGTCTGAGCTAAAGAAGAGATTTGACATCCACCTTCCACAGTACGAGCAGCATTGTATTATTCAGTAAACACGGAGGAGGAGGAAGAGGAGCAGGATGAGGATGAAATATAAAAAAAAAAATAAAAAAAAAAGCTGCAAAGCAGTGTGAGCTATGCAAGCGGCACAGGGCACATATTGTCATATGGCGCTGGGATATTCTAATGAATTAATGAAGTAAGTAAGTAGGGGAGGAAAATTAGTTGGGCATTGAAAATAAATTAGCTGTGGAAAATAATCATGCTCCATCAGCTATGCATACTCTGAAGCCATATGCTGGGCTTGGAGTGCTCGAGACCTTTCTTCGGCTCTCTCTTTCTCTTAAAAACAATCCTTCTGTTTCGTGGTGTTTACCTGCGTCCTAGAAAGTGGGAGCACGTCAATCACTGAGAAACTGGCAACGAATTTGTCTGCAAATTTGCAAAAAAAAAAAAAAAAAACCCTGGAAAGGCTAACATTTGCAGATGCAAAATGACATAAGTGCATAAGATTTAAATAGCAACAGAATGAATGAACAAGCCGCTCGTAACCCAAGAGACCACTTTGGTTATATTTAGTACACTTGAATTGATCTCCTTGAAATGGTACAATGGGACAAAGCAAAACAGACACTACTGACTAGATACATAGTACACAACATGGCCACTTTGAAAATCACCACCTTGTTCATGTTTGCATCGTAGAAAACGACCGTGGAAATGCGAAACTGGCATCTAATTCAATGCTGAACATACCTGTGCTAAACTGATACTGGTTTTATTCTAAAATCAACACATTAGTCATGTGTATGAAAACAAGGAGTGTACTGCCAAAAGAGTACACTTGTGTGTAATTACCACACTTTTTTTTTTTTTTTTTTTTAATGTTATATGCACATTCAAGCAGCTTAAAGTATCGTTACTACACCACCCAACTAATCCTGTGCAGCTTAAAGCTTAAACTTTAGTTAGCAAGTTGTCAGTAAGGAGACAACCATCTAAGAAGCACATAAACAAACAAAGCCCGAAAACACCCTACAGTGATATGGTACAGTGTGACCGCTTTGATAGGCACTAAAATAGGAAAAACTAGAGTTACATCATGGTGCAGTGCTGGTGGTATATACACGAGAAAGATTATGTTGCCTAACAAACTGGTGGAGTTTCTTCATTTGCATTTACTGGTACAGGTGAAGTACGGCTGCAAACGTCATTGACTTAATGTAGGAAAAAAAACCAAAATGAAAACATCATGTCATATACTGTACGGTACATTTATTGTGATATGACAAAACTAGCATGCAATACTGAATGTCTCTGCATTGCACATGCAAAGGATTAGTGGTGTAGTGCAATGCTACCATCTGTATCTGTATCTATTTAGTGCTACAAGTATTCATATCTGTATTTGGATTCAGTTTTAAACAAGCAGTGGGGAAGCTATTTTATTGAGACTGCAGCAGAGAGACGCCCTGTGCACAGTGAGGAGGTTGTATCTGTATAATGTTAACGAACATGGTCGTTCGTCCCTCTAGTAGGGTTGCCAGTGTCATGGTTTTTACACTACACTGGGCTTGTTTTAGCTCTGGAAGAAAAAGCATTAGAAACATAGAAACCTAGGCAATTGCATGCAAAGGGAAGGTCTAAGCACAGACAGTGTATCTACAATGTACAAAATTTCTGCTTCAAGATATATTGCAAAGACTGGGAGAGGAAAAGGGATTATGGAGTAGAGAATGGCCATGTATTGCAGATAATACAAATTAGAAATGTGCGTGCACCACTGTGTACTTGTTTCACATGCAAAGACTGAGAAAAATGTGTCTCCCTTATCCAAAGCCTGAACTTTTGGGGCTAGTTTCAGCTGTGTGCATTTGATACTGGCATCATTTAAGCTCTGCATGAAAGTAAAAACTTTTTTCCATTACATCCAGTGGAGATCCCGGTCCCGATACAAACCTCTAGCCTCACCATGGGGGGGGAAAAAAACTGCACTTCCTATTAGTATTTGTTCATCCAATCATAAAATGCACATCTGCCAATAGAAATGTAAACACTCTTAGTGCATTTGATACGAGACTGTCGGTTCTGACTGTTAACCTCCTCAACCACATCTTCATAAATATGAACCATAAACTATTTACTGTAGAAAACAACATCAAGAGATCATTCATCTGAAGAGACCTCGCAGAATACAGTTGCTGAAAAACGTGACTGGATATGTAACTTGAATTGTTAGTCTGACTTGCAATTTACAGCTGCATTTTACTTACTCAAGTGTGTACAAGCTTAAAATTGTACTACAGTCAGCTGCTAGAGGGAACCAGAGACCATTTGGTTTCAATTCCTAACTACTGCCACATTATATTAAGTATCAGGTAGACACTAAGAGCTTGTGCACTTAAATAACAGATGTGTTTACTGAATGTAATGTGCACATTGTAACAGGATAGTGTACTGCAAGTTTGCTAGGATTTGGATACATGAGCATAGCGCTGCATGAATTTTAAGGGTTAAAAAAAAAAAAATAATAATAATAATAATGTACCAAGATAAAACTATACAGTGTCGCCATGTGTTTAAATAATTAATATCACTAGTTGCATGTGTTATTTGTTTTTGCATGTTTTCATGACGGGTGCCTATAATTCTGCAGGTGACTATATTACTGACTGATCTAATACTGTATCAGATATGACGACATGTTATAGATAAATGTAAAAGACTTGGATTACCCTGAACATGCATGTTGACCTGCACTGTAATCTTTGCTCGTAATTCCTCTGGCCATTGGAGAGACAATCCTCAAAAATCCTGGCCATTGTTCCATCCTCAAAACTCATGGACCTTCCTTCGTTCTTATAGATCGGTCACGTATGGTTAACAGAGGTTCACCAGTTCCTTAAAAAGTATTGACTGGTGAAATCCACTTCCCTGCAACTGCTCGATTGTAACGTCTCCAGCTGTGGCAGGTTCAGGCATTTCCCTAGGCATATCTGCACAGGGGCAGTTTGGGAAAGGGTGGAGGCGTAACCACTAACATCTACATCCTGCATGCTAAACCTATGAAAATTCCAGTTCTAATGATTAGAATAGAAATTTAACAAGTAAATCGACAGCCCACGCTCCAGGGTTCATGAAAGGTGTACGGCAGCTGGAGCGATAGAGAGAATTTAAATGCCATTTGGGTTTTCAGACAGACTCAACCGGCTCGAAACGTGTGGATTTGACAAGCGGCGACGGACGCACAAACAACAGGATGGTGAAAACGTGAAGAAATAAGTCACGCGGAAAAGAAGACTTTTGGAAGTTGCTACAGTTACGTAACTGTATATTGTCTAAAGGTGGCCCTGTGGTCGACAACCCTATCTTAAGAAAAAAAAAAAAAAGAAAAAAAAACACACACACACAAGAATCTCGTAAATCCTCACAATTATATAAAATAGTAAACTCTTTCAGAAGCAGTGACTTGGGAACTTTAAGGACCATATGGCAGAGGGACATTGGCGAAGAAATTGACCCAGAAAAATGGTCCAGCATCTTCATCCAGATTCTTCATAGATATGACTACACTCCGGTAAGACTTTACGGGATGAAACTGATGAAAGACAATTTATGCTGGAAATGCCAGTTGGAAAAAGGTACCTTTTTACGTTGTATTTGGGAATGTAGTCTTGTTAAACCATTCGGGAAACAAGTTATGGATGTCTTAAGTTGCTGGTATGGCTCCGAAATATCTTTCTTAGTGTGTATTTTCTGTTATTATGGTATGTATTACAAGTAGGATTATTTTGAGACACTGGAAGACAGTGGAAGCCCCAGAATTGAAAGAGTGGGTCAGTGCAGTGGTAGAAACTGCATCTTATGAATCCATGCTTAATCGAGTAAATGGTGTTAGAGAGGAGGGGTTGTCTCCATGGGAAGAGTTCTGGACATATATTACTGTAAGGTCCCAAACTGAATAGACAACTATTTTATGTTCTGTCTTGCATTGTATTTTATTACATGGTCAAAATCTGTAACCTTGCATCATTATGGTAATGTTTTTATTTCTGTTACCTATCAGCCTTCCAAAAAAAAAAAAAAGCAATAAAAACTTCAATTCAAAAAAAAAAAAAAAAAAAAGAAAAGAAAAAGAAATAAAAGTCACGCTTTTACAATTTAAATATTCTGTCTCCAGGCTTTAGCAATGGACTAGTCCATGTCAACAAATCAGTGGTCATGGAGTTCATGAGCTCTGCACATACAAACACACACAGCACATACTGGAAAGAGAAGGAGGGGAGGAAAAAAAAAAAGAAAAGAAAAAACAGCCTGTAGATGACTCATAATAATTCAGGCCCAATTCATTAGGGATCATATTAAAGCCATTTATCTACAACTGCTGTCCTCATCACAAGATCACAATGCCAATCACCAAAATCATGTAGACACAACACAATATCGGTCAAGGGATTGCGCACGTCATTTTCAGTAATAGTCAAAGTTTGAAAGAGCTACCTAGCCCTCACATGTCAACATGCTGGAAAGGCTTCACACAGGACGCGGGATTTACAGAAAAAGATCTCATGATTTTCAAATTGCGCTTTAATATTTCCCTCTGCCATTTCAGAACATGGTTAAGTTACCAAGTCTTAGGAGTTTCTGAGCCACAGCTCCACACACTAACAGCTAGAACACAACTATTTACCTCATCAGCCACACCCTGATAAACATCCAACCATCCATCCATCCATCCAAACTTCTCTATTTACACACGATAAGTGTTATATGGTGAGGAATCGGATACTTAGCCCACATCCCATATTTCTCTTCTCCTATGTTTTGGCACCACAACTCCTTCCAAGACACACAATAAGACGATGCACTACACAATAGTTTACATGCACAGCTTTACCTCCCCTGTTGAGTAGGTTCTTCTGCAAAAAAAAAAAAAAGAGAAGGTATGTGCCAGTTTTCAGTCATTCAGAGGAACTTTAACTCTTTAGCACTGAAACACCAGTTACTTAGATTCTAGGAAAAGTAAATTACGCTTCAGTCAAATCTGCTTTCAGGAACATCACAAACTTCCAAAGCCTGGATGATCTGTTTAAAGAGAATGATTATTGAAGGTGCAGATTATTCACAAACATTGATTAACCACTGTTTTGGTGTCGCTCACAGCAGAATAAATAAATAAATTAACGGATACCAAACTACATGTCAAACCACAAATCTGATCCTATTCTTGAACAGAAGCCATGACGAGAGACAGACAGTTCCCTATGCACTATGCTGTGTTAGACAGCGCCGAATCACACACACACACGCATGCAAATCACATATGCGCATCAGCCAGAAAGAGAGCGCAATACAAAATATAACACAACCCACATACATGGAAATTTAAACAAATGCACATTTGGCAGAGAGGGATTAAAAGGCAGGCATTTCAGGCTCAGAGGAAATATAGCCTCAATAAATTGGCGTCAGGGATGACATGGCAACATCCACAGGCAGCATTTCACACACACACACACACACACACACACACACACCCTACATACATGATCAAAGCAGGGGCCCGAGGAGTGTAGCGCGTTTTCCAAGAGGAACACTGCATCATACACACACCCTGCTGTTCTACCTCCTCTCCCTCTGTTGCCTTACATAAGTGGATTTTGGTCTCGTGTGTGATGCCTGGGTATCAGTGCAGCATACTGACCGTAAGCTTAGAAGCCAGACACTTGTGTAAATTATTCATCTCAATCCAATACAGGCAAAATAAAGGACTAGGTTGACTGGAGGAAGAGATGAGAGAAAAAAAAAAGAGCAGAGATTGAGAACTGTGTAGTGGTACAATATATGAGAAATCAGGGGGAGCTCCCCAGTGCAGGACTCACGTGAGCGTTTGCAGAAAGACAGCGAGGAAGGAGGGAGCAACAAAAAAAAAAAAAAAAGAAGAAGAGAGATCAGGGCAGCATCAGCACAGGCTTCCGAACATGAATGGAGTTCTGTCCATCCTTATACATCTACATCCCAGGAAGCATTCGAAAAAGGCCAACAAAAACAGCAAGAAAAAGAGGAGAGGAAAAGAGCTGCAGGAACAGGAGCGGAGAGGGAAGCAAGCAGAAGGGTGTGAGCCAGCGTGAGCGTGTGCGAGTGAGCGAGAGAGAGAGAGGGAGGGAGGGAGAGAGAGAGGGAGAGAGAGGGAGGGAGTGCGAGTGATGGTGGGAGCATACTGGCTCTGAGGAAGTGAGGAAGGGGTGTGGAAAGTAGTCACAAGGTGCAGAGAAACCATAATGGCAAAGAGAGATACTAAAAGACTGGAGAGAGAGAGAGAGAGAGAGAGAGAGAGAGAGAGGGCTCATCATCTAGTAGCAAACATTACTGCACTATAGAGAACTCAGTCAGTGTGCTACTGAAACACAATCAAGCTGGCCAAATCTTTACAAATAAGAGATAAAGAGAAGCCAGGTATGAGAGATTAGAACTTACAGTGAGATGCAAAAGAGAGCCACACTTGCAAAACCCATTCCCTGATAAATCAATGGCTCTCCTTGTATGATGAAGGCTGATGGCATCATGTGAGCCACATTGTGAAAGACTCTTTTGTTTGCAGCAGGCCTTGAAGGGGGTGGCTTGCTTATTAGCATGCATACTCAGACTTCGAGGGATGGATTTGGGGTAGACAGAAAGAACGAGAGGGACCACAGGAAGACGAGGTCCACTGGTGTAAGAATCGAGAAAGCTATAGCGATACACAAGCAGCAACGTGGGTCAGAGATAAAGGGTTGTTTAAAACACTTTCAAGACGAGCCGAAAATAATCGCTTGTATCTAGCGTGGAAAGATTTGAGCAGTGCTGGCCAGATGAGGATCTGGGAATAAGCGGAGAGGAAGCAAACAGGATGAGGGCAGAGTGCAACGCTTTGCCAATGAAGAGCAAGAATGGAAGAATGGTCTGGAGATAGAAGACAGTGGGCGGAGCATAGACTCATGCCTGGATTTGATTGCATGAGCAAAGTATGTTGCCATAGAGACTGCATCCAGTACAGCAGAGCTCAGATGGCTGCTTGTCCCATGTCCCTCCCCTTTCACCCCTCCCTCCCAGTTTCTCTCATTTACCTCCTCTGTCTCTTTGCAGTCGGGAGCAATCTCACGCTGGAAGAGCACAGACCTGCTAGACTCCTGGAATGTTACACCACACAGAGAATGAATCTGTTCTCACAGAAGCAATGCAACACCACAACATTACCTCCTGCAGACTTCCTAGGACTCAGAAAACAAAACACCACAAAACAGAAGAGCCACGGATTGTTTTTAAGCTGTGCTCATTCTGTATCATGCTGGTTTTATTTATTCTATGACTTTTCCAGTCTATGAGTCGTGCACATTGATGTGGATGCTCGAGTCCAACAACAGTCCTGAAAGAAACCATGCTAATAACTACACTCTGGTGGCCTTCATAGTTTCGTGGGATAATGCACAAGTTTCTGGATTAATCATCTGGCACCCAAGCAAAACAAAAGTCAAGTCAGCGGTACTGCTTCCCAAATCAACATTAATTAATGCATTAATCAGCACCAACAATCCATAAAATTCACCATCAATAATGCTAACCAAGTCATGTATTAATGCTTGTTTAAATGTTAACTAAATACTCCTGCATTAACTAATGTTTATTTAATCTAAATCTGAAAACAAGTGGACATAAATTAGCATAAATTAAATTACAGCATGTCACTAAATGTTGATAACACTGGATGGAAATATTGGCAACCACAACTCAGACACACTCGTTAATTAATTATTTAAGTGTTATTTGGACAATGAATTAACAATAACAAATCATTAATTAGAGTGTTGGTTCATACTGTTCACTGAGGACTTATGTTCCTTAAGGCTAGAATAAACACTGGATAGTGCATGCGTTTAGAAAAACCATGTGTTCATGACTTTGTTTAATATTACCAAAGCCCAAAATAAATAGGCCTATATTCAATTCACTTTTATTTCTAAATGTGCTTTTCATATATAATCATATACAGTATATCAATAAAGTATACGAACACAGTAACGTTCATTATTTTCCCCATAACAGCACGTCAGAAAGTGTTTTTATTCGCCTTGTACCACAGCAATCCTTTGTATTTACATTTAATGTTGCGAAATGAAACATAGCAACTCTAAAACAATCTTTCACCAGACTCTCTTTTTCTCCCTTGAAGTCAATAGGACATTACAGAGAAACCAGACAGCCCTCCATCTTTAAGGGTTTCCTGTATCAGAAAACTTAAAGCAACAACTTTACAAAAGAGCTGACACGGGAGCCTGCTTCCAAAAATGTGAATAAGAAATGTCAAATGTTAATCAAAATCAAAATGATCAACACCTCCTGACCAATCAGAATTGAGAACTTTACAGTGCTGTTGTATATAGTTATTTAAAGGAACCTTAAAATATGGGGATTTGAAAGGATGACCATTGCTTACCTTTGTTTCACTTTCTTTTAACTAAAATATCGTATTATGAATAAATGATTAATGCTCATTCTGAACATACTCTCTTCTGATTAGCTCAAGATCAAAGTTCATTCAAAGTAGCAACACCAAGTCCAAGAGTAAAGTTTTGTAGATGCTTTGACAACGTTAAAGTACATATTGTAAAGTACATTAAGGTACATACTGTATAACCCTTTTTTGAGTGCTGGCGATAGCGAGCAAAATCAGGCTATGCAGCAAAAACTGAAGTGTGGAACTAATCAAAAAGCAACAAAAACATAAGTCATGGTAATATAGCATGAAAAAATGTTTTTAGGAAACACAGGGCTACTTCCACAAGGCTGTTTCCCACCAAACAGTAAATGATGTCCTCCAACCAAGACTGCATGAACTTGCTTTTGCTTGCACTTCATTCTCTATTGCTTCCAGATTCATCTTAGCTTAGTCTCTACATGTTAAATTCATCTTGCCTAGCTATGAATCATGCAGTGGAAGGAAGATAATTACGAAAAATGATCTGCAGTCAGCTTCACTACTTAATCACTTTGCAGGGCTCCACTGAAAATTCAGACATTGCGCTTCTTTAGCTAAATGGTAATTCAAAATTAATTAGGTTAGTGCTATTAGCCCACATCTTGAGACATGTATAAAAATAAATGAACAGACTGTTATTCTCTCATTCATCTTTAGCAATCGTTTTTAATCCTGATCAGGATCTCAGTGGATCCAAGGCCTTTCCCAGAAAGGCTGGGTACAATGCAGGAATACAACCTGGATGTGATTCAAGTCCATCACAGCGCAACACGCACGCATACGCACACACCTACCACATGGCAATTTAGAGGAGCCAATGCACCTACCAGGGAATGGATTTGGATAGTGGGGGGGGGGGGGGGGGGGGAACTGGAAAGAACCAGAGAACATGGGGAGAACTCTGCACAGAGAGTACCTGGAGCTGCGGATCAAATTCTGGACCCTGTAATGTTGGGAACTGGAGCTATGAAGTGGCAATATTATCCACTATCCATACCAGCCACCCACTAGATTATTTTAAATGCAAAATCTCAGTAAATGCATTTTAAGGCACAACTTACCAAACCATTATGATGTCCCCGTCAAGGTTCATATCCATATAATATAAACTTCGGAAAGCTCTTTCCACCTGTGCACAAGAGAGACACAGAAGAGAATTGGACATGATAACAAACAGTGATACCAAAACAAGTAACCAAGCCACCTGGCCCATTGTTGCTTTTCCTTCACAAAAAGTAGTCGATGTACTACAATCATTTATATTATGATGATATTTGCTATAAATAGGTTTCAGCAAATCCAAGTCAACAAAAGGAATGGCTTCAGAAGATCAAGCATTTGAAATGGCCCAGTCAGCGCTCAGGTCTAAAGCCTATTAAAAACCTGTGGAATGACTTGGAAGAGGTTTGCACAGGAGATCCCCTTGCAGTTTGATCGATCTGGAATATGTTTGCAAGGAAGAGTGGAATAAAATTGTCAAATACAGATTGGTAGACTCTTACCCAAAAAGACTGAGTGCTGTATTACATGCTAAGTTAAGGGTTGTGCAGGTTACGTTCAGTGAAGAAAAAAAGTGCAAACTGACCTAGTGGAGTGTAAGATTATCTGCAAGTCATGTTTAACATAAAGACATAGCATTTACAAACACTTAAAGGCAGGGATAGTGATATTTAAGTCTGAGCACTTTGTGTACAATGCGAAATATTTGGTTTAGCTGTCACCACACTGTCTGCCCGGAGTCCGGCCTCCAATCTCTGTGGCACCCCAGCCTCTTTAAATGAGAGAAACAAATGATGTGGCGCACGAAGACAAACTAAACAGTCGGTACAGGGACGAATCTCTGCTTGCCAAGTGGGTCGGTTATGGTCCAGTCAGTCAGAACGCTCTTTTCTTAGACTAGCAGTCAGGTGCTGTAGTCTCGACAGTGTGTGTGCATGCGTTTGGTGTGGCTTTGAAGGGAGGGACTGCATTTGTTTGGATTCTGAGTTTCAAAACCGCAAGCTTCGGCTTATTTTCTCAAAAATTGCTGATTCGAGTTTTGCTAACAGCAAGATTTAAACATCACTCACCATTTTTACAGGCAATATAAGTGAAGTTTTATATGATAATGATTACAGCAATACTTTTTTTTTTTTAAATAAATGTTATACATTATTTATCTTAAGCACATATTTTAATATGCATACATTAAAGTGAGTTAGTAAACACTGTCAAGCCATTACAGTTCGAATCAGACCTCTTTCTGTAGGTCTAAATTTGAGCTGTTTATCAGCTATGCATTTTATTTATTTCCTTCACCGACGTCCTACTCACTTTCTCCTCTATCCTCATCCACCTCAACGCTGCATAACAATCATCACAGACCAGCAACTAATCAGGATATACTTCAAAAGATAAATAATTAAAAAGAAGAATCTTTCAAACGTAGAGCAATTTACTCACCTTTAATTAGAGCAGGTAATGCACTGAGAAGTATTCAGCAAACAGGCTCTTGTAGTCCTTCCATAAAAAAAAAAAAAAGTCCTCCAAGTCACCTTTTCGAGTGATTCCTCTGTCTCAAGTTTCTTCCTCTCTGATGTAGCTCATGTTTCTCATGTCTGCCTCCACCCCCTGACGCGCGTGCGCACACACACGCACAGACGCACGCACACAGTATTCAGAGCAAGACGCTTTCTAAAAGTCAGAGTCCTAGCGGTTGCAGTCAGTTGAACTTTGAAAAGGTCGGTCACTGAAAGCTGGAAAACACCAAAGAGGCATACATTTAACTGCACATTTAACACAAAGGCATGAACTTGGCTTTTCAAGACAATGGTCATCAAATGAGAATGGCTTTTCACACAAAGTACTCTAGCAGTATCTAAATAGATAAGGTATATACACAAACCAATCTACGCATGGCTAGAGGATTGTCAGGAAGTCTGAAAGAAAATGCGCTTTATCTCCATCTCTTAAACCTCTTCAGTGGAAGTGCATTAGCCTGTGGCTGCTTTATGAAAGTATGAAAGAATAGGCACTGAACTCTAATGAAAGAAGAGTCTGTGTACGGCCACTTTTTTTTTTTTTCCCCTTTAACGGGTATTATTTCACTGTACCACTAGCCAAATGAGATCATGCCATAAACACCTCCATCGCCAAGGCAACGGGACAAGTGCACCCTGTTTTAACCTCACAACAGCAAAGAGAGACTGAACAAAGACAAGCTAGAAACTAGAAATAAAAGCTGGAAGAAGGAAAGTTATATCCAGAGCTCTGGTCGAGAGGTCACAGCAAGGACCAGGCAGCAGAACAACACTCAGCTGTTGTGTGGAATGATAAAATACTTTAGACCAAATCAACAGGGGGGGGGGGGGGGGGGGGGGGGGGGGGGGGGGGGGGGGGGGGGGGGGGGGGGGGGGGGGGGGGGGGGGGGG
>CM075019.1:9677310-9696147 GCA_037576675.1 Pangasius sanitwongsei | reverse complement strand
CTAAATGGTAAATGCCATATTTTTGTGGAACCTCTTAAAATAAAGCTGAAAGTCTACACTTCGATCACATCTTGTTTTATTTCAACTCCATTGTGGTGGTGTATAAAGGCAAAATCACAAAAACTCTGTCACTGTCCAAATACTTCTGGACCTAACTGTGTAATATTTTATATATATATATATATATATATAAAAAATATTACACAGTTAGGTCCAGATATATATATATATGTATGTGTGTGTGTGTATGTGTATGTGTGTGTGTGTGTGTGTGTGTGTGTGTGTTGTTTCCCCAGGGTAGAGTTTTCCTTTATGAGATGCAATGCATATGGGAATCTGCGCCACATCTCTTCACAGAGCTGCCAGTTTATCCTCCTACAGCTTCATACAAGCTGTACATTCCAACAACTGTGTGCAATTTCGAAACAATGGTCTGCCTGTTTTATCATCAGTTAGTGCTCAAAACAGATGACCTTCGAGAAGTGACGAGATTAGTTAGGAGTAGGCATGCAGGCTACAGACAGATGGTTACCTGGGCTTTTCGCTCACAACCCCTTCAAAGTTTATCAAGAATGGAGTACAAAGCATAAGAGCAGAAAATCTCTGAGATAAAAACAGCTTGCAGATCAGAAGAGTTACCTGTGCAAGCAAAAGTGAGCCACAACGAGGCAAACTGCATGCAACTCTAGTGTGCAAAAGGTCAGCTCAGTATGCAGCACTTGTAGGACTATGTCTCGAATGAACAGAACCAAACAGTGGTGACGGTGTGATGGTGCGGGGAATGTTTTCCTGGCACAAATTACGGCACATGATACCCACTGAAATGGAAAAAAAAAAAACTCACAGCATTCATGTAGTTTCCAGCTTTAAGCACCAGTCTGATTATAGAATGTAGATCATCACACGCCAGCAGCTCTGAAAGAAAGGTTTGTCCGACATCGATAAGCTGATAAGGAAAATGTCCGAAAAAGAAAAAATCATGTAATATCAATTAGTGAAAAAATGTTCTACATTTTGGAGATATGGTGAGCTGAGAAGAAACTAGTCATGAAAAACGCTTGCATCGTGCACTATTTTAGTTAAATCATCAGAATTCTACAGAATACTGAGGTTTTTTTTTAGCAGTAAAGTATCAAGAGGATATGAGGAATAATGAATATGAAGATTAAAACTAATGAATAACACAGAAATAAATAAATAAATAAATGGATAATGCACAATACCATTAGCTGCTGCAGTCATGATGGAAATGGATTTTCTCATCTCCTCTATAAAGGGGATGAACTCCTCTCTGAGGAGCAGACTTTTCAGTCTTTCTTCATATCTGCAAACACAGAATCCATCAACAACTCAAACATGACAAACATCTCTGGACAGCTGCCATGAAGGGCTTTTAAACCCTAATAACTGCAGGAAGGAAGCCAGATCAGCAGACCATATTCTGCCTAACAATTAATAGCATCCTAAAAACGCATGCTAAATATGACGAGATCAATTGCTGATCCTAATCGTCAGTCCTTTGGCAATTTCAGAGCCATTAAACTCACCCAGGAACATTGACCAGCATCAGGAAGAAACGGTCCGCCTCTGCAAGCTGAGACGCGTCACCATGGAATGACAACAGCTTCTTCACCTGCAAAATTACAGTTCACTTCTTAGCAACGATAGTCTCAGTGAGGTGCCCAGGGCATCTCTTTCAAATGTATAGCAATACGACTGTAAAAAAAAAAAAAAAAAAAATACTTTAACATGTCAAACACATCCATCCGTCCGTTTTCTGTACCGCTTATCCTACACAGGGTCGTGGGGAGCCTGGAGCCTAACCCAGGAGACTCAGGGCTCAAGGCAGGGGACGCATCGCAGGGCACAATCGTGCACACACCCATTCACACACGACGGACAATTTAGAGATGCCAATCAGCCTACAACGCATGTCTTTGGACTGGAAACCCCCCAAAGCATGGGGAGAACATGCAAACTCCATGCACACGAGGGCGAGGCGCGAATCCACCCCCAAGCCTGGAGGTGCGAGGCAAACGTGCTAACTACATTTACGTTTACATTTATAGCATTTGGCAGACGCCCTTATCCAGAGCGACTTACATTTATCTTATTTATACAACTGAGCAGCTGAGGGTTAAGGGCCTTGCCCAGCAGTTGCAGCTTGGTGGTGCTGGGGATCGAACTCATGACCTTCCGATCAGTAGCCCAACGTCCTAACTACAAAGCCACCATGCAAACACATCTTTGTGTGTTCAGAGATATTGAGCAAACCCCAAAGTGGCATGTCTAAAACCATTTTTAAAATGTTGTTCCACTTCTTGTAAACATTTACAACAAAAGGTAAATGTAATAATCCCAGTAATGTTTTTTCCTTTTCCTGAAAAGATGACCTAGAATTGGATTAAACTGGATAAAAAGTAAACGTTCTTCGTTCTGTCCGGCGTTTTTTTTTTTGTGTGCCAATTGTAAGTGATCGTCACGTGAGGGGGGAATAACGCTCATTTCATGCTACACAGTTCTCCAAGCTGTACACTGTACCTCCACATCATCAGGCAGCAGCTTGCTCAGCTCTCTCAGTCTGCCAGCAGCAAATCGCATGCTTCCCTCCCTGATATCCTCAACAATGTCCCGGATCGGCCTGCGGGGGGAGCCAAAGCACAAACACAACATCTCTATGAATTGGGAAAAGTCTTCTGTAGTACTGAGCAGACAGGTGGTGCTCAATTCTCAAATTCCATAACCGCACATCCACCTCCACACAACACGAGTTCACTGATTCATGATTTTCATAATCTCTGTAACAGAAATAGGAGAAGAAACAGAAACTGGCGGCATTATGGTGTTTTGGAATAAATGCCTACACACAACAAGCTTCAATGGACCATGCGGAGTTTCATAATGCAGTGACCTCTCATGACTCACCTGAGAAAACGGTTGTCATGTTTGATATTCTGAACAGCTTTTACAGCTATGCCACCGTGATCATTATGATCATAAAAGGTTCATTTAAATTTGAATATATGATGTGCATACAGCACAGCTCAAATTTCAGCTTGAGACAATGTGGTGGGGCTGTGTGACATTACAGCATCTTTTGGCCACCTGGATATATAAAACATTTTATCTCTGAGAATATCAGCTGCTCTTAGTAGCCTATGACTTTCAGAAAGCTTCATGCAGAAAACTGAAAACACAACTGTTTACGAGAAGCAAAAAAAAAAAAAAAAAAAAAAGGGGGAAGGTTGGGAAATGACAGATGGTGTCATTGTTATAGTAGTTCATTAATCCTATCTGTTAAGATAACGGAATTTGATTGAGTTGTCTTAGTAATTAATCCATTAATTCAATTACAAGTCAAATTATAGGCACTCACTTGGGAAATGTGCTTGCATTAATAACTGAATTTCAATTTTTTTTTTCACTATTTCAAATTATAAGCACTTTCTCAGACATTCCCACATATGAAAAAGGTGATGGTACAGTTACAATATTTGTTGTAACCTGAACATACTTCTAATATTCTTTAATTAAACATTCACTCTTTTTGAGGAAATGCTTGAGGGCCAATGTACGATTGAATTGTGTTCATCCAGTAAATTATTAGTAAGCAAGTATGATCTACTTCTGTCCAAAACCTTACCTTTTAAACTGCTTCAGGAGAATCCCAATATTCATACTTTTCTTTGAGTTAAGGATTGAGACCTGTCAAAGAGAAAGCAAACAAACTAATAACTAACTGCCTGAATAACGGCCTGCATGCTTATCAACAATTCTCATAAAGGCTCGTACAAAAAAAAAAAAAGGGAAATTTTAATCACTTTCAGCAGGTTAATACAATAAAGGAGGAACACAGTAAAAACAAGACAAATATAGCCCATTGTATAAACAACTCACATCTCTGCACCTCTCATTGTTATAAACACTAATCGTCCTGAGCCACTTCTGCCTTACAGTCAGAACTGTTCCCTATACACCGACAAGCACAAATACACATTTCTTGGGAAATCCCTGAACTGCATGTACTGTAAGAAATATAATTTGTCACTCGCACGCACTCTTTTTTTCCCCCATCCCTTATGAATAAGTGCATCTGTAGCAAGCATCCCATTCGTTTCCGGGATAGAACCATGGGCTTGGACAATACGAATGATGGGACGTGCTGTTATGCTGTTATAGTTTGATCATTTTTCAATAAGTTCATATCCTCACATAAGTGGTTTATTCCTCTTATACCGCAGCAATTTGCCAAAGCTTTTTTTTTTTTTTTTTTAAAACGTGTTAAATAACATCACAGCATGGTTTGTATCCATTTAATGTTGTGGAGCATCTGCGAAACAAGTTAGATCTTGTTAGCGCTTATGCTCGAACAGCTATAAACACTTGTACCCTCACCAGCCCCACTTTCTTCCTGCTTGACCAGGAAATGCAATTTATCTGGATACTGAGAAACTGCTAAGCTCAAAGTCCTCGGTCCTGAAGACTCTCCTCTGTCGTAAAACCTCAAGGAACACCCGTAACTCTGACTAAATAAACTATGACTAAATGCTAAATACAAGTTCACCATATCCGTAATTCCATCGGCAGCAGTTGTTACTACAGAAATGATAACGTTTTAGAGCAAGCACATTAATACAAACCTGTGAGTTGCCTTGCAGCAGGCACTACTGTCAGAGCTGCTGTTACAGAAAATTAACCGACACCTTCTGACCAAGCCGAGTGGAAAATTCAGCAGTTCTACAATCTGAAGAGTATCAAAACTCACGTGAGGAAAAATATTCCATATCAAAATAATTCAATCAAAACAGTGTGTTTTTAAAAAATGTGATG
This sequence comes from Pangasius sanitwongsei, assembly GCA_037576675.1. Lineage (NCBI taxonomy): Eukaryota > Metazoa > Chordata > Actinopteri > Siluriformes > Pangasiidae > Pangasius > Pangasius sanitwongsei. The sequence goes on along the minus strand of CM075019.1, from coordinate 9,691,317 downwards.
TATTAGAGTCTAAATGGGTGTTAAAATTGGGTGTTAGTTGGGTTAAATCACAACAAAATGCTTAAGTACGTTCCAAATAACCTTACAATAATCAACTATAAGAAATATCGCAGTATTTAACATGCATGGCATTGCTTACTAGAGCTGTGATGTGCTTTGCAGTACGAACTCGTGAAACGGTAATGCATTACAGTTAAAGAATTCCATGTATCCGTTTAAATTAGCAATACTATTATAATTTTTTTTTTTTTTTTAAATCGCATCAATGCTATGATCGATCAAACTTCCCACAGAAAAAAAATATCTGAACACAGAACATTATAACACCATTGTGGATCATATGACAGCGCTGCTGCCTTCTCAATTCTGATTGGTCAGAAGGTGATTAAATGATGCAAAGCAGAGGGATAAATGAATTAAGTTTTCAGGACTGACAGGTTTTGTGGTTGCTTGCTAACTTTCTTGCTAGGGGTTGAAAGTAGCGGCTACTTAAAATGAAGTCAAACATCATTTTTCGAAGCCGATTATTTTATTCTTGCGCCATCACTGCCACAAGAACGAGCATCTGAATTTAATAACGCACAAATTCTAAGCAATGAGAACTTCCCCATGCTATAATTAAATTCGTTTAGCAGTTTGTGTAAATTGATAAGAACATGAAACCGGCATCAAGGAGCTTATTTGCCATAGGTAACAGGCTTTGGGACTTTTGGCCTGTTTTATAGATGAACTGATCGGCTTTCACGGGAATCTCGGGAACAAAGTTTTCATCAGTTGTTCCCTTCAAGAATGACTGTTAAAGTGAATGCTTTTCATCATTTCAGCACATCCCGGAGATTATAAATTAACCAGTGTAGATCTAGGAGTAAGTCAAGATCCCTACAACTGTGGTACAGTTTCCACAAAATACTGCAGTCTAAGCATCTTGACTTAATACTGCAAGACGACTCAAATGAGGAACTGTTGATTAAATGCAAGATTTAGTGCCCATAAAAACAAGACGTGTGCTCTTCAAGTTCAGCCTTCGTCTGGGATACAGTGTTTCCTTCGAATATATACTGAAAAGACTAAAAAAAAAAATGTACTGTGTCTGTGTGAAACATGGCACCACATTACCCTTACAGCGGTTTGCCTGCAGCAGTCTCCAGCTGACACGGTCCACCTGCCTGAGAAAACTGGGACAACACACACTACTCACAATCTCGGACACAGGACTGGTGGACTGCAGGCCCCACACACTCTTCTTGACGGTGCCATGCCTGGGTGGCATTTGCTGACGTTCACTGTGGCTGAACAGCTCCTCGATGCGTTTGGTGTCCAGCGGAATGTCCTCCAGCTTCTTGTGTGACGTCCAGACGTTGCGCTTCCCGACCACGCTATGCCTTGGAATGGTGTCCCAGTTGAAGTTGCGCATCTTGGAGCGCCGGTGAACACTACGAGAGAACGGTTCGCTTCCTGTGATGGGAGGAGGAGGCGGTGGAGGAGGAGGAGGAGGAGGAAGAGGAGGAGGAGGTGGTGGTGGTGGAGAGAGAAGAGAAGGTCCGATGGACATGGCAACGCCATCCATTGGAAATTATGGGATGGATACCCAAAGCAGGCCCACTTCAGCTCCAAATGAGTGGATGATTCCCAGGATCCAGGATAGCTGATTCAACAGAACAGGACGCAATATTTAAAGAATTGTTGACCAATTTTTAGGAAAGCGTACATTAGAACAAAATAGCGGCAACACAGAGACTGCAGACAGGACTAAAAGACAAGCAGGACACTATGTGACATACACACACACAACCGTACATGCAACTGTGACATGTTTGGTTCCTCACTTAGAAATCAGGTGAGATTAATATTCAAAGCATAAGTCATAATACAGGCCAAAACAAACACAAAGCAAACGTTTCTGCTGATAAAACAGTGATTGGACAGGTACAATACACACATACAAATATAAAAAGCCTGCTTTTATCACTGTCAGAATTTTTTTTTTTTTTTTTTTTTTTAGTAGCCCAAAACATTACACTACGGATTTTTACCATTTAGCACAGTTTATAGTCTAAACTGTATATAATGTCTATCAATTACAGAAATAACAGTCCCTCAAACAATGTAAAAACAAAAACATACATCTCTGGAAAGCCCAGAAAAGCACAAAGTGAATTAAATTACTACTACAGAGGTTTAAACTTTTAAAACACGACGAAATGAACAGGTAGAGTTTGATATATTTTTTTTTTTTTCGTGCTCTAATTGGAAGGCTAAAGTCTGTTAGCATCCACCAAACAAACCAGAACCAAACACAGCAAGGAGCAAGCCAAACACACACACACGAAAAATATCACACTTATCACGCAGTTCATTAAAAAAAATATTATATTTACCAGAACTGGAACAATCCAACGTAACCTGAGAGCCGAAAATAAGCGCTTTACGTGGCAGGCATCGCAGCAGTGAAGCAGCAAACCAGCGCAACGCCAGCGCGCTAATCAAAAGGCACCGTATCGCTAAGCCACGCCCCCTTTGCGCCGGTAGCCACGCACCTGTGCCCAAAGCTCCGCCCACTCTCTGTCAGGGTGGTGTGGGAATATTTCAGAACTGCTTTAGACACTGAATAGACAGGCGAGGAGGAAACTGTATAACTGTACTAATCTTTTAAATAATGCATAATCTGCAGTGTTATTATGTTATTAAATGGACTGCATTTTGCTTTATGTGGCTACTACACACACACACACACACACACATTACTGTAACCACAGAGAATTTGCATCTGCAAGTGTATACAATACCTACTCCCTCCATGTTGTTATTTCATTCATTCATTCATTCTTCAGTCACATCTTTATCTTGGTCAGGGTCCTGTGGGATCCAGAGCCTATCCTGGGAACACTTGGAGCGAGGTGGGAATGCACCCTGGATGGGCACAGGTCCACATCACGGTCACACCCAGAGGCAATTTAGAGTAGAGTTTTCTGGAAGGTGGAACGAAACCCACATGGAGATGGAAAGATGCTCCACAGAAACTCCACAGACAGCAACCCAACTAAGCTCAGGATCAAACCAGAGACCCTGGAGCTGTGAATTGCGACTCTACACTCTCAGTGTGCCTGTGTTTTTTTGGTAATCTTAAGAGCAACTCTGTCTGAAATGGAAATTTACCCTCAGTGTCTTAGACGTAAATGAAATATCCACATAAATGTATATAAATGAAATCATTTTTTTTAAGCTGCAGGGTATTTGTGTGTTGGAAAATGCTTTAACGCAGCTCTAGTGGTTTGAGTGAGTGTGCTGTACTGTCATTATGAGCTTCATTTAATCCAAATCAGGAACTGCTGCAACTGGAAACTTTGGTTTTTGCAACAAGTGACATTCATAATTCAAACTCATAAGCCCACAACGTATGTATAATGAGTGGCTACTGAAAACGAGCTCTCGGAGAGCAGTGTAACAAATTTGCGTTTTAAACTTTTCACAACTTCTAACATCACTTAAGGAAACGTACATTAAAAAAAAATACACAGAACAGGGTTTTTTTTTTTTTTTTGCAAACACTTCATATTTTATCTTGTGGGTTTTAGTATATCATTTTCATATTCCAGAGATTTTGGTCAGGAGTTAGGAATAAAAGGCAAACTTCATTCATACACTACTGTATCAATTTTACACAACAATGTACTTCATACACTCTCTCTGGATGAGGAGAGACTCTCATTTTAGTAAGAAACCCTTCCGATAGCATCAATCAAAAATAAAAATGGCATCGTCGTTTTGTAAAAATGAAGTTTGAGCACAGCATAAATTGGATTTGGTCTGGTTCATAATTGCAGTACTACTTCTCAGCAACCGTCCTTCATGTTTTTTTTTCTTGCTGTACATCTATCCTGACAATTGTCTAAGGACTAAGAAATAAGGATGATGTACAAAACACTTTTGCCACATACACACAAACATTGCACTTATTATTCTAGCAAAATAAAAGTGAGGAAAGTGGAGGCAAGGAGGGAGCAGGAATTTTAGAAAACTATTGACTGGTGAGCATGTGCTTGATACACTATTTCTCCTACAGCAGGTTATCACGGGTGTGCGGCGCTTCTCACGCATGAACGTACCACAATCAACGGAAAGGTACAACCGAGGTTATTGGAAAAGCCATGCAAAATATTCCTCGAGGCACAGCCAATACCAAAATACAATATATTTTTAGAAACATCTTTAGTATTGCTTCTCTGAAGGCTCGACCGCACAGAGTAGTGTTTTCCTGCATTTACTTCAAATGTATAGTTCATCTCAGTGTTTAAAACTAAAAGATCCCAATAGACAAACAGATTTCAACCTATTGGACTGACAGGGGCTGATGAAAATTTGATTCAGTAAATGAATTCCTCTTAGTGTGTATCATATTTTGTGTTTTTTTTTTTTTTTTTTTTACAGAGTTTCATTTTAGGAGGCGTTTGACTATTAAATGAAGGCAGAATATAATTTTGTGGGCTCATCTTGGCAAAAAAAATATAAAAAAAAATAAAATAAAAATACATCATAAATAAGACAAGTGGGAAATATGTGGATTTCAAACAAAATGTTACCTTCATTTTTAAACAAGATTAAACTTTAAAAAAAAAAAAAAAAAAAAAAAAAAAAAAAACCACCAATGAATGACCACTGAAGACTTAACAGACACTGTAGTGTACAGTTTGTTATGGAAAGATTAATAACGGTGTTAATCACTGGCAACTCTAATCAAAAAATATATATATATAAAATAAATCATACAGACTACACTACACTATATTTCCTGGATTACTCATTGATTGTTAACTTAAAGAAACAGATATACAAACAGAAGCAAAACATACATAAATTAGTACATACCACAATATTTAATCACAACTGTCTTGTGTAACACACCCACAGACTGGCACGTGTCCTGGGAGTTTAGTGTGGGAGTGTTGAGAATGAGCGACGAATGAATGCAAATGGTCTAAACACAACTGAACACTTTTTTTTAAACTTTGGATGGTAGACTCAAAGTAATAGTATAACAAAGCTGAATTAATATTATTTTAGAGCAGGGTAGTGTTTCTTAATCTGGGTCGAGCGGTACTGGAGTTTTCCCTCGTCTAACTCGCCCAGTTCAGCCTAGTTCAGACTTGTTACCGAGCTGATGACTCAAATCGTGCGAGTTAGAGTGGGAGTGGGGGAACTTCAGGACCAGGACTGAAAAACACCGGAGTAAGGGAATGAATGCGGTGAAGACTGTACAAGCCGATAGCTTAGATGTCCGGACATCACTGTGTCTGAGGCTTACAGCCTCCATTTTTCATTAGATGATAACACTGCAATAACAGCGATATCAAGTTATTTGGATAGTTCATGGATAATGTTAGTGATATTTAAACCAGTATAGTATAATGTCAGCATTCCCGTATCACAGTATACAGTTTACCGTTACACCTCATACTGGTTTGCCATTACAGTATACGATACTTCTAGCTTGTCTAATTTGGATGATTAGGATGAGTTGGAGAGCAAATCAACAGTGATTACAAACACCTGCAGCTTTCTTTTCAACAGAATCTGACAAGAAGAAGGGCACACACGTACACTTCTTGAAATATAATTAAAAAAAAAAAAAAATAAAAAAATAAAAAAAAGAACATGGGTGTGTGGTTCTAACCTTAAAAAAAAAACATACATAACATAAAAGTTATAAATGACTCATTTTCAACAACCGACACATGGCTCAATCAGGAATCCAATCATGTGAAAGCACTTTGTTGCTCATGTGGTTTTGCACCAACTGGATCAATTATTATGACAGTTGGGAAATTTTTTTTTTCTTCTCCATCATGCACATTTTTTCCATGTCCCAAATTTCCCATGACATTCATGATTTACAACCTGACTAGTAATTCGTTTTTTTGAAAAATTAGGACCAAGTGTGCTCAGTGATCTACAAGTCCAGGCTCCGAAGTTTGTTAAAATGTTGCATGTGGAGAAAAGTGTGGGGGGGGGGGGGGTTGTTTTGTGGTCAATGGGGTTGAAAACTTAGCAGAGAGAGAAAGAGAGAGAGAGAGAGAGAGAGAGAGAGAGAAAAATTGAAAGTCTACTCGAGTTCTGATTGACACAATATTTCCAGGAGGACTTGGTCAGTTGTTGTCACTAAGCTTTTGCTCAAACAAAAACTTTAACAGCCTTTAGGGTGAAGTAGATACAAGTAGTGCTTATGCTCAAGGTCAAACACAATTTCAGCAAAGAGACAGTCAGGCAGAGGAAGAAGAGGAGGAAAGTATGGAGGGGAAAAGGCAGTTTGGGTCCCAGGCTCCTACAACAGCTACAGGATGGTAAGCCTTTCGCTACCTTGCTGCCATAGCGGCTAGGCTGTATCTGTCTCGTTATTCTATTGCCTGCTCTGTCTGGATAACCTGCAGAAGGACTGAGGGCACTGCGAGCACTTTCACTGCTCCTCTAACCAGGAGGGCTTGTCGGCTCCGGGGGGTTTGAGCTTTATGTTGAACTGCTTGAGGGTCTGTTCCAGCTGCTGCTGGTTGCCAGCAAAGTAGGCCGAGATTGCGTTGTGGAAGAGGAGAAGCTGTTTGTGCATCACTTTCACCTGGAAGAGGAAAAGGAAAAACACAAAACACAGAGACATAGAGAGAGAAAAAAAAAGGTGAGAATTAAAGTAGGGTTCTAATGTCTGAGTACCAAGTACCAAGACCTGAGTCCCAAAAGCATTGCAGCACAAAGATCATGTTAAATGGTAGAGTGAGCATCACACTGAACACACTCTCTCTCTCTCTCTACCAGCCCAGATCATCTTAATTTTACAAAGCTTCTGAAAAACTGGGCCATGTTTTTTTTTTTTTCCTCATGTATCAAAAAACTAATATCAACTTTTAATATTGACTCAGTCATACTGCTTCATTCAAGGATACATTATTTAAAACTGTGACAGAGTATTTAGCTGCTTGGAAAATCCTTGTAGAAAACTGAAATTTAAGTGAATATTCAGTGCTTCATAACTTTCAAACTGGTGTGATGCTATAAACTTAACCTGCTACTGCTGTAATGCTGTATTACATTACTACAAAATGATGGAAATATTTGACAATTGCACTTTTTTTTTTTTTTTCGATTACTGTTGAAAAGTACAGTTCTTGGTAACGGACTTCTGATCTCAGTAAGCGGCATGCAGTCTTCAGTACTTGTAAAATATTACGAGGAGCTTTAAACACCTTGTTTTCCTCCAGGAACTTGAGCTTGATGGAAACGTCACTGCGCAGTCGCTCATATTTGTCCTTTTGGATCTGATACTGCTGCTGCGCGGCATCGATACGCGCTATGGTCATAGCGTCCCGTGGTCCAATGTTCAGTTCTTCCAAATCGGCTCTGTAAGCGTCAAACTCCAACCTGCATGGGGTGGGGGGGTGGGGGGGGGGGAGAGATTGCAATAACCAATTTGTTATTCGCGAAAGAACGACAGATATTTTGGTAAAGAGTAGGGGTGTTATGGTTTGCAATTCTCACAGGGTTATAAGCTAGTGTAAAAATACAATGGATGACCAACAACAGTATTGTACCTTGCGTTCTCATACATCTTGATGGTCATGAGTGTGTCCTCCATGGTCTTGTTGACGAGTGTATTGATGCTGGATACGAAAAAGTTGATGGCGCCCAGCAGGGTCTCTCCGTTCTTACACAGCAATTTTTGAGTTTCTGCATTGTAGCCAAATTCGTCCTAGAAGCAGAGAACCACAACGATCAAACGCTGTTTTTCCCCGAAAAACCTCCATAACATCATCATTTAGGTTAATCACACATTTTCGCAATTTATACTGAGAACAGGCTCATCAGGAATACCTGTGTTGTAATTATAAATCAGAATTCAATTTTAAAGTCACTGATCAAACAGCAATAATAATAATAATTATAATAATAATAATAATAATAATTCCATTCATTACTGCTTATCTAAACAAGTGATGAGTCAGTAGTGATATAGTCTGATAGTAGTGAATACAGCTTACCCGCAGCTCCGGGGATTTCTGGCTGAGGTCAGCGAACGTGTCTCCGAGCGCGTGCTGTGTCTGCACCATGCTGTAGAAGTGATTAGTGAGTGCACGGGCCAGGCGCAGCACGTTCTCATACTTGCGCTTGGTGTCTCGCAGAACCTCAATCTGAGCCTCTAGCTCCAGATCTACAGTGCGAGAGCCACGGCCGAATCGCTCCGAGATCATCTGTTTAGTGCACTGGAAGGGGACAGACAGGGACAGAGACAAGAGTTGATAACAGTTCTCAAGGAAGACCAGACAAAATAAGGAAAATATTGGAACATTCCAATACTAAAACCTTGATTTCTACAAAACACCGGCGCAAGAATTATCAGATGAAATATATCCGTTCCAGCCCACAGGCCTGCTGCTGGTGATAACCACTGACCCACAGATGACTAACAGCATTATGGACTTGATTAGGATGATCTACGTGTTACAGTGTATTGATGTTGCAGCAAAGCTCATTGTTTCCCTCCTTGAAATGCAAGGAAGTTTGGCTGTCCATAAATGTCAGTGACACATTCTGCAAACTGTAAAATCTGATAAAGCTATTATTACGCTCTGTTCCATCTTGTACTGCACTGATTTCTGTTTGTAGTTTGAACATAACTATGGGTGTGACATATGACCAGAACCTTTGTCATGTCAGATTCAGCAATCTGATTGGCTTATGCTTTAATGAGTCACCCCCAAAAGTGAAAACTGCAGTCAAAGCCCTGCCTTCCTCTACAGTCATAACAATCTACGGAAAACCAACATTACCGCCAAATTTTAAAGAATTATAATGGGAAATGTGTTCAATTTGATTAGCTGCATCATCCACATCAGTCTCTGTTTCATCACCTGAAATAAAAGTCAGTCACAGCATTTAAACACAAGCCTCATCGTCTCGTCTTCACTCAGTTGATCTCTGTTCGCACTAACATTGCTGATTAAATCATTCAGGTCTGTTCCACTGACTGTTATTAATAATTCCTAGTCATGTGTTATGGTATTTTTTTTTATGTCATGTCAAAGTTAAAGCCCCCTTTTTCCAGTTACATAGATAAAAAGTATTTTTTTATTATTGCCTATCAAAAAAATTTGAGATAAATGAATTGTTGCCATATGGCAACACCATGCAGTAAAGTGTTAATGTATTATTATGTCATTAACATGTTAAAACTTTGATCAAATTTCATCTGTACAGAGCGTGTAAGCGTTTTATCGTCATTCTTAGACCCGGGCTGACTGCTGCTAGCATGAGGACGTGTTTGATAGAGCCTAAAAACTCTTCTCTAAGTTGTTTTTGATAAGGCTGTCTGCTAACTGTCATACATGTAACTATGTGAATGCAAATCAATAACTGTTTTGAGATACAGCTTTCAATATGTGACAAGGGATGTTTTTCTGTAGCATTTTTTTCAGCATGCACCAGAACTACCCTCATATATATATATTCTCAGCACCCTTGAAAATGACGAGAGAAAGAACTGGTCCTATTATCATCATTAACGATCAATCCTTAACACTCGTGGGAGGAGGCGAGAACTGCGGTCATGCAGGATTAGAAAGCACAAAACCAGTTCCGTGATTCCACCAAATGTGCAAGAAACTTCTCAAAGCTAATCAATTTTTAATAAGAGGTATTCAGAGCAGCAGCTGTGTAGATCCACTGCCCTGCGTGGGTTCAGATTGATCCTGCTTTCATCCTACCTGATCCAGCTTATAAAGTGTTTGAGAATTAGGCAGATCAGATGGATCAGAAGAGTTCTTCTAAAAGTTTGAGTTCTCAGATGTCATCACATACTACTTTCGTGTCATTCAGAACGAGTCAGACTGTCAAGTGGCACAAAGGGCACGTACGATTTTAAGCACTCCTTTACAAGTACTAGCATGAATTTCTCTGGAAGATCCTTTGTTAGTGTATCTGATAAGAGCTAATAAAGGCATCATGAATAAAAAATAAAATAAAATAAAAAAACTAGAAAAAAATGCACATGATGATGAAATGTACCACATATCATCATGTTGCGCAAGTCAAAGCATGTATCAGATCGATTTTTTGTGACAACCTATATAAATGACGTTACACAGAAATGGACCTCCATAACCATTTCCTCATCACGGCATACAGTCACACTGCTTTATACCACAGTGCTGCTAAATAACAGCTTCATGTTTAGTTTCATCAATTTGATACAGTTTGATTAGAGTTGAAATGCTAATGTTAAGCTTAATTATCTACTTACTATAGTCTATAAAAAAAAAAAAAATAAAAAAAAAAGTCAAAACAAATCCGATTCCTAATTTAAATTGCAATTCCTCTAACAAAGTATTTTTTTTTTTAAAAAACTTTTAAGCCCTTTGTTGCCATATTTGTACTTTTTTCCTGACACTTTATTAAGTGTGTGCTATGACTCTGCCCATATCTGATCTAATCACACCCACTAGCTTTATGGGAACTACATAAATGAAAGAAGATAACTCGCATCTATTCCCAGAAAGTTTGGGCAGGTATAATTTCCTGAGAAACTTATCATAGGTGTGAGCAGATTCCCCCCCCCCCACAGTATACTGCAGATTACCATTCAAGCTTAACATGCAACAAAATGAAATGAACCTGTGATACACTCTTGAGGACTGGTATCTCTCTCTCTCTCTCGTGTGTGTGTGTATACACTTTAGTAACAGTATGCAAGCTTTATGTGCATTAACTTGTAGCAGATTGTTTGATCTCAGAAATTACACATGACTCAGTAATTACTGGTTGTGTTCTTTTCTTTTCTTTTCTTTTTTTTTAAGAATATCCAGTGCTGAAGTCAGATAAAAAGAGGTTAACTCAATAACATCAAACGCCATCTACATTTTTTTCGTTTTTTATGAAATGCTTGTGTTTTCTCTCAAATGATTAGTCCACTTATAGTAAAAGAATCAAGTACTGTAATTCTGAAATGTACCTGTAAGAACCTCATGTCACTTACAGAGGTGAAACAACACGTTGTTGTTGTTTTAAACTACTGACTAAGAGCGATTCTTTTCAATTCCGAAAATTCTGACCAGTTCTAGGCTCCATCATTGCAATATAATGTGCCATCCTCATTGGAAAGTTTTACACAGGCACTGCTATACCGAAAATGTCTTGGGGTATGGCAGGGTTTTTTTGTGTTTTTTTTTTAAACTGTTCCACACTAATTACAGTGGCAAAGAATGAATGACTAAACAAAATAAACAGTCGTGATGATTATGGACAGGGAAGTCAATGCATCCACTCTGTAGAAGTGAGAGTGAGATTATTATTTAGTCATAACTTAGTGCCCCCTGCAGGTCACAGTTCTTTTTATTGCCACTCTAGTGCACTCTGTTCACCTTTACTGAATACTGTGTTAGAGCATAGAGGGCATACACCTGTGTGGAAGCAGGATCGACGGTGGCTTAGAGGACGTGAGAAATTAGACGGACATTGGATTTTATTATTATAACATTGGACTTTATTATTATTATTATTGTTTGGGTTAAGAGAGGCTTATATATACCTTATAAGTGTTCAGGCCCCATTTCTTCATCATGTCAAACTTCTCCACAGCGACACCTCTCGTGGGCTCCTCTGCCATCACGGACGAACTGTTGCTGTGGTGCATGCTGGATCCTGTTATACAAAGAAGCAAAGCAATGCTCAAGATGCATCTTCAGTTTCACACTACAAACTTATCTATATGTTCAGGTCAGTCTCACAAACCTTTCACCCAAATCTTTAACCCAATAATAAGACAGAAGATTAAGTAGACCTATTTAAATGCAGCCACCACTGCAGCAGAGAGGAAGTGCTGATCAGTGTGCTACAGAACGTCGGTAGGTGAAAGAAGAGAAGGGTGCAAGTGAGAGTGAATGAAAGTGTGATGGCTTGCCAGAGATCACAATGATGGAAAAAATCCCGGGGTACCTGGGATACCGGGGAAGTCGTCTGATTGGCTGGCTATCCGGATGGCAGCAGAGTGGCTTGGGCCAATGCTAACGCCCCTGCACTTCATTCGCAGGTCTGGAGGGGGCCATGGTGAGGGGTTAGGTAAAAAAAAAAAAAATGTGGATGGGCATTTAGGGCATTTGGGGTCATAACAGGGAATTAGATAAAGGAAGTGATGGCGTGGTTTAGGTGATGAAAGGGGAGGATTCATAGTTACATTTATACATATGTAACATGGTTCCATGAACGATATGAAGGGCATGGGAAGGGCGATGGGTGAGTTTGAGGATGATGACAGAAAAGAAGAGGAAGAACAGGGAGGAGAAAAAAATGATCATGAAGAGAAGATGTGCGACTATGAAAATATGAATGCAGCTTTAAGTTAAACATGGCAAACAGGTGAACTTGAAGATTTCACTGATCATATGTAGTAATACCTTCCTTAACACTGCAATCTCTGAGTTTACTGATGCGTTACAGTGACACTACTGTCACTATGTGCCACTATAACTGTGTGTATATTATTGTGCATTAAGAGAAGATCAAGTAGAGCCATACAGTTCGGAGGTTACGAATTAACACCATCCTATTTTCCCAGAGCCTAGTAGAAAAGAGCTGGGGACATTAAAACTGTTATCAGTGCCAATGACTGAGCAACACATGCATACCATCTGTGCCACAAATCACGTCTTCAAATATTTTATATACGAGATGCCTAAGGCTGATTAAGCTTGACGGGATGATTGCTTAATATTGCTCTCTTGTACGATTACGTGATGGTCCTGAAAAGTTCATCTGAAGCCTGGCAAAGAAAAAAGAAAAGGTGCATTTGATCCCAAGCAGACTCTAAAACCTAGAGGAGAGAATTAAAAAAAGAAAAAGAGAATCCATCTGTCCCGAATTCCCAACCTTTGGAAAAGAGAAGTGAATTAAAAAAAAAATAATAATAATAAAAGCTCAGGCATTAAATCCCTAACTCCAGACTGGCCAAGCATGTGACAGAGAGTGCAAGAGAGAGCGAGAGAGAGAGACTGACTGAAAGAGTGAAGCTGTAACCTTGTCCATCGACTGGGATGCGTCTGTTGCCCATAAAGTCAGTGTTGAGGTGAATAGCGGGGCCTGAGAGAGGAAAAGAGACAGAATGCGCTGACAAAATCAGCCACCAGAGGGAGCCAGGAGCTACTCAGTTGACACCCGATCCATTTTTAATTCCAGCACAATACTATTACTTCAGCAGCTAAGCACAGCTTCTGTGCAAGCGGGATATTTCTATCAGCAAAGTGTGGGATGAATCAAGCTATCGATGTACAGACATTACCACCTGTAGCATATTAGATTAATGCATAATATCATTGTGGGCAAATGTGCAAAACAAAATGTGTATTCTGGCTGTCTGCCAGACACGTATGACTAAAATATAATTTATATCGGTATCTGTATTCGGGTTTGAGCCAGACGTGGGCGTGGTCTAGACTGAACATTTTTTGTTTGTTTGTCTGTCTTTTTAATTAGTTAAATGAGAACCCCACCACTATGCTCCTGGAAACACTGAAAAACAACCTGGGTTGCTGGGAAAAGAACTAATTTTTTCCATTCATAAGCTATAATAATAACAGCAGTTTGAGGAACACAACTTCTGAAGTTCTACAGCTCCTCAGCTACATCATTCAAGTTCGTCATTGGTCAAGCAAGCTCTAGTAAGGATCTAATGTGACTGAATAAGCTAGGGACCTATCGTTCAGAAGAAGGAGGTCTTCCTGAAAAATCAGCCAACTGTTGTGTGCAGTTGAGAACAATATCCACCCCATATACACTATACGGCCAAAAGTATGTGGACACATGATCATCACACTCATATGTGGGTTCTTCCCCCAAACCGTTGCCATAAAGTTGGTAACACACAGTTGTACAGGATGTCTCTTTATGTAGCATTTCAATTTCCCTTCACTGGAACTAAGGGGCCCAAATTAGTTCCAGCATGACAATGACAATGATAAAGTGAGGTCCGTGAAGACA
>CM075019.1:9600894-9672210 GCA_037576675.1 Pangasius sanitwongsei | reverse complement strand
TCAACTACTACATCTACAAGTACAACAGCTACAATACTTCAACTACTACAACTACTTCAACTACTACATCTACAACATCTACAATACTTCAACTACTACATCTACAAGTACAACAGCTACAATACTTCAACTACTACATCTACAAGTACAACAGCTACAATACTTCAACTACTACAACTACTTCAACTACTACATCTACAACACTTCAACTACTACAACTACTTCAACTACTACATCTACAACTGCTACAATACTTCAACTACTACATCTACAACTACAACAGCTACAATACTTCAACCACTACAACTACTTCAACTACTACATTTACAACTACTACTGCTACAATACTACAACTACTATTACATCTGCTTCTTCAACTATTACATCTACAACGTTTTCTACTACAGCTACTACTACTACAAATACTACTACTATTACTACGACTACTACAACATCTACAATACTTCAACTACTACAACTACTTCAACTACAACAGCCACAACTACTTCAACTACTACATCTACAACTACAACAGCTACAATACTTCAACTACAACTACTTCAACTACTACATCTACAACTACAACAGCTACAATACTTCAACTACAACTGCTACAATACTACAACTACTATTACATCTACTTCTTCAACTACTATTACATCTACTTCAACTACAACGTTTTCTACTACAGCTACTACTACTACAAATAGTCTTCTTCTTCACTTCTTAAATACTACTACTATTACTACAACTACTACAACATCTACAATACTTCAACTACTACAACTACTTCAACTACAACAGCCACAATACTTCAACTACTACAACTACTTCAACTACTAATATTACTTCAGCTACAACTTTTTCTACTACAAATACTACTACTACATCTACAAGTACTTCAACTACATCTACTCTTTCAACTACTACTATTACAAATACTACTGCTATTACTACTAGTAGTACTACTACTACTACTACTACTACTACTAATAATAATAATAATAATAATAATAGGTTAGCTAACTGATTTTATTCCTTTTCACACCTAAAGAAATGACGCTGGTTTAATACGAGGACATTCATTCATCTTCAGTAAGAGCTTTATCCTGGTCAGATTCGCCGTGGATCCCGGAGTCTATCCCAGGAGCACTCTGGATGAGACCGCAGTACAACGGAGGGCACCATGCACACACATTCACCCCCTCATTCACACCTCGGGCCACTTTATCATAGCCAATCCGCTTGGCATGTTTGTCAGAGGTGGGAGGAAACTGGAAACTCCAGAGGAAGCCCACATGGAGAACATGTGAAAATACAGACAGTAACCTAAGCTCAGGATCAAATCGGGGATCCTGGAGCTGTGAGGTGGCAACACTACTCGCACCGTGCAGCCCATTTATTCATTTTTCAGCCCTGAAGATATAATGCTATATTGATAGGTTTATATTTAATACGTAATGGCCGAGCTGTAACTCTGTGTGTGTGTGCGCGCGTGTGTGAGACATAAGTGGAAACAGCACATAAATAGTAGCACAGCGTCACATCTCAACAACCAATCATGATGTAACGCACAGAAAACATGGTGAGGGACTCATTTCTTCTAAATTCGGAACATTAAGAAATACGATAAAGATGCCTCGCTGATCAAGTAATCTGAGAGCCCATAATTTACACCCTGGTTTAATTTCCCTGTTCTTTCAAGACAGCACAGAAGAACAGCCATCTGTCTCTGTCTAAATCAGCCAAGCATCTTTAAACACACGGCTTTACAGCCAACGAGGCAACACTGTATTATATTTCTTAAAGCCCTCCCAGGGTGATTAGCGTTGTTTGTTAACCAATTAAGCTGCCTCCGAGTTTGTGTACTGCAAACTGTGAAAATGTGCAAAAATAATGGCACTCCTAACGCAAAGGACAACTCCATAATCACAAACCTGCCAAAGTTGGAGCGATACGAGTGAGAAATAAATAAATAAATAAATAAATAAATAAGACCAATAAACTGGTCTAAAGAGCATCCTGTGTAGGAAAAAAAAAAAAAAAACGTTAACAAGAACACTGGCACCAAGTAACACGTTAACGTCAGAACTAGAAGTCTGTGCATGAAACTCGGCTTAAGGAGTAGCTACTAAAGTAAATCCGCTCGTACTTTAAGCAAACACAACACTGTTTACCCAGAGTTCCTCTCCCGGATCTAAAGGCCTTGCACAGTCGTTTCGCTCAGGCGTGCCTTTAGACAATGCAGCCACTTCACCTTTTGTTTACTAAGGGCCATTTCCCCCGTCTCTCCTATCAGCTTATTTTTATTCACTAAACCCGAGCAGGAAAAAAAAAAAAACATCTACTACTGGAAGTTTTTACTTCTGTAAGTTATAGTATGCTGTTTAATGTCAGTGGATAGAAACTTGCCTGATACCTGATACGAGCATTACAAAAACTCTCTCTTGTGCAAGTACACACACACACACACAGGAGGTGCGAGTAAATGTTTGATCCACCTGCTTGCTGGAGATTTTCTCTCAGGCCATAAAGGTGAAACTGCACAAGGACACGTGGCCTCGCTCTCACACTTCAGCACAGACGTTTTAAATACTACAAGCTTATCACCGTCACATGCCCTTTGCACAAGTGCTGTAAGGACGAGACAAAACGGAAAGAGAAACAGAGCTTTCTTCACCTGTTCAAGGCCATCATCCTCGCCCAGAGTCCTGCTGTCCCCGTTACTGTTGATAGGGATCTCCATTGTGGCCGCTTTGCTCATGATACTGTCGGTCATGCTGGAGTGTCACTGAAGCACAGAGAGAGGACGATAAGTTAGGGAACAAGGAATAAAACAAAAAGGAAGAAAGACAGAGAAAGGGTTAAGGGTTAAGACTTATGCTGTAAATTCTGCAGTTGTGCAGATTAGCACTCAGTGACTCGCTCAGTTACTCACTGGCCTTGAACGCCGACTGCTCCTTTAACCGCTAGTAAACTTTAAATATAGTCAAATACCATTTTACCTATATCTCTGTTCATCTTAGCAGTCGTCAGTCCGTACCACGCCTTATCCTGCTAACAAAAGTTGCTTTTTCAAGAACCAGTTCCTGGAAACATATTTCAGATCAGCCCAAACCAAAACCCAAAGTTGAAGAAACGAGTTCATAAGAAAACATACTTCTCACCTCAGAAGCTTTCCAAAAACCTACCCAGACACCCATCAATGACTTACTCATATATATATATATATATATATATATATATATATATATATATATATATATATATATAAATAATATCACATGCTCCAGAAGCTGTGCCTTACTGTAAGTTGTCAAAAGGTTTCACACTTGGATGAAGGTTCCCTTTTGGACTTAATGCTCAAACTAAACACAATACTAACACTACCACGACAATTTTAGAAAGCGCAAGATCAAGCCTGTGCGCGTCTTGTTCTCATCTAAGGTGAAGGAAAGAGCGTCTGATTTCAACACGGGATTTAGCTGGGATTTAGCTGGAACCTCATGAGATGCAATTCCATGATGGCAACTAAGGCAAGTATAGAGCTTCCTAATGCAGCCCTACGTTACCCATCAGCATTCAGTGAGGCTGTCAGGAAGCACTCACGTCCCCAAGCTGAGCATCATGGGATGTCCTCATCCCCTGAGTCGTCAGAATTTCAGCCCTTTCCAATCACATGCATGGGGGCGGAACAGGACTTGGATGTCAGGCGATGAGTAAAGTGTTTTTCAGTAAAGCACTTGCCAGATGAAATGACCTTTAACAAATACGCACTCAGTGAGAAACGACGAGGGGCGGCACAAAGAAAAGAGCCCTTGAGTGAACGTGGAATGTAGGGACGGCGTGCATCGAACATGGAGCTCGTGTAGACCATGTATCCATGTTTTTTACGGTTACTGTCTGCTCAACGTAGCTAAGAGTGGTGAGGCGTTGGTTGTAAAGGTCTCACTGAATTCTCAGCAGAAGTTTCAACAACACACAATCCAACACAATCCACTTTTCAAGGGTCTCTTGATTTTGGTGTTGACATTCGGAAGGAAGTCAGATTTGGTTTAGTTCACAAACAGGATTTCGGTCTACGACCTGAGAGATTAGGAAGGGATAAGCTACTGGAAAGGCAAAAAGATCTGCTCATGCCCTTTACACAAGGCCACAACTATGACAAGGCTACAAGTTAGCCTCCCCTTGGGCAAACAACATTAGCAACAGGAAGCTTTAACTGCTTTAACTGACCCAACCTTTAGTAAAGCCTTAAACAAGGGCTCGTTTAGCTTTTTAAACATTTAGAGGAAAGAAACACTGAGAGGATAAGACAGGTGAGACACACACACACAGAGAGTGAGTTCCTTCCTGCCATTTTACCCTAGACACCGAATTCACCTGAATTAACTACCGTTACCAGGGCAACAAGGGCTCCGTCCTAAACCGCGCACCACCTGACTACATAGTGGCCTACTGGTTCCATGTACCACATCCTAGACCGGTACTACAGTCCTTGTTTAGGAAG
The DNA here is from genome assembly GCA_037576675.1 of Pangasius sanitwongsei. Lineage (NCBI taxonomy): Eukaryota > Metazoa > Chordata > Actinopteri > Siluriformes > Pangasiidae > Pangasius > Pangasius sanitwongsei. Next base: position 9,667,700 of record CM075019.1, on the reverse strand, counting down.
GTGGTCGGAGTTGTGGACGGAACCAAAATAACACCTGACTTCCTACTACGGATTCTTTACCGTTTATCTTTTGTGTACAGAATGTTTTCAGCTGGAATTATGAATAGTGCGATAATATTTCTGACATGACAGAGGCAACCATTTGCTTAACAAATGGGATTCGGTGCGCGAGAGAGACACCATGTCCAACTGTGTCTTTATCCCGCCAAGGGCCCTGTGTGTGTGTGTGTTTGTGTGTCTCAGTCTCAGTCTGTGCGTGTGTTTGTGTGTCTCAGTCTCAGTGTGTGTGTGTGTCAATGTTAACACCACGTTAAGGGGAAAGTCGGAAGAGCGTAGCAAGCTGGCGAGCGGCACCTTTTCCTTCCTGAGAATGCAGAATGAAAGTTTCCATACCATCCGTTTTGCTGTAATAGTGAGCGCTGAGGGAGGAGAGGGTGAGAAGTGATAGCCTGTGCTCTTACCTGAGCGTTTCCAGTCTTCAGGTTTGCTATGAGGTGAAGCAGCTGACTAGTTTACAGCGAACCATGCGCGAGCTGCCTCTGACTCTGCCTCTGCCTCTGCCTCTGCCAGACCAAAACAAACCCGGGATTAATGAAATGGTGCATGAGGAAGCGCTAAGCGTGTCGCTGTATTTTTAACAGGGATTTCTCATCTTCAGCGGATTCTCTTGTCTCTAGCGGCTTGTTTGTAGCTCTCATTCGGAAAAGCAACCCCCTCCCTCTCTCTCTCTCCTTCGCTCCTTCTCTCCCTCCCTCCTTCACCGGCCCACAATGCCCTTCGGCGCTGACGACAACGACAGAGCCTACTTTCTCTCAATCCCAAATAACTCCCTGCTCCCTATATAGGTTCACTACATAGGGCGTGAAGTAATGGCCTCTACAGGCTTTGTTATGTACGAGCGATATGGAAAGATTCAGTCTTTTCCTCTGACAGCGTGGAAGGAACACGCACATGACGTAGAGCGTCGGCCATTTTGAGAAGGTCGTTTTTTAAATCTTGTAGATGTAAATGAGGTAAAGGGTTCCATCTGACGTCAGCTGACACGCGGCGTGACGCAACTCTGGCAATTTGTCAACACAAATTGACAAATTGACAAATTGTTAAAATAATAAAATAAAATAATTTTTCTCTAAAATCATAAAATAAATCAGAACTTATCTAATAACCAGGAGAGAAAAATGATGCAACAATGAATTAAAAAATGTTTCATTTTCAGTTATCCAGCTCTGTAGATCCAGAGCGTAGTCCCAGGAACACTGGTGAGAATACACCCCGGGTGGGACGTCGGTCCATCACACACACACGTTACGCACTCATTCACACCTAAGGGTAACAGTGTAGCTAATTCACCTACTGACATGTTTTGGGAGGTGGGAGGAAACCAGAGAACCCAGAGGAAAAGCATGGAGAACATGTGAAATGCCACACAGACCCTCCACACCCGAGCTCAGGACCGAACCGCGGACCGTGTAGTTGTGAGGCAGCAATGCTACCCACTGCACCACTGTTAGAATAATCACAAGTATATATATATATTCCTTTTTTTTGTGTGTTACCCAGTTCTCAAGTTGTATCATACTCAGTAGGTAGAAGGTATCCACCCAGTGAGAGAGAGATTCCATCACACACCTGTGCTTTTATTTATTTTATTTAGTCTGTTTCTGTGCTATTACCATCTAGTCAAGTCAAATCAAGTGGCTTTATTGTCATTCCAACCATATACAGCTAGTTATTACACAGTTAAAAGAAACAACGTTCCTCCAGGACCATGGTGCTACATAAAACAAACACAGAACTACAACAGACTACATATTACTACATAAAGTGCATGTGCAAACATGTGCAAACAGCACAAGACAGTACAAAAACTACCAAAACTGGACAATAGGCACAGTAAGACAGGGCAGTGCCGACTAGTACACAGTTCTAGAAAGAAAGTGAATCAGATATAACAGTAGTGCAAAAGAATAACAATATAATCAACTGCTGGGAATGTAAACATAAGATACTGACATAGTACTCAGCAGATAAGCTTATAAGATAAGATAAGATAGAACTTTATTCATCCTGAGGGAAATTCTTGTGCCAGAGGTTGCTCAAACAGATATATCACAACGATGTAGGAATAAAAGACAATATAGTAATAAATGAAGTAGTAAAAATAACCACAGTGCATAATAGAATAGCAAAAAAAAAAAAAAGTGAGATACTTTAGTAAAAATAAGTAAGTAAACAAAAAATAAGTGGAGAAGTAGAAAAGTAGAGTGTAAAGTAGAAAGTGACATTACGCACGATACTGCACTTTATATTGCACATGGTATTGGTATTTCTTCCTCATGCTGTCTCAGGGAGGTTTTCCTTTCCATTGTCACCGCCGATCCTCATTAGGGATCTAAGTCTACGTACGGATTTCTGCTTGGTGTCAAAATCTGTTGTTAAAAGTGATATACAAATAAAATTCAGTTGAAAGGAATCAACTTCCCATGAGCTTTCCCAATAAGAATTTGCACGTCTAGGCTGCCACCAGCCAGGAGATCTGAAAACGGTCAACACTTCATTCAAGGCGGAATGTATCGACACCGGGAATACCTTCATCAGAGGCATGCATATTTCTTTACACTACATTTACATGTGTCTTGGAGCTGCTTTCATCCAGAGCAACTTACAAATGATGTAGTATGCTATCCATTCATGTAGCCAATTAGCCTTGAAAGTTTATTTGTGTCACTAGCATTTACATTTTCCTTGAGCTCCAAAAAAGTTTTCCCCTTGCAGTTTTCTGATCAGCAGATGGCAGTACAAATTCATGAGTAAAGGCCATGTGCACATGGTTTTTTTTTTTTTTTTTTTGCCTTTCTGATCTTTTTCAAATTCAAGAAAATTATTTGTACTCACATTTTTACCAAAAATCTTATAATGATTCACATCCCAAATAAGGACAAACATGCAGTAAGATACTCCTGTCTTGAACTCTACCCAGAAAATCTGCAGAACTTTGGGGTTTGAAACCTTGCACTCTAACTTTTATTCATTTAGTCATGAATCTCATTGGTCATTAGAATGAACTGAATAAGGAAAAAAATGTCACATATGACATATTATTTATTACTGATATACATCTCTCCTGACCTTACTCTAATATATATATATATATATATTATGAGAGATAAAATATTTCCATATATTCATACTGATGCAGTATTTCCATACAAGCTTAGTGGTACTTTACAGAGAATTCCACTGTAATAGAGAAACCATGATCAAAATACAGTATGTGATGTACAATGTAGAATCCTTTTTTGTGTGTGTTTTGTACGTGCTGTGCATGTATGTGATTGCCTAACACTGCACAGGCCTGAGAACAGCATGTGTCTGGAGAAAGAGCTGGCAATGTCACATTGCCTTGGCTTCCGGTGAGCAAGCTGGAAAAGTGCTGAAGAAGCGAAATTTAACCTATAATCTATCTTGACTGACTTCCGTTCTCTTACTTTGGATTAAGGAAAGTGACAGACCAAACAAAGGTGCACCTTTGACTTTGTCATAAACCACAAATGATTTCCTAAATGCCCGTGAATAGGGATGCAGCCCCTTGTCCTGTTTCCCACCATCACTGACTCTCACTGACTCATGCATTTCCAGTAACTCACTCGAACCTTGGTTCATACGCACAGCTGGGAAGAACAAAACAACATTTCAGTACAAACCTGGTAAAAATGCATGTTTTGTTTCAATTTAAAGCTTAGAGCAATTATATGAAAGCAAGAGGCATTGGGGTAAAACACATACAAATACTGGGGAGGTGGCAGCAAATAAATAAGCGAATAAATAAATAAATAAATAAATAAATATTTGTAAAAACTACTAATAATAATAATTTTATAACTTTAAATAAACTTTATTTGTATAGCACATTCCATATACTTAAAATGCAGCTCAAGGTGCTTTACAGTACAAAGTAAAAAAAATAAATAAATAAATTAAAAAATAATAATAATAATAATAATAATTAAGCAAAAGGTAGTCAGAAAATTAAAACAGTAAAATAGGCAAATAATAATAATAATATAATAAAATATTAGCAGTGACAGAAAGAAGAAAACAGTAACAATATAAAATATATAAAATATGTGTGTAAAAATAATATATATACACGTGTTTATATATATTGTATTATATATTTTTTTATATATATATATATATATATATATATATATATATATATATATATATATATATACACACCAATGTTTAATGGGGAATATGGAGGAATATGGAGAAGGCTAGCACTATAATGAACTTTACGCAGTTTGGAACATAATTTATCAGACAATCAGAGACGTATGTAAGTGCTACATCATTAAGAGATTTAAAAACTATTAATTTTTTTTTAAATTATAGCTAAATCTAAGGGAAACAGGCAGCCAGTGGAGCAATGCTAAAACTGGTCTTATATGATCTTGGTTTCTAGTACATGTTAGTATTCTCATTGCTACATTTTGCACAAGTTGTACTTCGCTTGTAGTAGCAGTGGGAAGTCCTGTAAGAAGTGCGTTACCATAGTCACGATGAGAAAAAAGGAAAGAAGCATGGATCAGTTAATTCCAGAATAACACTGAATGAGTTTACTCTGAATTTCAGAAGGTTTATGTTGGTGTTATGGTTATGTGGGTGGCTTTGGTATTCATTTCAAACACATAACAGCTCCTGCATGTGTGTGACTGTTCGAGTTGTGTGAGTGGTTTTTCTCTCATTATGGGGGGGCCAAATAATGACCTTGTGGGGCTGGGATCAACACGGACTTTACAAAAACCGCAGCTTTTATTTAAAAACTAGGAGACACCAACCAAGGTTAAGGTTGGGGTTATGTGTACATGTAGTATCAGTGGATATGCCTTACAAAGATAGCATTATAATGTGTGTGTGTGTGTGTGTGGCATATTTAGTTCAGCATATGGATTTCATGTGAGTACCTCTCCATTAATGTGCTATGATGTGCCCCACTCCACCCCCCGTGGTGAACAGAGAAGCCTGCATGCAATTATTATTCAGGTGCTCTGCTGCCATTATGTCTGTATGAATGGACATGTTTTGAATATCAAAAGGATGAAAAGGAACCCACAAATACATTAAACTCTGGGGATTATCATGGCAGTAAAATAGGTCTGTTTTCCATTAGGCTTGACCAAATAGTGTGCAACAATTGTTAATTTACGTGTTCCTGCAGGGGCAGAAATATCGCAGTTATATCCGAAGTAACAGTGAAACAATGACAGCTTTCTAATTAACCTCAGGAAAGATGGTAGAGTCAAAGGATTCATGTATTCATCTTCAGCAGAACATATCCTCGTGGATAGGAGGATGGTCAATCTCAGGGTGTCATGCACACACACACACACACATTCACAACTGAGGGGAATTTAGCATAGGCAATCCACCAGGGCTGGAAAATATATGAGTAATTGTACTATGTTGCTATACTTAGCTTTATACGTTTTTTTTTTTTTTTAATGTATACTTTAGTTGATTACATTTCCTAGAAAAGAACATTATTTATTTAGACCTTCAAAATACTCTTTACATATCACAACGAGCCTGTCTTCTCTCATCTAGCGAATGAGTGCACACTACACATCAACTGAATGGGCTCAGTTTAGCATCCGATCATTTCAGGTTAGCTTCCAATCAGCTTCATCAATTTAGAGAAAAATCATGCTAGTTTGTCATCTGTGGTGACCTTCTCATGCTACGTGTAGTTAGCACAACTGTTCCCTCTAAGCTGCGTGCTTCTGATTATGCTCCCACACGGAAAACCCATGCAGAACGCCAACACAAGAATGTGTAGAAAAAGTTATAAAAATTGACAGATGATTGCAGTGCAGTTCACACAATCCACAGGTAGACTTGACTCTCATAACAGCACTGGGTTTTTTTCTTATTTTTTGAAAGCCCAAAGTAGAGACAGTCCTGCTGCTACCCAAATTCAATCCAAACTACGGCTGGTACTGAGAAATTATACTTAAGTGAAAGTACAGATACAGATATTGTGTTCTTACTCAGTTAAAAGTAGAAGTATCCAGCCAACATAAATGTACTCCAATGAAAGTAATAATGTTACTTTTAAATATTAAAAAGTAATATTAATGTCAAGTTTTCATGGGAAAAGAAACTTCTTTTACTTGTCTAAAACTGTTTAGCTAAATATTACTTATCAGTTTAAATTAAAAAAACACTTTTTTGCCCGGAAATACCATTCAATCTTTGTAAGTGCAATATTTAGAATTAGCTAGAATTTGATTTGCTTTTTCAAATTAGATGGAGTTCATGTCTTCTAGGGAGGCCAAGAAGACACCTCATTTTATGAGTCGTTGCTCACTCCAGCATATTGAAACATTTTACTGAGGTAGGGCCAGGGCCGCTCATCCTCAAGTTCCACACTGCAGTCCGGTGGCGTATCCCTCTTCAAATACACACAGATAGCTATAGCGTGAACTACATTGTGAAGGATAAGAAGGTTACAGCAGATGACAAATTAGCACAGTTTCCTTAGCTAATGCCAGGGTAAACTAGCATCGATTCCAGTGACTAACATAAACGAATGGACTAGGCAGCAAATTCATATTTTACTTCTGATAAATTCATGAGCAAACTATGTAGCATTAGTCATGCATACAATCAGCAAATTTACAGAGATTGAAGTTTTCAGGCAAAATGGCTTAGTTGCTTTAGTGTATATATATATATATATATATATATATATATATATATATATATATATAGTAACTATAGTAAATAAGTAGTAACTTTTTACTTTCAGCTAAGTAGATTTTTGGCTTCTAATTTTAATTGAGTAAGATTTTGACACATTATCTTTACATTCACTTAAGCATAATTTCGCAGTACATTTCCACCCCTGCAAGTCACCTACTGCCAAGTGTTTGGGAGATGGGACACTCTGAGCTGTGGACCCTGGACCTGTGTCACCATGTCACCTGGGTCAAAAGATATAATCTTATTTTAGGTGCAGGATGATGCATTCTTTTACATATGCATATACTTTAACCCTCCTATCCCAAATTCAGTCCCACCTGAGGTTGACCTCAGTGACTGTGAATCAAGACCATGTGTGATCCATGCAGGATATCGATGAGCCGGGCAGTATTTTCTTACAGGAGTAAGCACAATCGCAGGATGTAAAGAAAAATGTAAAAAAATGTACTAGTCTGCTACATAGTCTGCTACATACCTTGTAAGTGTATTTTAAAGTTAAAAAATTATTACATAGCAATAATTGCAGCAACAAAAAAAACTACCCTTCATGCACGTTATTATGTACTTTAAAAGCTAATATGCAAAATACTGTATGTATCAGTAATTACTTTTAATAACTACGAAATTACCTTACTGTAAATAAAGTACTAATAAAATGCTAAAATTATTTTATTGATGCTTGGGAAACGGGAATGCCTTTGGTTATCATTAAAGCAATAAAGCCTCTGAAACACAATACGGTCTGTTTAAAATCTGCTTGTATACCTGGTGTCTATACGCAGCTGCTAACCAAATAAATATGTGAATATGTTCAGAGAGTAACAGTGTAAAGTGACCCCTTCTGTTTATATTCCTGATAAATACTCCCTGTCATATGCTCTCTCTGTGTGTGTGTGTGTGTGTGTGTGTGTGTGTGTTTCTCCTCTTTCTAAAATCTGCATGCTATCACAAACACCAAATGCTCTCATTTCATCCATTACACACACACACCCTCTGTCTTACACGCCCACGTTCTTCCATACATCTTCTCACTGTGCAAGGCCTGGGAAAGGGGAGTAATGGTGGAAAGTAATGGTCTGAGCCAGACTTCAGATAGAATTTGCCGGCCCATGAGTTTGCTCCTACAAATAAATAAATAATTGTAGAGAGTGTGCATGTTGTATGATGCTGTGATAAGAGGAATTAAAATCTTTACGCCATTATACCATGCTGAAGGCCAAAAGTAATAAACGTAACCAAAAGTTATTTTAAAAAACACGATAAGAAATTGCTTGACTTAGGAATTCCTTATAAATGTCATTAGACTGCAAAGTTCATAAGTTTATATCTCAATACAACATTCAGTGAAAATGAAAATGAACTAGAATTCTTTCACTTTGTTGTCTTTAAGCCATTTTGTTACAACTTTGGAGGTATGCGTAGAACCATTGTCCTGCTGGAAGACTCAGGTGCGACCAAGTTTTCACTTTCTGGCTGATGTCTTGAGGTTTTTCTTCATTATTTCTACATAATCCTCCTTCATCATGATGCCATCTATTTTCTGAAGTGCCTTTTCTAGCAAAATGCTCCCACAACATGATGCTGCCACTCCCATGCTTCATAGTTGGGATGGTGTTCTTCAAATTAAGTCGTCGTCCTTTTTCCTCCATACCTAGCGCTGATTATTATGGCCAGAGAGTTCTTTTTTTCCCCTCCAAAAAGCTAAGTCTTCATCCTGGTGATCACCTACAGACTTCAGTCTGGCTTTTTTTTTTTTTTTACGTCTGTCTTGGATTAGGGGCTTCTTCCTTGCATGACAGCCTTTCAGGCCATGGTAATGTAAGACTCTCTTAATGGTGGATGTAAATATTTGGTACCTGATGCCTCAAACTCAGTCCCTTAATCCCTGTTAATCCCTGGGAGTTAATTTGTGCCTTTTGAACAATACAGTGTTTGTATGGTGCCAAAAGCTTTATATTTGCATACAATTGTTTGTTACAGATGCTTGTGGTACCTTCAAGTGTTTGGAAATTGCTCTTAAACAGGAACTGGACTTTTGCACGTCCACAATTTTCTTTTTCTTGAGGTCTTGGCTGAGTTGCTTGGATTTTGCTATGGAATCAATAGCAAAATGGTACTGGCTCTAAAGGGAGGCCCTTAAATACAGCCACAGGTGCACTCGCAATTAACTCCTAATTATGCCATTAGCCAATCAGAAGCTTGTAAAAGTTATTATATCAATTTCGATACAGTGAATTAAAGCTGACTTTTACATATGCATATACTTTAACCCTCCTATCCCAAATTCAGTCCCACCTGAGGTTGACCTCAGTGACTGTGAATCAAGACCATGTGTGATCCATGCAGGATATCGATGAGCCGGGCAGTATTTTCTTACAGGAGTAAGCACAATCGCAGGATGTAAAGAAAAATGTAAAAAAATGTACTAGTCTGCTACATAGTCTGCTACATACCTTGTAAGTGTATTTTAAAGTTAAAAAATTATTACATAGCAATAATTGCAGCAACAAAAAAAACTACCCTTAACTCCTAATTATGCCATTAGCCAATCAGAAGCTTGTAAAAGTTATTATATCAATTTCGATACAGTGAATTAAAGCTGACTTTAAAGCTTAAAGCCTTAAATAAATCTGTCTCTAATTTATTTAAAATTACTTCTTATGTTAGTAAAATAGATGGCCTAATTGGCTTACCAAAGGAAATGTATGGTAAAATGAAATAAGTGAAGTTGTGAAAAACTGAAATTGCAAATCTTTAGTCTAGGTTGTATATGTACAGTGGATATAAAAAGTCTACACACCCCTGTTAAAATGGCAAGTTTTTCTGCTGAAAAAAATTAAACCAGGATAACTCATGACAAAACTTTTTCCACCCTCAATGTGAAATTACAAAGTATAAAAATTAAATGAAAAACAAACAAATCAGAAGCATTTTAGGGAAAAAATAGGAAAAATAAAAACTTACAATAACCTTGTTGCATAAGTGTGCACACCTTTTTATAAGTCCTAAGAACAGGACGTCCCTCCAAAATTTACAAAAGGACAAGACAAAAACTTACCAGGGAGGCTGCCAAGAGACCAACAGCAACAGTAAAAGAGCTGCAGGAATATCTGTAAAGTAGTGTATACTCTCTGCATGTGACAACAATCTCTTATATTCATCACATGTCTGGGCTATGGGGTAGGGTGGCTAGAAGGAAGCCCTTTCTCAAAAAATAAATAAATAAATAAATAAAAATCCAAGCCCGACTAAATCTCCCTAAACCATGTGGCAAAATGTGTTATGATCTGATGAGAACAATTCCAAAAGGTATGTTTGGCAAAAAAAAAAAGCACATCAACAAAAGAACACCATACCCACGGTGAAGCATGGTGGTGGCAGCATCATGCTTTAGGGCTTCGTTTCTTCAGCCAGAACTGAGGGTTTTATCAAGGTGAAAGGAATCATGAATAGCTACAAATACCAGCCAATTTTAGTGCAAAACAGTCAGGTGCTAGTAAGATGAAATTGAAAAGGAATTTCACCCTTCAGTATGACCGTAACCCAAAGCATACATCCAAATCAAAAAGGAATGGATTAACCAAAAGAAGATCAATGTTTCTGAATGGCGTAGCCAGAGCCCAGACCTGAATCCAACTAAAAATCTGTGGGGTGACCTGAAGCAGGCTGTGCACAGGAGACGCCCTCACAATTTGATGGATCTAGAATGTTTTTGCAAGGAAAAATGGGAAAATATTGCCAAGTCAAGATGTGCCATGCTGACAGACTCTTACCCAAAAGTGGTGTAATAAAATAAAATGATAAAAAGGTGTTTCAACAAAGTATTAGTTTAGGGGTGTGCACACTTATGCAACTAGGTTATTGTTAGTTTTTTCTTTTTCTTTTTTTTCCCCTATAAAATTTTCTGATTGTTTTTCACTTTATTTGTATGCTTTGAACCACAGAAACTGCATTATACTCACAACTGAAAATGACATTTTCTTGTGGTTAGCACACAGTAAATGTATCATGCAGTTTAACCCCTAATGGAAAACCCAGACAGCATACTGCAGTCATAAATGCAAGGTGAGGTTGTTGACTTTCCCAATGAGGTGTGAATGTGCTTATTGCTTTTTTTCTGGTTACGTGCATGTAGGAGAATCTTCTAGCATGCTGATATGCCATGGAGACCTTCTGGGGAGGTGTTTTTAAAAGATTTCCTTTGCCAAGACTGTTACACTTTTACTCGTTCCTGTTTTTCCTTGCCTTTTCCCTTGATGGGGATGAGTAATGTGGAGCTCGCACGTGATCTTTTTTTTTTTTTTTTGGACCAAATTAGACTACATGCACGTACAGTCAGTGTAGTAAAGTGTTCACAGCACAAGCTGACCTGCCCAAAATCACATGCGTAAGCACACACATAAGCCTTAAAGATAACCACAGGCTGGTGGTTGTCTTCCAAATATTTCTCATAGCTATGCAAAGTTGTGAATAATCTTCAATCTTCTTTTCTTAACCTACTTATGTGTACAAAACGTGCATGAAGACACTGATCAGCTAGCACATTTTGCCTCCAAATTTTACCTACATTTTAAAAGTGAATAAATAATCTGTACAAATTAATTATTGTAACATTGCAAACTACATTAAAATAAAAAGTCAAATTTTACTACATGTGAAAATGTACAGTATAGTACTCATTTGACACATAAATGTAGTTGAAAAACAGTCTGTCTGAAGACTACAGACCATGGAAGGCGTGCCTTTTAGTAAATATACAGTATTTTTTTTAACACACTATTTAATACATAGTACACAAATTGAGGCACAGCCTGTGTGGAGGCACTTAGGCAAAGTTAGGCTACATTACGGAGTGATGCAGTATAAACAGGACAGTTAACCTGTTATTTCTCAATAGCTACTTATAGCTACTTTCAAACAGCAATTAAATATGTACCTTCATCTGTTTTAAGAATCTGTTAGTCTACAGAAGACATAGGTTAATTTCTTTGGTTTTATTTGTTACACAATGCCAGAACAAATAGGGCTAGAAAACGGGCTAGAAAGTGCAGCACGTAAACAGTTTTCAGAGAGAAAAAAAACCGTTCGAGAAAATGTACAAACAAATAAAATAAACCAATTACAATTAACAAACTGTTTTGAAACACCCACACAAAATGCAAGAAAAGACAGAATAGGGCTGTGTATGGATGTGATAAAACTGAGTGGTTTCATACAGTTACCAACCAGTCATAGGTGACATATTTGATGCGTGATGAACATGACTTGAATGAATTCATAGACATTTATAATAACTAAAGTCAGTCGCTCCCTAAATACACTGTGCAAACGGAATTATTTTAGAGCAATTCATTACCACTTGGTGGGGCTGTAACCTCTTAGCCAACCTCCGTCCACCCACTGCATGAATATACACAATACAGATCAATGCTAACCCATTTCAAATGCTAAATGTTTAGAAAGTGCAAACTTATTAAACAATATTAAACAAATATGTTTAATATTTAAAAGAGCTTCCATTTTATAAATGATTATTCTAAGAGTACTCTGAATTTTCAACCAAAGCTCTTGACATTCACTGTAATACTCTATGAATTAATGCACATTAGAGACATATACAAGAGGAGAAATGTACTAATTCCACCAGTCCAGCACAAACAAACTAGCATCCAATGCTCTACCTTCTAGGCTTAGACATTGCATAGTCATAGCAACATAGGGCCATACACAGGCATGTGAGGCATGTAGTGAGGAGTTAATGCTGAAATTATGCACATTGGTATTCAGACTTCGAACATAACTACAGACTTAAGTACTACTCAGACAGTTGTGCAGGGGTTGCACATGTAGGGTGGTTTGCTGAAGGCAGAGGAGTTATGTGCAGTTCTGACCTTGAACTTAAATTGGTTTTTCTTGCTCGGTATCTGCTTGAGCACAGGGCAGTATTTTAGTTCTGCACTACTGTCTCATAGTTTGATGTAAGCATGATATGCCACACTGAAATTTATGTTTTGGGCTGTAAATACATTCAAAAACTACAGAATGCCATTATTAGATACAAAATATGACACTATTAATTAATTAATTGAATTGTATCCTCTTTTTTTTGTAGGGCATTGGGTGAAACAGCATATTAACTGTTTATAAAGACATTGTTCATCTTGTAGTCCACATTGGATTTTATGGATAAAATTATAGACAACCCATACTTAAGGTGAGCAGTAAGTGTAGCAGATGAGTGCTTGCTCAGCTTATCCTTTGAGCATGTTTTCTATATAATCAAATCATTGGCATTATTTTATTAATTAGACAACACAATGGTGAATTAAAAGCACGATAAAATAGTACACATGTTATGAAGCACTGGATCTCACACACACAAGATCAAGTGCTATATGCTGCCATATAATGAGGTTGTAAAAAAAAAAAAAAAAAAAAAAAGAAATGATACAAGGTTTGAATCCATCGAGACTGGATTTGCATGTTCACATAGATCTGTGACAGCCACAAACTTCCCAAGCTTAGCTTTTTTCACATCTCCGTCCAGTTCTCTTACTCATATCACTACATCCTGAGTCTGCAATGCTGCAATGCTGACTCATTTTCGACATGTTTACTAAAAGTCTTTGTACTATTCTTCAATGAGTGGTGCAGAGCCAATAGAGGAAACAGTGATAAAATATAAGCTTTGAAATATTACACATCTGCTGAATGAAGGGTGAAATCCAAATCAATAGCTCCAAGGAGTGATGAATATAAATATCTAACTGAATTCAGTTTTTCTTCTGACAGGCAATGTAGGCAATGCACTGGAAACACATACATCGACCACTGCATACCACCGATATTGAAGCCTAAGACACATCATACAGATATACAGATAGATTCATGGAATTGTTTGAATTGTTCTGATTCTCTAGACCATGCGGAGATACTGTTACATAATCAGAAAAATGGTCACTCATGCCCCTTTTGCCTCTAATAAAATAAATTACACATATGGATCTTCGATGGAGACTAAATTAAAAAATAATAACAATAATAATTTTGATGTATTTCACATTACAACAGAGAGCTTGTACTCTATAAATTATGCACAGTTGCCCATGTGTTTGAGAGATGCTGTATTTATGTTGTTTCCACCAATGCACTTACTTTCTCAGCACACACAACCAAAAACCATGGAATTCACATAACACTTACTGAATAAAGCCTTGGTAGATACCATGGTGGTGACTTCCCGGGGTTCCTTCATGGAGTGTGCAGAGAGAAAGATGGATGGTCTTCCTTACCCAGGTCATTAAGCGGGTGAGCAAATATTCCCTGAGCCATTTTTAAAATGACAAGCCTCTCCCTTGTGGAACGAGCAAGGGGACAATGGGATAAACAAATAACTTTTCCAGAAAATCTCTTTCCATGATCTCATCTATACCTTTAACCTAGCACACAAAATTTGGGCGGCTGAGTTCAGGAGTTAAACTAGTGTTTAGAAAGTTGGGGAGTGTTACTTTTTTTCATTGGTACCAACAATGTGGTGACATTACAGATCCAATGTATGTAGTATGTAGTATATGGAGTTCTCAACATGGGATACATTGTTTAAAAAAATGGGTTATTCAAGAGTTCTTTGTATAATTAAGGGTTCTTAACTTCCTAAAGTGATTCTGCTCTCTGTAGAAACTCTTTATTGTATGGTTCTACATAGAGTTCTTCCAGTGGAGCGAATAGAAGAATCCTTAAGGGTTCTAAATTCAACCTGTTTTCCTAAGAGTTTATTGTGTAAAACTTTCTATAACACGTTTTTTTATATATATATCTGTATGTCTGTTTCTGTGTTTCTGTGTGCTTAAATTAACTAACTACAAATTAGTCACTTACCTTCTTTCAGCTTTTCGGGTTTTCGGTTTTTCTTGTTTGACAATTTTGGCATCAGAATTATATCAGAATATCTTCTGATTCTTTTCTACCAAAGATACATGATACAGAAAAAAGACCTTCAAACTAGAACACATTTTGCTTTAACAATGAAATGCATATACAGAGGAGATAACAAATTCCTTGACTAAAAGTGCATCATCCATCATCATTATTATAATCATCATTATGTCATACTATGATTTGGATTTTCGTAGATTTTACTGTTAAACAACAACAACAACAACAACAACAACAAATGATGCCGCTGAAAGTATAAGGAATGACTCAGGAGTCAGAGTATTTTGCTTGTTTTGTAGTTTGCTTAAACTTACAGGAGAATCGATTCCAGATATCTGTTGTTTTTATCAACCACATGTTTATGTCCCTTTGGCATTTCCCCCTTTGGGTACTTCTTGCCTCAATGGGAGTCCCTTGGTTTTCCCTTTATGTTGGTTTTCTTTTTTTAACTATCTGCTGCAATTACACCATTACCTCTGTGCATTTCTAGATCAAATACACTGGGTATCACTCAAATGACTTTTCATCTATCTATTAAATTCTGCTTTTGGACTTATTTCCCCCGCTTGGTACACCCAACTCTGTCTTGGCCTACTGCAATCTCTTACCTGATCCCTGAATCTTGCTTAATAAATCAAGTTGTTGGTTACTGTTAAGTTTGGGTTGTTGGGTTGCAGACTGCTATGCTTCTGTCTTGCCACTTGTAGGCCTAATTCCTCAATTAGTTGACATTTGCTATCCTCCAAAACATTTTGTATATCTTGTTTTTATTTTGGTTATGGATATATTGCTAAATCTTATTCATCTTCCTCTTTTACAACCTTCTCTAGATTTTAGAGGGCAAACACTCTAGCAAAATATCCAGTGAGCAGCAGTTCTGAGGTTGGAAATGCCTTGTAGATGAGAGAGGTCGGAAGAGAATGTACAGGTTCAAGCCAACCACAGTGGACAGAAAAGCATCTCAGAACGCATAACACAACAAATCTTGATGTGAATGGGCTACAACAGCAGAAGACCACAATAAGCCTGTCAGCCAAGAACAGGAATCGGAGACTACAGTGGGCACAGGCTCACCGAAACCAAACAGTTGAAGATCAGAAAAAACTTGATTGCCTGGTCTTTATCCAATCTTCAACTGTCCAGTTTCGGTGAGCTTCTTCCTCTCAAATCCACATTTTGTGATATTTAATTACATCACTCCTTGTTGTGTCCCTACAGCCCTCTTACACATATACACACAGACATTTGATGTATTGGAACAGTCTCTACATGTTGTGGGTTTTAGAAATGGGAAGAGAGGGTATTGCCTGAAAAAAAAAATTGCAATTTTCCATCTTAATCACTCAGATAGAGATTAATGGTTCAGCTTGGCGTTGAGTTTGGCAGCAGAGCATCAAGGTGGATGAGGACTTCAGTGTAATTTAGGGAAGACAGTGAACAATCGGCTTCATGATAACACTACCCCAGGAGATACCCATTCACTGAACTTTAGTTCCTAATCATAACAGCATATTCTTGATGGTACAACTTTCCATATACATGATGTACATATGAAAGACGTCTCCAGGTCTCAAGTGTAAACTAACAGGCCCTTATTTACTGATCAGTTTTCATAAACCATCAAGAAACACTCCCTCATTATGTGCTAATCCACATGAGGAATTCATCTCAAAGAAACTGCACTCTGTTAATGCCTCTAGCAAATATGTCAGCAGGGCTATAATCACAATTTAAATGCCCTTATAAGGACACAGCGTGTGCTCGGTTTATGCGTCTCCCAAATTTCTGCATCTATGTTCTTATTGCATTCCTTCAATCCTTTTTCCTCTCCTGCCAGCTCTTAATGCATCCTCAAAGGTAGGATATTTACAGGATCAGAATGGACAGAGAGCGAGAAAGAGAGAGAGAGAATACCCAGATGTTCAACATACCATATCTGTACATTGTATTGTTTTTTTTTTTTTTTGCACTACATCAGTGTTTTAAAGGCAGTCATATCAGAGGCAAACCTAATTCTAAGAGCAAAAACATTTCTTAATTATCACTTTTACATTATGAGGCTTTTATCTTACTACTGTTTGTTGCTAGCGCTTCATTTTTACATATATTGAAATATACATTCATCATTCACTCATTCTTCTTCAGTAACTGCCTTATCCTGGTCAGAGACACAGTGAACGCAAAGCCTATCCCAGGCACGAGATGGAAGAATTCACCTGGGGACACTCATTCACACCCAGAGGCAATAAATCTTAGCTAATCCACCTACCTGCCTGATTTTGGAGAGTGGGAGGAAACTGGAGAACTGGGAGGAAATTCATGCGGGAACAGTGAGAACATGCAAAACCCTGCACAGACAGTAACCTGAGCTCAGAATCAAACCCAGGACCCTGGAGCTGTGCCACTGTGCCACCAGTAATACATACAGTACTTGCTAACAGTTCTTACTGAAGTGGTGAAAATACGTTATAAGAGTTAAATTGTTAAAATCTGACAATGCAGAATCAAAGTAATTCCTTGACGATAAATTGTGTGCAAACCTCTTGTGGCACAGTGGCATATTAATGCTCTCACAGACTCTGATGCAAATTTGCCTTGCTTGAAACTAATGAATCCCTCATATGACATTAGAAAGCTCACAACCCATACAGACAGAAGCAGGAATATCCTGCTATGCAGACATTCCCTTTACCTTGGAGCTCTCTTTCTGTTTCTTGGCATTGGTGTCTTTTTAACATAGCTGATTCCTAAGGTGATTTGGCTCTATTTTTTGTTACTCTTTGCCAGACTCATGGCTTTTGAGAAGTCATTCACCCTTTCCCGCAATCTAGTTGAATAACAAGGGCCCTTGCCACACCATGGCAGGAGAAAGTTAAAGGAATACGCACAACAGTTTAGTCATTCACTTTGCCTCTTTGATGTTTCACTATGATGCAGATGGAATTAATTTCCTTGCTGCTGCCTCAGCCCTTTCCTATTGATGACTACTAGATGATAGCCCTGGACTTTGTGTTGTAGTCACTGTTTAAGTTGATGTAGGAAAAACCAATTTTACATCAACAGAGAAAGACCTTTGAATGCCACGTGTGTGGATTAAAACATTGTGGCATTCTCTTACGTATATTAACACCCATTTAGAAGTTTAAATTCAAGTGTACCATTTTTTCACGTCTCCTAAAACAATGTGATATCAACCGAGTCAAAATACTTGACTTTTCTTGTTGTTCTTGTTGGAACCACACTGGAGCTGAAGACTGAAATACATCATCCTGCAACTATGAGGAACTCAGGGTGCCACAATAAACCTTTAAGAGAATGATTTTTGTGGGTTAAATCTGCAGTGATTCACAAGCACAATGCCTTGTTTAATCTCTGCAGCAACCTGATCTTCTCCTGATAGCCTGGAGGAGGTTTTGCTTGAGTCACTCAATACCTCTCAGGCCCATTCTCCTGGGGGAAATCAGCTTTACAAAAGGGGCCAAACAGACAAATAAATAAGTCAGCAGCCGAATAAATCAACCCTCCTTCAGAGTAGGTACCCAGTAGAGCCATGGGGGGGAGGTGGGAGGTGAAGGAGAGCAAGTCACCTTGGAAAAAGGAAAGGTCTCAGCCTCATCCTTTATTCATGTTAAGGCCACTTCATTTGGGAGCTAAATCTCAGGGGACTAATGAATAAGGCAAGGTTATGGATCATTAAAAAAGATGCTAGGATATTTTTTTCTTTTTGCGAACACAATAGTTATCTCTGTCTAATAGTAGAAAGAGATGATCTAGAACTCAACAAATAGGGCCCTAGAGGACAAGCTAAGATAGTACAGCGACCTAGAAAGACCAAATGTCCATATAGAATGGAGGTGGTTATGGATAAATGTATCCAGAAACCATAATGTTTCCTTATTAAATGCTAAGGCCGTTTCATAAGCCGCACCTTTAGAATTTATTCACTTGGGTGAAGAGTTTAGCTTCTTTCTTCTTCTCACTGTAGCATTTTATTCTGAAACATCAAAGCTCTCAAACATTAAAATGTAATACCCATTATACCGACATACAGCTGTATTGGGAATTTCATGAGTATAGGCAGAAAGAAACAGAGAAACAGGTATCACACCAGTAATAAAGACTAGAAAAAAGCAAAAGTCACATTCACTGGCTTCACAGAGGACAATATTATTCATACCAGCAGGAAAAACACGTTGTCAGGTAGAGCGGGATGGACAGCAATAAACGTGTTCAGGAGGGATCTTTATTTAGGTAGAGAATCAGATTCTAAAGTAAAAACAGATGCTAGTGTAATCTGAATAGTTTCCACTTGAAGTTTTCGATTCTTGTTTGTGTTACTCTGGGTTGTTTGGTCCAGAGCTCTCCAGTCCACACTCTGCAGCTGAAATGGGTTTCAGTGCCTCTGTGCCAGCAGGACTCGCAGTCCTGATGTGAGGTCAGGATGTGAGAAAATGATGGGTTTCATATGCAGGCACGTGCACGCAAGCTAAACACAACACACAACAATGTAGTCTGAATGCACAATTGATATGTGAAATGTAATTTGAGAAAGATTTGCTAGTGCAGACCAAGCCCTTAACTAAATAACATGAAGAGAAATTGGGGAACTGAAAAAGGGGAGAATTTGGACTGGAGTTCTGGGCAGCTGCTCCTTAGACAGCTAGACAGCCAGGCCCCCCATTAAAAGACCTTGAGTAGTTGTAGGGAGAAGACGGGGAGGTGGTGGCTGTGGAAACTCTACAACTAGTACAGAAGGACAGAGTTAGAAATTGTTAGGAAATTTGGGCATGGTCTTTCTGTTATGTCTTTGCTTGATTTCATCCAACACTTTCCTTATTCCATTATATGGCAGTAACATTTCCTATGAATCCAGTATTCTTAAATCATCATTCTCAGTTGACATATTACATAGCGTACATTAATGTTACATACTGTTTAGTACTGCAAATGTTTGTATCTGTATCTATAATCGGACTTAAAGTGTGGGAAATAGTTTAATCCCGCTTGCACAGCTGTTATTTTTGTTTGTGCCTGCCAATGATAGTATGTGCCTGTGATATTTTCAAATTTATTCGGTTTTAATTCCCAAAATGTAAACAACCTAGTAGTCTAATTCAAACCACGTGACCCTGATCAGGCAGGTACCAAGAATGAATGAATGAATGTTATAAATGCATCACTCAGTGACTCAAAATCACGTTAATAAGTGTGCTCTTTCTTTTTACTGCTCGCCCACGTGAAAGCGAAAACCTTCCACAGGATCCCAGTCCAATGCACCCCGCTAGTCTCAATCAGATTTCTGGCATGCACTCTAAAAAATAAATATAGCATGCCTCCTCTTCATATCTGTAATTGTAAAACAAATTCTATGTTCAATCCAAATAATGTATTCATATTTGGTTACTCATAACTGTAGCTACATGCATAAAAATTATGCATGAGTTTATGACTTCATAATATCAGGTTACATAATGCATTAAACTGTCTTTTATGCTTTAATACATTGTAACACAGGCATTAAAACATATTGGTAGTATCTGTACCACAAGTTACAATGCTTTATAGTATGCACTTTCGGTTTAAGTATATAACTTATAAAAATGCATTCTGCCAGGTCATCACAGTCTTTAAATGAAGTGAACTTTTTTTAAACTCAAAAGATTTTATTTCAGTGCCTTTTGTTTGACTCTAATTGCACTGGCTCGAAATACATATTTGTACAGGTAACAAAGGCGTTTTCCTTTCTGTTAGTCTTGGTGCTACAAGGAGACAAGATTTTGCGTAAACTGTCTTTTATATGTGCTAAATGGACAGAGGAAGATCACTGAGAGATGCTGCTGTGAAATCATACCTTCTAAAGATACCAATACATGAATTCAAATGTACTGTTGGAACAGCAGAAATGATAAAGCTTTCAGCTTAAAGCTTATCAGAAAAAGATAAGCTTTTGCTCCTTGCATTGCAAAAGATGGATCAAGTAATGATTCATTCACATGTGGTTAATTTGTCTCTTCAAAATATCCAAAACAGCTCAACGGGTTAATCACTTTATGTCTGCTTTAAAGCGATTCATCTTCACTGAGGTTACTGAAAAGGTTCAGCGGTAATAGAGTGATTCTCTTGTTGGCTTTTATTCTGAAACCTGAGAAATGTAAGATGGGAAAAATTGGCATTCAAAATAAGACTTAATTTTCATATGCATTTCAATAGGAAAGAAACAGGCACAAATCCAACCATTAAGAGTTCAAACTATTACCTCCACTCATGCTGCCAATGGAGCGTAAATGTAATAATGAAACCTTTAAATTCTCTCCTGTTTAAAACCAGTTGTGAAACTGGTTTTTATTATGTAGTTGACATGTTATTGACTCACTTCCATGTCTCTACCTCCACCCATATTTCATCAAGTCAGAGTAATATAATTGTCATTGGATTTCTATGATTACTGCATAAGTGTCAGATGGTTCCCTCTAATGAATCTTGGATCCAGTTGATGTGCCTTTGTCATCTTTGGTAGTTTTGTATTTCTTGCCATGATGGCCCTTAGTTTTCTCATTATTGATATGGAGCCAGATTTGTATAGTCTGAAATGAACTGAAATGAAGGGGTTAAGTGATATAATTTCTACACCAGTATTCACAATTCATTGTAAATGCATTTATATTATACATCATACACACTGCCTTATAGTGCCTGGCAGACGTCTGTATAAATAAGTAGTAAAAATTACGTGCATATATTTAATAATTGATTTTATGTTGCTAAAGAGCTATGGGACCCTTTCGGGTCATGTGATGAGCATTTCTATGCAGTGTTAAGATGAGCTCATCATGCTGTTTTCTTCTGTGAAGTTCTTGATGTGCCTATTTTAGCCATGACAGTTTCCCAACCCTGGTCCCCCATAATGTCCTGCACATTTATTGTTTTCCTACTTCTAAAACACCTATAACTCAAGATGGGATGTTAATTAGCTAATTAGTTGAATCTGATGAGCTGGGAGCGGCTAAAGAACGGAAATGTGCAAGACAGGCGGTTTTTCATGACCAGAGTTGGAAACTGTGCTATAGGACATTAACTTCTTAGCCAGTGTCATTCTTATCAACTCACTTCACAATCCAGTCTTGTACGTATATGACAAAGTTTCATATAAGGAGAAAATGTTGGTAAAGTCTGTACTGTATAACTGCTCTTTAACTTAAACTAAGCCTATATCCCAAAGGTTCTGGAGAATAGAGAAGGCAGTGGGAGCAGCTTGCTGCAGGCATTATGGATGGTGCCTATTTCCAGCTGTCAGTGTGGACTTCAGCCACGCAAAAAAGGGAGTGAAGTGATATTCACTAATACAGTACATCACTTTCCCACTTCCATTCATCTTGTTCTCTCACTCCCCAGCACGACTGAGGTCAGAATTTGCCAGACGTGGAATGCTGACAGTAACACTTGTGATAGGTAGAAGTGGGAGCTGGAACCTCAGGGTCAGTGTTTACAGCATTACAGCTGTGCAGTAACAAGCTGATATTACACGCAGTTAAATAGCTCAGGGAACTAATAATGCTTTGTATTTGATTCATAGTGAAGGTAAAGCCTTTGTGGATAGGAACTTTTGAAACAAAAAAAAAACAGGTTCATATCAGTAGAATCTACGTCATCACACACACACATACATCAATCAGCCATAACCTAATATTGTGTAGGTTCTCCTTGTGCCACCAAAGCAGCTCTGACCATCGAGACATGGACTCCACATGACCTCTAAAGGTGTGCTGTGGTGTCTGGTACCAAGACGGAGCAGATAGTTAAGTCCTGTAAATTGCAAGATGGGGCCTCCATGGATCGGACTTGTTTGTCCAGTACATATCCTCGATCGGATTGAGATCTGGGGAATTTGGAGGCCATGTCAACACCTTGAACTCTTTGTCATGTTCTTCAAACCATTGCTGAACAATTTTTGCAGTGTGGCAGGGCACACACACACACACACATACACATGTGTGTATGTGTGTACAATACATTGTTGATTTATTTATTTTAGTGAATGATTCTATTAGCATCCAGCACTTCGATTAAGGTCGGTAGAATTCTAATCAACAAACCATATATGAACAAAAATGTACGAACAAAATTTCTCACGATCAATTATTCAAAAATGTTGAAAAGCTTTTCATCTTCTTCTTGTCTTCACTCTAATGCTATATTTCAGTAAATTTTATAGTGGTTAAAATTAAGAAGAAAAACCAAAGAAACCAATCCCAAATTGATTCATTCCTAATGTGAAGATTTTCCTTGTTTGAAATTCATCTCAAGCCAAGCCACAGAGTCTTCCTTTCTATTTTACTTTGGGCATTTCACCAGACACCCAAGGAAATATAAGGACCTGGAAACAAGAGGCGTAATTATTAACAGACACCACAGGACTCTGACTCAGCTTTAACACACATGAGTAATGATTCAGTCAAAAAGCTTTCAGACCAATAACCAAGAAACTGTTTAAATCTTTCTGACTTCAGTCAGAAACAGTAATCCATCAAATGATTTGTGGCTCATTTGACACTGATCTTAATGCATGTTCTTTTCTTCATGTCAAAGACAGCAGAAATGAAACTGTAGGAAACAAGTCTAGTATGTATTATAATGACAATGATATATCGATAATTAATACAAGTTTACATTTTTTTGATAATTAAAACAAGTTTTTATATTTCTGGTTTTTTTGTTTGTTTGTTTGTTCATTTGTTTTGTTAAATGTCTAATTTAATCACCTACAATTGGGTAGCAAAAACTTAAATTTTTAGTTTTATTTAAATGTCGGCTCTTGAATAAAAATATCAAAATGCTTCTGAATTTTTAGTGGCAAAAACATGATACAGCAACACATTTGAACTAACTTAATGAACACATTTTGCTTTAATGAACAAATGAATGTACCTAGCAGTTAACAACTGTCATGACTGAAGAAAACATTTCCTTATAAGGTAGTGTAAAATTGTATTCAATCATTCTTCTTCTTGATTTGCATTTCCATTTATCACTGTAAAAAAAAAATCTGTAAATTTACAGTATTTATTTTGAGCAAACTAGCATTTATCCTTTTACTCTAAATGATTAGGTAATTTGAGCAGTGCACTGGCTTACAGTAAAATACCAGAAAACACAATGTGCCATGGAATATCTAACATTTTTTGGCAGGGGTGAGAATGGTACAAATTCTCTTTGTGTCAACATCTGCAAATTAGTGGATGATTTGTTTTTGCCCTTAATTTTAATGACTATTTTAGGCCAATACAAACCCTGTTTGTACCAAACTTTGGTTTAGTAAAATACTGAAGTTCATCATTTAGTGTGAGTTAATTTGTGAAGCGGTGGAGGTGACTGAATCACTGCAAGTGAGTTACACTGTAAGCAAGTTACATTAGATGTGGTGGTTCAGTGGTTAAAGCTTTGAGTCAGTACTCAGATGGTTCTGTGTTCAAATCTTAGCATTGCCATGGCTGGACCCTTGACCAAATCTTCTGTCAAAATGTAATTCTTTAGGAAAGCTTTTACTTGATGACTTTTTTTTTTTTTTTTTTTAAATTACTATTATTATTACTGTTGTTATTATTGAATTGTATTTTATTCTTAGCTGTTTTTGATACATGCATATATACTTTTTTATGCTATGTACTTCTCTTTCTATTTTCTTTTCCTATGTAAAGCGCCTTGAGAGGCCTTTTTAAAGACACTATATAAAATAATGTTTTATTATTATTATTATTATTATTATTATTATTATTATTATTATTATTATTATAAGACCCTTAACTCTGCTGCCTGTAAATTTCACAGTAAATGTTTTACAGTGTATAGTACCAGAGCTCAGCTTCACGTGTGTTAACTGTTAACACACGTGTGCTCAGTACTGGAACTAAAACAATGCTCTAATGATCAAAAGGCCATTTTCAGTGTTGGTAAGTTAATTTCAAAAGATATTCAAATATTTATTCTGAATACACAGTTACTTAAGTTGGTTTTCTGGGTGGCCATTTCAGATTATTAAAATACAATGCAACCTAAAAGCAAGAGACAACTTATAAATAAACAGATAAAAAGAAAGACTAATACTAATAATGACTAAGAATATATGAATGAGAAGTTGAGAAACATTCATATTAACTTGTAATAGAAGTCTAACAAATGGCCAATACATTGCTTTATTGAATAGTCCTAATTGTAATTATTATATTAGTTACTGTATATGTCTTCATTTAACAATATGGCTTCCACCCTCATTATTTGCAACTTATAAAACTGCACTTTTTCCTACACCTCCTGTTTTTCTCTGTCAAACCAAACTACACGTTAAAAGGTTATTGCCTACATGATATCTAGTTAATAAAGAAACATAACTACAAAAGCTTCAACTAAATTATAAATTAGGTTAAATGTGAACAAAATTTACATTTTTTGCTTCAGACCTTTTCTGGTTGCTGGTCTGTCTCAACAGGCACAGTGAAAATTTCCAGAAAAGTTTGATGCAATGTGCCTGTTCTATTTCAGGGCTGCATCCCCATTATCGACCAAATTTGGGTCACGTCATACGTCAAACTACCTGACCCGACAAGCCAAACCCAGCAACTGAGCTGTAAAAGTAACCCAGCATTTTTAGAGTGTATTTTTTAGGGTATTTAATTCAATTCAATTCAATTTTATTTCTGTAGTGTTTTTAACAATGGACATTGTCACAGAGCAGCTTTTCAGAAATATATAAATTCAGGATATACATTTTTAATTTATAAATTTATCCCTAATGAGCAAGAGAGAGGCCGACGGTGGCAAGGAAAAACTCCCTGAGATGATATGAGGAAGAAAGCTTGAGAGGAACCAGGCTCAAAAGGGAACCCATCCTCATCTGGGTGATAATGAATAGTGCAATTATAAATAATTCCCTTCTGTAACTGTGTACTACATGATCAGAAGGGCAGATGTGTAACGGGGAAATTCATTATAGTTTTCACATGAAGTCTTTTTTGTTGAAGTTATTAACTGTTCACTGATGGAGACTTGAGTGCAAAACTGTTTGTGGCAATTGTAGTCCTAAGCCATCATAGCAAAACTGTTCATATTAACTGCAGTCCAAAGCCATCTTCGTGGTTTTTAAGTGGTACCATCCACAGAAATCTTATGTATCTTTAGTCTGTCTGTGTGGGGCCACCCTCAGCAGCCGCGAGTGATTTCCAAATGATGAGAAATCCAACCAAAAGTAGGGAATCAGGATGGATCAGGTAGGTCCGGAGAGCAGAAGAGGTCAGGATCACTGGTATCTCAGCATATGTAGCTTGAGAGAGAGAGAGAGAGAGATTATTAGGCATGCTAATTGTCATGTACTGGTTAAGTACAATGTACATTGTGTGCAGAGTGCAAGCAGGGACTCTGGCAAGACTAGCTATGACAGCATAACTAAAAAGAAGAGCCAGACGGTAACACAGACATGAGGGCGCCCTGGAACAGAAAGCGGCCAGCTACTCCACTGTCAAACATTTTTTGTATTTACATGGCCAAAATATGACACATGAATTTTACAGTGACATATAATGGTTACATCAAACTGTCAGAGAGTGGCACTGTAATTACTGCTACTCCTTGTTTGAGATATAGCACAAGAAAAGCAACATCCATAGTTACATACGAGGTCTGAATACTAGATGTTAACTTCTAATTACGTGTGTGTAACTCATTTTTTGAATACAGCCCAAATGCAATAACAACCTTGAGGAAGTTTTCACTGCTACAGCTCATATATGACCTACAGCAGAACTGAGATTTTCACACAGTTATCTGTAACTTTGTTTTTACTTCCTCCTCACTTTCTCACATTCACATACATGCTCACACCCTCTCAGTCTCTCAGAGTTCGAGGCCAGGGGAGTCATAAATTGGGAGGTGCTGATGTGATGTGTCAGGCATATCTAATAGAGCTCTGCCCACCTCCACATGGAGGCCCTGTGCCCTGGGAGAGGGCAGTGCCTGCCAGCGTCTCTCACTCAGCACTATCACTCACTGCTGCTGACAGAAAGAAAATGTCCCACATGTGAGAAAAATACAAACACTCTTTCTTTAGGCTCATCTTTCATTGTCCTTTTTTTCCACTTGAAAATGTTCCACATTTGGTAAACACCACTGGGAAGAGAGGTCCTGTGTATTTTATGAATATCATAGACACGTTTTTGGTGGTGTATTTCACTTGGATGCAGTAATAAAGATGTGCTAATTGTGCAAATTAGAACAAATTGATGTTAAATCTGACCAGGTCCAGTTTCCCTAAACCCACTGATGCCTATTCCAGAGTATACTAACAGAATTTTCAGTATTTTACAGGTTCTAAGAATGGTTCTAAAGTTTGACTGTAATGTCCTTTTGATGGTATGAAATGGTATGGTGTAATATTATATACAGCCACGGGAAAAAGAAAGTACACCCTCTTTCAATTGTTTCATATTTTTATTTATCAGGCCCTAAATAACAATTGTTTGGTCCTCACCAACTTCTATATACAAACAAATAATCTCAGATGACAACACAAAACACAACAGATTTCAATGTGTAGTCATTTTTTTCAAAAAAGTTAACCAACATTCAGAAACCAGGTGAGAATAAATAAATACACCTTTCCTACTTCCACAATCATTAAGAGAGTAATTAGCAGCCAAGTGTTACTAATGAAATGCACAAGATTGGTTAATCATCAAGAAGTGTGACTACCTGTAAAAGCAGAACCTTTGGTAGGTTGGTGTTCTGGAGCACTTGGGTGTGTGTCTGTATCATGCCAAGAAGATGGGACATCAGCCGTGACCTCAGAGAAGCAATTGTTGCTGCTCATCGATATGGGAAGGGTTATAAGGCCATCTCCAACCATTTTAAATTCACCATTCTTCAGTGAGAAGGATGGTGTACAAATGGACAGCCTTCAAGATAGTTGCCAATCTTCTCAGAATTGGCTGTCCCAGCAAATTCAGGACAGACCATTTAATGATCAGAGATATAAAGAAAACCCCAAGAACTACATCATCTGACCCATAGACATCTGTAAGGACATTAAATATTTATTTTCATGACAGCACAATCAGAAAAAGACTGAACAAGTGTGGCTTTCATGGAAGGGTGGCTAGGAAAAAAGCATCTGAACAAACCACAAAAGTTCTGGAACAATATCCTTTGGCCAAAGTGGAGATGTTTGGTTATCATGCACAGCAGCATGTTTGGCGAAAACCAAACACAGCATATCACCCCAAACACCTCATACCAACTGTCAAACATGGTGGTAGAGGGATGGTGATTTGGACTTGTTTTGCAGCCACAGGACCTGGGAAACTTGCAGTCATTGAGACAATGATGAATTCCACTTTATATCACAATATTCTTGAGACAATGTGAGGCCATCTGTCCAGCAGCTTAAGCTGGGCTGAAATTGGGTCATGTAACAGGGCAATGATCCTATGCACACGAGCAAATCGACATCCGAATGACTATGCTATATTATAGTCATTTTAATAAGTGTGTAATAATAGTATCAATATCAGTAAAACACTTGTGGAGTGCAGATATACCCTGTGACATGCAGAAATGTAAGACTATAACAAAGGAAAAGTTGTTAAAAGAAAAAAAAACATTTAAGAAATATTGCACAAGCAAAACATTTTGCTTTTATACAAGTTTTACTGATAAGAAATTATCATTTCAGACAATATGGCAAAAATAATTTGTTCAAAAAGAAATAGATTCCAAAGAACCCAGTGTGAACAGAGTGAACAGTGAAATGTCCCAGTACTGTTATACTAAACATTAGCACTCTTGGAATGCCGCTTGTCCAATCAAATTAGTGAACCAGACTAACTGTTCACTAACTAAACACTAGTGAAAGTGTGTTTCAGCTGGTGTTCATCAGGGTGCTCCACATCATTCTACAGACTTGCACTGGTGATTCTTGTGCCTGTTAATGTGGCATATAAAAGTAGCTAGCAACAGGGGATAAAGTAGCGCCTTATATTCCTATATTTATGTTGCAACCAATAATCGATAATAATCTGATGTCACCTACTTTCCCTACACCTGAATCCTTTGAAAATATCCTGAAGAAATGTCCCAATAATTTCAATTTCAGTTCATAAAAAAATACAAAATCCTTAAAGCTGCACCTTTTAAAATGAGGACTCTTAATACTCTTAATGTTGATTTCTAATGTGTTGAACTGGTACTACAGTACCTAGCTGCGTTAATGTTATCTAGCTACAATGTTATCTAGCTACAAAAACAAGCTAAAATATGATAATTATGGTGAATATTTAAATAACTGTAATAGGTTTTTTTTTGTGCTTAATTTCATTAACTAAAATTCAGATCTATACAATAACTTTCTGACTGTGGCATTGTGAAGGGAATTTGTAAGTGGTTTCGGAGTGGGAGGCTAAAGACGATGACATCAGTTGGTAGTCATCGTTTAAAAGGAATGTTGATTCAGGAACGACTAATGATGTTGATCCAAAAAGAAATCATATTCACCTGTTGGCTCTCACCATATTCCCAGCTAGACGAACTCTTAACATCATGGAACTCTTTGCTGCAGCAAAATACACATGTTCAATATAAACATTCTCAAAACGCCCCAAAAAAAGATTGCATATTTCAGAATCCAAAAGTTTTTAGAAGGAAAATCTCCTAACATTAAATTGCTGGGTTGGTAACCATCTCCATGACATTCACTCTACCATTAGAAGCTGTTATGCTACAATGGTTTTGAGGAATGTTTGGCAAATAGAATAGCAGAAGACCATGCTCAGTACAGACTGAAGCTGATAGTGATGAATGCAATGCACAGCGAGATACCAAATTAGCCTTACATTAGTTAAATGTGGAAAGAGAGATACGTAATACAAGAATTTACTTGAAGTAGAAAGAAAGGTCGAAAAAGATTACAAGATAAACATAATTGCATGAACCTTGGAATGAACATTAATGCAAATCAAAATGATGAACATTATCACTGACTAGGTTCTTGGAAACAGAAAACTTTGTTTCTATGATTCTGATTTTGAAGGCTTGGTAAGAAATTTTGAGCTTCGGGGTTAATAAAGTAACAACAGCAGAGGCCTTTTTAAAGAAATGTGCCAAATGCTCTTTGCTTTCAGTCATAGATCTGGATTTCATTACCAGCTCTTCAACATGGGCCGCTATCAACAGGAATGCATATCTTTAGTTAATACTTAATGACTGAAATGATGGCCTGGGTTGAAAGTGAGTACTCCTGACATTGTATAACCTATATGCCATTCTAAGCCCATCACGGATGGGAAAAGTACAGAGGAAATTGTACTTGAGCACATGTATAGATAATGTCAACATCTTCATTTCCAACTACATTTTCAACATTTTCAATTAAAAATGGAAGTATATAGGCAAAAATGTACTCAAGTGAAAGCAAAAAGGTTGCTACTTTTAAATGTACTTTAGTATTAAAATGTCAAAAGTTAATGTTTTAACTGATGAAATTAAGTTAATGTCATGTTTTCATGTGAAAGGTAAGTTTTATTATTTATCTAAAACTGACAGAAGATCATTTGACTTTTAAAACAACTACACTATTTTGAAACATCATCTGATCTCTATAAATTCGCTTATCATATGCATGACTAACCCTAAATAGTTTGCTAATGAATTAATAAGAAATAAAATATCATTTAAATAACCAATGTTTACCTTTAGTTACAGTTGCTAGCTACTAGGAAACTAATACAAGTCTAACCTGCCATTAGCAAAGAAAACATAGTTTTCTAGTTTTTTTTTTTTTTTAAATATAGCCAGTTGCACATGTTAGCAAAATAGTTAAACTTCTCTCAACATCATTTTGCAAATTAGATGGAGTTCATACCTTGTAGGGAAGCAAAGGAGATGACTCATTTTTTTATGAGTCTTTGTTTGCTTCAGCATATTGGGACATTTTATAAGGTAGGGCCAGGGGTTCATTTTCTTCATCTATTTTGCTGACTATTTTGATGTGAATTAATTGCTTTATGATTAATGTCCAGGCAACCATTAGAGTTACTGACAAAATAAGTCACATTAAGGATAACTAAGAAGAAAGGATAGAGGTTAAATCTTCATGTTCTGAAATATGGCTCTTGAACATCTTTGTAAGATAAAGGCTGATATACAGTATGTCTCGCGCTGGAAAATGACCTTTTTATAGATGCAAATTGTGTCTGTGTTTAGAGTTGAATGCTTGAATGGATGTCTACTGTATATCATTAATGTCTGGCCTAATATCTGGAAGCATATTTTGTATATTGTAATTCTACAATTGTATTAAAATCTGCATTGTTTATGTAAATGTTCCAAAAACATCAGGCTTACTATATATATCTGGATTCATTTTCCAGGATGTTCTAAGAAAGGCAATAAACACGATGGGGTGTGCTGTTTATTTTTCATTTTTTTAATTAAGGACACACCATACTTTTTAACCATTTATATTTACATTTAAAGTTTTGGAATGTTCGAGAGACAATTTGGTTGCCATTATGTTCTTCCCCCCACCAGTCTCTCTTTTTCTCTATCTTAAATAAGACAAATAAATAAATAATTGCCGCTTATATTGTTACAGACAAATGAGAGGTTAAGAAAATTCTGTTTATTACCTTAGATTATGTGGAACGTTCACCATACAATTCCCTGTGCATGATTTGTTACTAGAGAAACAATAATGTATTAGAATGAGCACATTAATATAAACATGTGGTTTGCCTTGCAGCCAGTACTATTGTCAGAGTTGCTTTTATAGAAGATTAATCATCTCCTTCTGACCAATCAGACTGGATAATTCAGCAGCGCAGTGGTATAAAAGTGAGTCAATGTCTGCTCTTACTGAATTATGTGAAAGTGAGTGTTGTCCTTGCTTGAGCCATGGAGTAGCTGCTTCCTGCTTCCTCAGCTCCAGCACAGTGTCATTTCAGTCTACAATCATGATCATGGAGACAGCTTCATTCAAGGAGAATGCACAGTTCAGACACACACATACACACGTGCAGGAACAAATGTACAAACCTTAATTACTCCGTTTCCACCCAGTTGGGTGTCAATGAAAGCTGCCAATATGTGGCAAACTGTTCCAAAAACCTCAAGGTTTATTAATAAATCTGCCTTAGTACAGTCAATGCTTATAATTCTACTATGCATAAGCAGCATAGCCAAGTTCCCTCTTTAATTTTATCAAATAAATTTCAAATCCATTAAGAACACTAAACATGTTTGTGAGATTGCATGACCTGGCATTTTATCTGTTTTTATAGGCACACTATATGGCCACAAGTTTGTGGACACCTGACCATTACACCAGTATGTGGGTCTTCCTCAAACTGTTTCCACAAAGCTGAAAGCACTCAATTGTCTAGAATGTCTTTATATGCTGTAATTTAATGATTTCTCTTTACTGGAACTAAGGAGTCTGAACCACTTCCAGCATGACAATGCTGCATGCACAAAGTGAGGCTCGTAAAGACATGGTTTGCCAAGGCTGGAGGGGAATGACTCAAGTAGCCTGCACAAAACCCTGACCTCAACCCCACTGAACACCTTTGGGATGAGTTAGAACACATACTGCATCCCAGGCCTCCTCACTCAACTTCAGTGCCTGACCTCACTAATGCTCTTGTGAGAGGAGAGTGGAGGTTATTATAACAGCAAAGGGGGGACCAAGTACGCGTATGATGTTCAGGTGTCAGGTGTTTGGCCATATAGTATATACAGAGCAAGCAAAGCACAATATGTTCTGCCAAATAATTCATAATCAGTTATCAGAAAATAATAAAAACCATTTCAGGCATTTACAATACCACAAGATCATTAATACTCCAAACACACAATTGGTTCCAGGCCTGATCTAAAGTTTTGGGGCGTTTTTTTTTTTTTCTTTTCTAGAAATAAGTTTGTGAGAAAAATTTGCAACATGCCATGTGCAACAGAGCAGATGTTGAAATGACACGTGACAAATTATTTCATTCATTACTTCTAAAAGCTTTTCAGCTAAAAGGGAAAAATATTATAGATATTATGCAATAAAGGATAGAAAAGACATAGAACATATCTGGTGCCTGGAACCACTAACCACTGTCTCAGTACTACAATAAAGTGAACTATAAACTATCCAAATATAATCATGATGACAGATTGGACTTTAAAACAGTTTATAGATATTCAGTCATTAAACTGATGACAAAACTACTTTTAACAAACATAGTATGCTTCTCAGTGCAATAATCCACTGTGTACATAGCCCAGAAACTTAAAGAGTTAACCCAAAAAGTGCCCTGATTGCTTCTTGTAAACGGAAGATTTTATTGCGAGGGGAATGTGCAATGTTGATATGGGCTGGAGCTGTTTCCCATGATGCTAGTACATCCATGTGGTCAGCTTCTGCTCGCTTGAATGTGTGTGGGTCCTACTTGCTGAGAAATTATACCCATGGACCTAATTTGGTTCATTCAGAAAAAAATGACTGGATATTAAGACGGTACAGTATTTAGATATAGAATGTTGAATTATTAGTAGCATTATCATCATCATCATCATCTGTGGTAACATTCAAGACGGAGTGTTATGGAGCATAATGAGTTTTAAATGGATTTTGCGTGATAGGCTTCACCATATTATTGTCAAGGAAACTTTCAGGTTTCAAAGCAGCCTGGGAAAGTTTTAAATGCAATGCATGCATACACACAAACTCAAATATAACATCTCAGCCATTAATGATTAATACTTGAGTCATCCTTTGCGATGCTATATGAAATTATGTGAGACTGTGGGGATCATTTACTGACCTTTTATATTGCTGATGAATGAATCTGTTCAGGGTCTAAACTAGGAATTATGATTCTGCTAAGTCTGTAGTGTGAGCTAGCCGCTCTTTTTTTTTCCTCATTGCCAGAAATCATACAACAGCTGACATGTTAATGGCTCTGAAAAAGTACAGCTACTAATATCAGAACAGGAGTCTTACCCTGATAAATGATGGCTGAATGGAAAATCCTGACTCATATTCCAGGCCAAAAGTTTAGAGTGTAATAAATTGCACCTAACACATAGATCATTCAATATTCATAGACAGGAGACTTAATCAGATTTTTTTTTTCATCCTACCTGTGACCTTTGAATAAAGCATTTTGCAGGATGTAAGGTAATCTACGATCTACATTCACTTACTGATGCTGACTTTGTCATGATTTTCATTGAATTCTAATGATGAGCACGTAAAACAAATCTCTGTGCTATCAGTGGTGAGTGGAAATCTGCGAGACATGAGACATGGTGGTGGGATGCAAGAAAAGCTGGGCTTAGGCCAAAGTCAAACTCACAGCATGAGGGTGAGACAGTTCTGGTTTAAGACAAACAGCTGGAGAGATGGAGAGAGAAAGAGCCAGAAAGAGAATAAAGCTACACACTGCATATTCAGAAATGCATTGCTGTCCTAGCTAAACCTCTGCTAGAATCAACAGTCTAATACTTATGTAAGCTTTCCTGGTTTACCATTTTACTGGACAAACACTAAAACAAATTTATAGAAGACTCAAACGCTTTTTTGCAACAAATACTAGACGAGTTAAATACACACTTGAAAACAGGGGTCTCTGTAGGGTTGTAGGGTTCAGGATGTAGCCGTTTAAACATGAGAAATCATTTTCCTCTGAAATAGTTCCTTAGGGTTTACAGCTACAATAACAATAATTTAATAATACTTCAGGAATTTAGGAAGCTTGTGTCTGAGATATAGTAGTGGTGCTGTGAGGACCTGTCTAAAAAACTCATGTCTCTGGATTGAAATGCTTTATAATCATTCATTCATTCGATCATTTTCCGTAACTGGTTTTTCCAAGTCAGGGTCATGAAGGATCCAGAACCTATCCCAGGAACACTGGTTGCATGGTGTGAATCCACCCTGGAGGGGACACCAGTCCATCACAGGGCAGCATAAACACACATTCACACATAGGGGCAGTAGTCTGGATAACCCAGAGGAAACCTACCTGGACATGGAAGTATACTAGTAGCATTAGTGACAGTTACTCATTTTCCATGAATAGATTAAGTGGAAATGTATTTTGGAATGTATTTTGCTGGCATGGTCTGGGTCCACTTGCCCATCAGAATGAAAAGTCACTGCAAATCAATACAAAGTCATTGTGACTGGTCACGTTTATCCTATGATGAAACATTTTTATTCTGGTTGAGCGTTCTATTCCAGGATGACAATGTCCCCATCCACAGGACAGGAAGGCTCACTGAATAATATTATGGGTGTGGAAGTTATGTATATTATAAATTATGGCCTTCACAGTCACCAGATCTCAACCCAGTTGAACACCTATGGAATAGTTTGAGCCGACATGTTAGACAGCAAACTCCACTATCATCATGAGAATCATAGACTGGTCATCATAGATGGTTATCATAGAATGGTGTTCATCCCTCCAGTACGGTTCCAGTGAATCTATGCCAAGGTGCACTGAAGCTGTTATGGTGGCGCAAAACCTTACTAAGGCACTAATACTGTTTTTTCCTTTAATTTATATTTACAGTATATCTCTTAATGTAAACAACAGAAAAATGTTTTTTGTTGCTCTATGGCAGAAATTATGTTTGCAGCAAAGCAAACAAGCCTGTCCACCATATGAGAGCAATAACAAAAAACAACATTACATGATTTTTATGCAAACATGCAGTTTCTGTTCACTTTTCTAATTGGAGCGGAAACAGGGTAATTGAAGGTTTGTGCATTTGTGCCTGCACCTGTGTGTGTGTGAGAGAGAGAGAGAGAGAGAGAGAGAGAGAGAGAGAGAGAGAGAGACTGAAGCTGTCTCCATGATAGTGATTATAGGCAGAAATGACTTTGTGCTGGAGCTGAAGGTTTCTCCAGCCAGCAGCTGTTCTATGACTCGAACAAGGATAACACTCACTTTCACATTTTTGGTGTTTAGACATCTATAATATGCCACATGCTATGTGCACTTGCAGTTACAAGTAACTTATTTTTCTGCCCTAAACATTGTTTCAGAAAAACTTTTTTTTTTTTTTCTGAAAGTAAATACTCAACAAAATACATGAACTATTCCATCATGCATGTTATGATCCTATTTAAGCATCAGGCTCAGCATATGCATCTGGCAGTACAAAGTGTAAGGCCAGTACTGGTCACAGGAGCAAATAATTTTAGGCAAATACCTTTTTAATGAACAACCAATTTGACTTTGATTCCTGCTAAAGCCAACTGATTAGAGTTTATTTAGGCTTTAGTTTCTTTTCTCCTGCCAGCACAATGTAACTGAAAAGGAAAAAGTAGAAAAGACTAAGCAGTAAGACCCAAGACATCTGTAGGAATTTAATTGTTCCTTTAAATATAT
The DNA here is from genome assembly GCA_037576675.1 of Pangasius sanitwongsei. Lineage (NCBI taxonomy): Eukaryota > Metazoa > Chordata > Actinopteri > Siluriformes > Pangasiidae > Pangasius > Pangasius sanitwongsei. Next base: position 9,631,575 of record CM075019.1, on the reverse strand, counting down.
GTACAGGTGAATTTTTTCTACTACTCTGCTGCCAGAGATTTAGCAACTATGTTGTTTCAAACTTTTTTTAAAAGGTATCCTTTACACCCTCTTTAACAACATCAACTTCAGGCTCTTTTTTCATTGTATAATTCCAGCAAGAGGCAGTGTTGGTAGAGGTAGCTAAAAAAGTCCTCTGAGGATGGGAGGACATCCAGGACAACAAGAGGACATTCATTTGCTATAACTGTAATCTGTGCTGGGAAGAGGGTATACATATAAGAAAAACATGGACGTTTTAAAGATGCTTTGAATGTCCAGGTTTTATTCCAAAAGGCAGGTGCTAAAATTACTATTAGCCACTGGTATTGTGGATAGCTTCACTGGTGTTTATTATTGATTTCCTCTCTAACTCTATGGAAGCACTTGACTTTAAGACACATCAGCAAAAACCATTTTTTCCTGTGAGAAGAACTGAATTATATAACACCCTACAGTGTGAGAATGAACCAAACATACAAACAAATAGCGAGTCAGGCTCCTGGCATTGTACAGAAACTCCTCTGACATACAGCATAGTTAGATTTTTATCAGTTACTCTGAAGGCTTCCAGATAAGGCTCAAATAATATGAGTATGTCAAAGATTTTCTTTGATTTGATGCTGGAAGATCAGGCAAAGGAACAGACATAGGAGAAAAATTAGAATATAACAATATGCAACATGGCTACTCTTAAGATCCCTATTGTTTGACTTTTATATAAATAATTATCAAAACATCATATTATCAATACATTACAATTATCACAACACATCCCAATCATTCACATAACAGGCCAAAAATCACACAACCAAAATCACACAGAAATCAACAACCATACAGTATGGTGAAGCTAAACACTATACAACAATTACGCATAAGCACTATGGCTGCCATACATACACATATACAGAATGTAAATGTGAGTGCTTTATAAATGCGAGGTAATGGCATTTTCTTATTAAAAAACATGACCTATGAAGAAATGAAACCATTAAAAATAAAAATAAATTGAACTACCAATTCTAATGTGCATATGCAGTGAAATCTCTTGGTGCACCTTCACAGAGTTCAAAAAGGATGCAAAAATAGTGGTGATAGCAGCCATTTTGGACAGACTCTGCAAAATGTTCCAAAGCTGTCAGTCATCAGTATAAGAAAGAACAAAAGAGCACTAAAGCTTATCTCCCTGGCCAGCCAGGCAGGAAAAAAAAAAAAAAAGAAAGAAAAGAAATTCAAACACAAAGGTCCACCTCGGCTTTGATGAAGGGTATCGTCATTTCACAGCAAAACAGCATTTTAACCCTTTCTGTTTCAGTTATAGTTTTTAGCGTCTTCCAAAACAGCTAAAAGCTGAGAGGTCCTTCTTACTTATTTATAATAAGAACATATTTCTGAAAAGGAAAACTGTCAAGGCTCCCCACAGTGTGAAATTCAAGACAGAATTAAATTCTCATCTCTGTGTCATCACTGTGCTCCAGGGAGTGCTCTGTGGTGCTAATCATTGAGGCTGATGGGCCTTGTGTAACACCAAAAGGGGAGACGGCTGGTGATCGGGCTGCCAGAGGGGACAGTGATGGAGAGAAGCTGGGAGACATGGCTGCAGATGAGATGGAACCCTCATGGCTAATAGGAGAGCGTCTGAGGGTTGCTAGGTGTGGAAATGTCCTAGTGATAGCAGGTTTGGGTGGAACAGACTTGGCACCAGGGTGGGCTACTGATGTAATGAGAGGGGGTGGATCAATTCTTGGTTTAGGATCTGTTTTGATTTTAGGTTGGAAAGGTCTACGTGGGTTGTTGGGGGGTAGGCTCTCATCTTTAAGCCTGGCAATTTCTGTAAAAACGCTGGCAAGAGGTTGGAACTGTGGGCACCAATTGAGAAGGTAGTCCCAATTATAGCTGCCTCGCAGCTCCTCATCACTAGCAACAATAGCTGTGAGAGAGCCATCAATTGAAGGTTTGCCATCCTCTGGGAAGCCATAATCCTTTGGATGGGATATGTTCAGCCCCCTGCCCACTCCAAGGTAGCCACCTCCTTCATCTCTATAGACTGGAACTTGACCAGAGAGCAAGGTGCCACTTAAACTTCCCAACTTCTTCCCTTTGAACCACTGGCTTGCATCTAGTGTCCCCGTTTCACCAGAGATGTCAGAGAGCTGGTCAGCATCCTGCTGTATACCTGAGTCAGGCCCTCGGGCAGAAATGTGCTCTTGCATGGAAGAGGTAATGCTAGCCACTCGTGGATACTCATTTATCATCCGGATTTCATCATCTTCTGCAGCCTCGGCTGATCCTCTTCCACTAGAGTGCGATGGATCCAAGGAGCCTCCCCTTGTGTAGGAAGCTCCACCTCCTCCCTGATCGCCAGCATACCCTGGTAGGGTCTGGTGATAGATCCTCTCCCCACCTGCTGATTTGGATTCATCTAACTGCTGCAGTGCTGTGTCTGAAGCTGCTGTCCCAGTGTTCTGCCCTTTCTTATTGTGTCTGGACTTCACTAGGTACAGAGCCACAGCAATTATGACTAAAATGACTATTACACCAAGAGAGGCTGCAATAATGCTGATCAGGAGAATGTTAAAGTCAGTTGCAAGTCCAAAGGATGTGTTGGTGACATCAATAGTTAGCTGGGCAGTTGTAACCCTTGAGGTTTCTAAAGGACTATGGGCAATAACATCCATGGTCATAAGGCGTGTCTCCTTTTTGGAACGGCTCTGGCCACTAGAACTACTAGCACCATCCATTTTGAGGTAGATCACACCAGTGGTCTTGTTGACATCAAAGTATGGGGAGCTGGTTGGTAATGAGTAGAGCACAATCCCATCAACACCACCATCCTCATCTTTGGCTTGCACCTGACCAATGCTCTGGCCCTTCTGGGCTCCCTCTGGTACCTCAAAGGAAAAGGCTGAGGAGGTGAAGACTGGATCATACTCATCTTCCCCTGTGACATAGACTTGTACAGTAACTGTGGCAGAGTTGTTGCCTGCATCCATAGCCAAAGCCATGAAATGGAAAGAGTTCACTTTCTCAAAGTCAAATGACTGACGAGAACGCACCTCTCCTGTGTTTTGATCCACCATAAAGAAGTCTTTTCCTTGACTAGATCTGTCCAATATAAAATACTTCAGCTGTCCATAGACCCCAGTGTCATGGTCTATGGCATGCAGCACCGTGACTGCTGAATGAGGGGGCTGGTTTTCTCGTATGCTTGCAGTCATGGTCTCAATAGGGAAGTAAGGCCTGTTATCATTAATATCCTTCACCTCCACACTGATAGGAGCCAGTGCAAAGTGACCATGACCATCTGAAGCTTGAATAATTACTACATGGGAAGGATGAGTCTCCCGGTCCAGAGGTTTCTGTAGGCGCAGGGCTCCAGTCCACTGGTCTACTGAGAATAGGCCCGTGTCATCTCCAGAGCTAATGCTAAATTGGATCTCTGCATTTGGAGCTGAATCTGGGTCAGTTGCTGACAGCCGTAAGATTTCACTACCAGCTGACGCTCCTTCACTCAGCGACACTACATACTCAGCACGGCTGAATGCCGGAGGGTTGTCGTTGACATCGTTCACAGTAATAATAGCCGGCACACTGGAGCTGCGCTGGGGAACACCACGGTCAGAAACCACAATGGTGAGGTTGTAACGAGATGTTACCTCAAAGTCCAGCTGCTCTGCCAGGATCAGTGTGCCTACTGTCTGGAAGCCATGACCTTCTATGAAACGAACACTACTCTCAATCTGAAAAGCATTTCCAATATTCCCACTTGCGATAGCAAAGTCAAAACCCGAGTTTTCCTGAGAGAGGTCACCATCCACTGCCTCCAGGGTCAGGATGGTGCCTCCAGGAAGCTGGTCCTCAGATACTGTGGCTCTGTATTCTAACTGATGAAACATGGGGGCATTGTCATTCACGTCTGTCAGCTGGACTTGGACAGTAGCAATGGCAGATAGAGATGGCTTTCCTCCATCATGAGCCTCAATAACCACCCTCACAGTGGGACGCTCTGGGTCAAATTCAGCTTTTTGACTGATAAACAATGTGCCTGTAAAGAAAACACATATTAAAGGTCTTTAGGTTTAATTTTATAAATATCAAAATTGTAATATATTTACCTTAAATAGAATAGATATTAATAATTCAACTCTGTACCATTACTGGAATCAATGTAAAAGCCTTCTTTAGAGGATGATATCAGTTGGTAGGTGACTCTTCCATTCTCTCCTGAGTCCCGATCTGTGGCTGTTACTGTAATTACAGGAGTGCCAGGTGGAGAATGTTCTGCCAGTGCCACCTGGGAAGCCACAACAGAGCAAGTTAATATCCTCTTTTTCATCTATTACTCTTTTCTTTTTTTTCTCTCACTAAATCATTGCTAATACAAGTTTGGAATGAACATAGTTACATCAGGGGCTAAATTCATAAAGACCTATTTAGTAATATTAGTCTATGGGCTGAGTGTGCAATCTATATATTATTCACAAATGTACCTGGTATAGGTCTTGTGTAAAGGTAGGCACATTGTCATTCACATCTTCCACCAATACTGTCAGATTGGCATCAGTTTGGTGCTTAGAGTCCGAGGCTTTAACAGTTAATGTGTACCACGTCTTCTCCTCAAAGTCCAATGGAGAAGTCAAAAACACTCTGCCACTGTAACGGTGGATTCCAAACTTGCCCTGTGAGTTTTTGTCCAGATGTAGAGAATAAGACAGTGCTGGGCCTGAGTCAACATCATTCCCTGTCACCATGGTAATCTCTGTGCCGATAAGTGAGTCTAGGAAATAGTAGAGACATAATATGCATTCAGTGGGTGTAAGAAACATGTATAAATGTTTAACAACTATCACATACCCACAGAGGTTCATTAAGTAATACATGAATTACATGAAGCAAATAAAACTAATATGAAGAAGACTGTTTTGAGGAGAAGGGCAAAAGGGACATGTTGGCTCACTCACTTTCTGGCACTCGCACTTCCCTTGGCAGAGGGATTGTGGGACTATTGTCATTGAGGTCAACAATAATCACAGTCACAGTGGCGGAGCCAGCAAGCTTGGGGCTGCCACGATCTGTTGCCGTAATCACTAGTCTGATACAAAGAAGATAAACAATAAATGTCAACTTCAAAGTTCAAATCTTCCTCTTCTTCTTCATTCTCAAAATGGCTTTATTTTCAAAACAGTTAAAATATCACATTTGAGGTACACTTAAAAATCACAACACCCCCCCACCCCACCCCCCACCCAAAAAAACAATAATTTAATTAGTAATTTTCCCAGAACACTGGGAAAAAACACACAAACATACACAGACAAAGGAAGACTCACTTGGTCTGCATCCAGATCTCTCGGTCCATGATAGCTGCAGTGGTGACACTGCCAGTCAGAGGGTCAATTTTAAACAGCCCACTACGACCAGAAGACTGGATGGAATAGGTCACCTGACCATTCAGTCCTTGATCCACATCTTCAGCTACAACCTGAATAGAGACAATGTCATTATTATAGTAATTTAGTAGCATCCCAGTGTTTCTATCATTTTGATGTAGCTGTAAAAGATACACTACAGTACTTGTGTTATTGATCTTTGGTTTATTTGTATGGAATAAAGAACACCTGAATAATTGGAGAGTCATAGCCCTGTGCCTCATGCATGTATGCTATGTAGTTCTGCAGCTGAAAGCGAGGCAAGTTGTCATTGACGTCCTGAAGAATCAGGTTGACAGCCATGAAGGAGCTGGAAGTTGCAGTTTCAGCCTTCACCACAAGACGGAGTCTTGGCGTGTCCTCAAAATCCAGGCCATTGGAGCTCTGTACCCAAATCTCACCTGTGTGTATGAACAGAAATGGCACACTAGGTTTATTTAAGTCATATTAGATATTATACAACAGGTAGTTCCAGTCCAGTAATTTCCTTGGTCCAGTGGTGTTCCAAGAGTGCTTATATTTACTATAACCACACTGGGATATTTCACTGTGTGTACCACTCCGCCCATCGGTGTTTGCCACGTAAAATTCCACTTCCTAGTTTGAAACTGTTGCTACAGTAGTGTTAGCGATATCATCAGCAGACGTGGCAAACGATACATTTCAGGAATATAACTTTTGACTTAAAATATGACAGCTCATCAGATGAAGATGAAAAGGAAGAAGGGACACCAATTTCACTGGAAGCACCTTTAACAGGAACGTACAAATCAACGTGAGCTATCCAGCCAGCTAGCCGTCATGCTATAAAGTGAGTGTGGCTTCTTCAGGATCTATTTCCACTAACGGAGCAAAAGTGAACAGAACATTTGGCCATATTGTGTCTAAAATGTCAATTATTCGATATTAATTTCTTGTTTATACAGTAGAACTGCTGTATAAAAACAATATCACACTCACAAGAGTGCGGTTATACTGAATATCAGTACAGCTGTGATTACGTAGGGCCAAATCACAGCCGTGGTGATTTTCATTATAACCGCACTCTTGCTTATGCGATATTGCTTACATTTTCTATGGATAAATAAAATGCACGACCAGTTTCACACCTACTCATTTAATGGTAGTCAAGAGAATTTGCAAAACATGCACTTTGAGCTCCTCAGAAAAGTTTTTAAAGTAGGACCTACTGGATGTTATTATTACACAAGCTTATGTAAAAAGTAGGGGTTGCACAACTACTAACTCTTACTAGTCAACTTTTCCATTTTCCTGTTCCATAGTTAAAGCAAAAACTGTTTTCAGGACAGCATTATTTTTAGGCTTTTTTATTGTGCAGCAAAGAACATGTCAAATCATGCTTCAGTTAACAGCCATAAACAGGGTACAAATTAAATTTCAGCTTCTGTGCTTTTTTAAGGATACGCTGTTAACAGCGAAAGTACATATACCAGTATAATAAGTGTGCATAATCCACAAAAGATTAATGATGTACCAATCCCTAAATGCATTTGTGTGGACAAGCTAGTGGCTCAGCCGAAAACGTTGATTGTGAAACTGAGAGCATGCAGCACGAAAGCTCCTTATCACTTAATGATGGATGGAGGATGCAATATCTACAGAAGCGTCTGAAGCATTTTTTTTTTTGCCATGTTTCAGCCTCAGCTTTAAAGGACAACAAAAATAACTGTGTGAAGAATTCCTCGGGTAGCACACATCTCTCCACTTAATGCAAAGTAATATCAAACTGGTAACAGCCCATTAAAGCAAAAGAAAATAAAAAAAAATACTTTATCCATCATAGTCTTGTGCAGAAGTGTAGTTAGCCTGAATCTCATTCGGTCTGCCTCACTGTTTTTTCCACTGTATTAGTTGACTAATCTATACAACCTCTATTAAGAAGTAGTAAGAAATTATCTGGGCTGCATTCTACCCCAAACTGACCTGTGCTGGAGCTGATGCTGAAGGACTGCTGTTTGTTCCCACTAAAGATACTGTATGCGATGCCCCCGCGGGTGCCATCCGGATACTGCGCCTGTGCCTGTGCCACTGCAGTACCTGAGGATCAGAATAGAGTGACGGTCAAGCTGACTCAATTTCAGTGCAATGTTTTAAAAAATAAAAATAAAACGTGTGCAAAGACAGTTTGCTGGACAATCAAAGTTTTGGAAAGTTCAGTAGAAAACAGAAGAACTGATTACAGAAGAATAACCAAACTTATAGCATGAGAATTTGTTTGTCTATTCTACACCGTGACTAACCTTTGGCTGCATTCTCCTGGATGCTGACGTCTCTGGTGGTACGGGAGAAACGGATACCATCGTAGTTCTGTTCCTTCACATAGATGATCACCACCCCCAGGGAGGACTGAGGTGGGCTGCCCTGGTCCATGGCCTCCACAATGAGGATGTACTGGCTCTGGGTTAGGCTGTTCAGTGCCTCAGTAGTTTGGATCTCTCCAGTCAGAGAGTTAATAGAGAAGCCTTGCACTGGTTTGGCAAAACGATAGAATACTGAACCATTGGCACCAAAGTCCTTATCTTCTGCTCTCATGGTGGCAACCACATGGTTAGAGGATACCTTCCTGCTGGATACATTGATTATGAGAGGATCTTGAATGAAAAAGGGTGCATTGTCATTCATGTCCAAGATGGTAACTGTGACCTGGGCCGTGGTGTTGTGGGGTGTAGCAGGGGACAAGTCGACTGCACAGACTTGGAAGCTGTAGAAAGCTATTTTCTCTCTGTCCAATAAGGCAGCTGTGAGGATCCGACCTGTATCAGGGTCTACAGCGAATGCACCTCTTGCTTCTTTGCTCAGGAAGTATAGGATCTGACCATTCTTGCCCTCATCAGCATCGTTGGCTGTCACTTCCACAACTAGTGACCCAATAGCAGCATCCTCTGAAATGTCTATAGCATAGCTGCTACTGCTAAATGTGGGACTATTGTCATTGATGTCCAGGACAGTAACTTCCACAGTAGCTGTGCTAGTAAGAGAGGGGCTTCCATGATCCTGAGCAATGACTTCCAGTGTATACCTGTCTTTTCTCTCTCTGTCCAGGGGTCGAGAGGTGGAAAAGGCCCCGGAACTGCTGTCCAGCTGGAAGTCACCATCTGGGTCTCCAGCTAAGATTAATAAAATTGGAATCTTAAAGGCTTGGTACTTGATAAGGTAAACAAATATTTATCCACTCCATTAATTAAAAAAATGCTTACTCCTAATGCATTATATGGCCAAAAGTATGTGGACACCTGAACATCACACCCATATGTCCCCATTTCAAAAGCATGGGCGTTAACATGGAGTTGCCCCCCCTTCCCCCTTGCTGTTACAACATCCTCCACTCTTCTGGGAAAGCTTTTCACTATAATTTGGAGTGTGGCTGTGGGGATTTGCCCATTCAAGCCACAAGAGTATTAGTGAGATTGGACACTGTTGTCAAGTGAGAAGGCCTGGCACACAGTCGGTGTTCCAATTCATCCCAAAGCTGTTCAAAAGGGTTGAGGTCAGGGCTGAGGCCACTCACGTTCTTCCACATCAACCTTGGCAAACCACAATTGTGTGCTTTGTGGCAATAGTTTGGGGAAGAACCACATATATAGGTGTGATGGTCAAGTGTCCACATACTTTTGGCCATATAGTGTATTTCCCAAATGTGGGATATACTGTATCATCAACCTCAAGGTTGATACTCACCAGATATCCTGTAGTCCACTCGGCCACTGTCCCCACTGTCATGGTCAGTAGCTTTAATTATAAAAATCTCTACTGGATCAAGGTTCTCTGGCAGCTCCAGACTGTATTGCAACCTCCCAAAAGCTGGAGCATTATCATTCTCATCCATTACTGTAATATGCACCTTGGCCTTTGCAAAGTTAGGAGGCATCCCTCCATCTTTGGCATACACTACATCACACAGAAGAAATGTACCAAGAAACATAAGCATGGCTGGCAAAGTCAACAGTACAATGATAACTGCATGAGGATGTCTTAATGCTAAAGCAAGAGGAACCAGCAGATTACCAGTTACGCTGTAATGATCCTGTTTTTCCCTGTCAAGGACTTTGGTAAGTGAAATGACACCAGTTTCTGGTGAAATGACGAAGCCTTCCACTGTCACGCCTCCATAGGATACATGTCCATTTGCACCTGAAGCAGTCATAGAAAAGAAAGCCAGTGATGGAGCTTAAACCAGCATTCTGCAATAAACTAAATAAATCTGTAAAAAAGAAAAACTGTGATCTCATTACACGTTGGTATTTTTTCTTCACTGTGGCATGTTACTGGCAACAAGGTACAAGCTTGCGTGCAGAGAAAGATCATTTGGTGCCAGCACCTTTTTACTCAAGCAATGGCCTTTTACAGCAGCCCTGGTTTATGCCTTTCAACTCAGTCTATGTCAATAAGAACAACCAGCACAAGCTCCACCATGTACGTAAGAATTATTGCTGTTTAGCAATAAACCACACCACTGAATTCCTCCATCCTTACTAAGATATCATTAACCTGGATGATTCAAATAAGGACGCAATACATTTAAAAAGAGAGTAAATCTGACCTGCTATCATTTAGTGCTTTAAACATAGACTGCATTTAATGTAAAAGTAAAGAAAAGCTGCTAAGAATCTTCTCACCTTGGTCTCTGTCAGTAGCAGAGACAGTGAGTATGGTGGTTCCGGGTGGCTGATTCTCTCGGATTTGGACCTCATACTCACTCGACTCAAACCAGGGAGCCTCATCGTTCACATCAATAACCTGGACAGACAGGACCTGAGTGGTGGAGTGCTGGGGTGTCCCGTGATCCTCTGCAACAATAGTGAGGTTGTAGCTGTCCTGCTCCTCACGGTCCAGAGCTTTGAGAATGGACAGAGAGCCTGACGAGGCGAGGAGAACAAAGAAATGTGGAAATTACAGAAGAAAATATTTAAACAAATATTCATTATCACTATTAATAAAGATAATAATTCAGCCATAGATTAATGTTTCTTTTAAAAACAAAGGTAAAACCAGAATTAGTATACTGCTGTATTGGAAACTGGGAACAGTGTATACTCCTGGGCAAAAAAAAAATGGGCCAAGCCCAAAATGGCAAATATTAAGCTTTTAATGGTCTTAACAACAAATCATTGGTCAGAAAATTAGCAAGAATTAAACAAATGCACTCCTGAGACAGTGAACTGTTTGGGGAAAAGCTAGAAACAGGGAAATTCACTTATATAGTCTTCTTGTATGCAGAGGTAAAATCATGATAATGATTAAGATGTTTGATGTAAAATTCAAACTAACACATATTTGCCTGGGTGTACAAAAGTTTCCAAAAATATCTTCTGGGATTTTTTTTCTTAAAATATTAGTCATTATTTGGTTATCTGCCACACCTCATGCAGCCCATCAAGGGCCACAAGGCTTAAATATTTAAAGAAATCCTGACCAATGATTTGTTGTTGAGCCCATATTTTTGCCTTAGAGTGTAGTATCCTCCTTTCACAAGCACAGAATACAGCATCCAGGAGCCAAAAGACTAAAAAGCTTGACTTTCTTGTAGTGTATCCAGGATATTATGCCTTTTCTAAAAGTCCACAGAATAATAGAGTCATATTGTCCTATTTTCTTCCTTTATGTTGTATCCCTTGATAATAGATCCATAATGTCAAGAAAGTGTTTTATGCTGGCGTGTGTTGTGACAATATCAGAAATTTATACCTACATTTTACTCTCATCAAAAGGACAGTTGGGGGTCTCACAGGATAATAACACTCAGGGGTGTATATGATGGCTAGACTGTCTGCCTGTCTGCCATATTTTACTGGCCGTTTAAAGTGCGTGAAGTCTGTGTGAGGCCACTCCTGTATTTACAATTCACCAAACACTCTTCATCCCTAATAACATCTGTGAATATTGAAGCAAGCTTCCCCTCTCATGTTAAAAAGCTCTGTTTTTGTGCTTAACGTCAGCTCAATTCCACCACCAGACCACCTTCTCATCCAGTCAAAACCTTGTTAAGCCTTAATCCCAAGTGTCTGGTCAATATCAGTTTATCACTGCTCAGAATGAACCCATTTTGGTATGTACGGCTACTACTATGAGTTACAAATAGACATGCCCGACTTGAAACAGAAATTCATATTAATTTACATGAATGAATTTAGTGTAACATCATTATTTTTTTCCTACTAATGCTCAAGCTCACACATTGATTGATCTGACCAGTCATTAAAATTAATTTGTGCATACTTCTGCATACTTCTTTCAAATGTATAAGCTCCACTATTGTAACATCTCTCATTATACTGTAATTGCTTCAGTTTCGACACACTCTATAATAATGACTTTTCCACTAGCAAACCACCAGCCAGCAGTGGGCATGAAAACAGACAGACACAGGAAGAACATCCAGAACTCTATACAAACAGTCACTGAAGCTTAGGATCAAACGGTGAATTTAGCACACGCTATGCCAAAAAGTGTGTTCACTGATGTGTCTTTTCTTTGATATTGATTTCTTAACATTGCTAACAATATTTTAAAGATACATTGATTGCCAGCTAGCTAGCCAAGTCATTAATTACCAAGATCAAATCTAGCTAGCATAACTATTATCAACAATAGTATCTGCAGTATGATGAATAAACATTTCAAGAAAAAAATCTTTCCTGCCAATTGTGTTGAAATATAATGGTCTTAAATTTCTTGGTGGGAGACGTTAGTGAAATGGATCGAGAGGCTCACCAGTGTTGGGATTGAGGCTGAATCGTCCTGCTGTGTTGCCTGCCTGAATGCGGTAAGACACTCTGCCATTTTCTCCTTGGTCTGCATCACGGGCAATGATGTAGAGCAGCACAAAGCCCATTGGCTTATCCTCCATTACACTGACTGCTGTAGGGGAGCTGAATACTGGAGCATTGTCATTTTCATCAGTCACAAAGATGCGGGCTGTGACTGAGCTCCAGCGCCTTTGACTGGGATCTGTAGCTGAGTCAGTTGCTCGGACCACCAGAAAAAGGCTTGAGGTCTCCTCATGGTCCAGCTCTTGACCCAGGGTGAGCACACCAGTGATGGGATCAAGGGACAGAAGATCTGATCGATCAGGCCAATGATGCTGGATAGAGTAGCGTACCTCACTGTTGGGGCCACTGCCATCCTTATCAGAGGCCTGGAATGCATAAATGGAGGAGCCTGGCTGCATGTTCTCAGGAACAACAATGGTCACAGGATCTTCAGGGAACTGTGGTGCATGATCATTACTGTCTTGCACATTAATATCCAGCTGGATCACATGACTGCTAGGGGAGGCCTTTGAGAAGTCATTCACCTCAATCTGCAAGGTGTAGTGAGCTCCCATTTCATAGTCCAATTCTCTGGCCAAGTACACATCCCCAGTGAGACGATCCACCATAAAATTGCCATCTTGATCAGTGCCACCTACTACAAGGTAAGTCACCTGTCCATCAAGCAACACATCACGTTGGTCATGTAGGTGCACTGAACCTACGACAGAGCCAGGTTTGGTGCCCTCTATTGTGTTAAGTGTCATTGATAAGGTGTTTGGTTTGGGTGGAGCTCTCACTGAGCCAGCAACCTGTGGATTGAAACAAAGACAACTGGGAGTACCACTCTTACATAGGATCTTCATGCTACAAATATTACTGGTATAAATAATAATAATAAACAATAAATAAAACCTCAAGGGTTTTTTGATCAATAAGAGTTCTATTTGAAACATTTTCTGAAAGAGAAACATTATGTTGTAGGGTTCTGCACAGAACCTTTAAGGGTTCCCCTAGACCTTGGGTCATCATCTGGAGGACTGTGGTCTGTTTGCAGATCCAGCAAAGTATTTCACTGGATCAAAATACTCTATTACATCCAATAAACATATGAAATAAATGGCTGTAGTTCAGTGACTCTCATTTTCTAAAAATGAACTAGCTTAACTTCTGTAGCAGATCCACTGTTGCGGCTTCTCCAATCACATGTGTTTACATAAATTATTTAGCTGAACCCAGCTCAGAGGACTAATGAGTAGTTACAGTAGCTACAGGCCAGTAGAGACATTATGTAAGAAAAGAGAGAGTTTTCACAGAGTTTCATATATTTTTCATTTTATTTACCCTCTCTGGTCTGACTAGCTGGCAACAGATACAAGTTTGTTTGTAACCAAACTAGAAATGAAAATACTGTTCATGCCTGTAAGCACCAATTAAGGACACACATAATCATTGCTCATTATCTGTTTATATTATTATTGTGCATTAGCTAGCTAGGTAAGAGTGTTAGCATTAGGAGCTGAGTATTTTCTGTTAATTAAATGCAAAGAAGCAGTGAATTGTCACTGTTTCAATCAAACATGACAGGTGACCTCAAATATTTAGCCTAATTGCTAGCATCACTCAACACAGCTTCAGTGTATTTACATACATTTTATTAGTAGCTTGTAGTGTAGCTAGCTACTTTGTCAAAGGTGTAGTTTGGCTGGAGCTTAGCTATTTCAAACCATGAGTAGCTTGTAGCTTGACAAGTCCAACACTGCTGATGTCATGACTTGTTAAAAAAGTTGACAATGAAGACAGAATACCTTCTCATTGCCAGAAAAGAATGTGTTTATTCTACCTGCGATAAATTCAAAACAGGTCTTATCTGTGTGCCACTATTCAAAATGGGTAATGTGAAGCACTACTTCAGAAAAGTAGCAATTTCTTGTAAGCAGCAAATTTTATGTGAATAGACCTTTAAAAATTGTTGTTGAATTGGTTGAGTTGAATTGGATTTATATAGTTTTTCTAGATAAAATAATTGGGATTTGAACTTGGTATCTTGCATCACTGATCTAGAAAAACTAATTTCTCCATAAGCCAAATCTTTAATGGATCAGTATCCTCAAAAATTCAAGGATTAGAGAAAAATGGGTTCTAACAGCCTGTGTTCATGCTTCCATCAAAAAAAATAAGCACAAGCTTGCTGTTATTTGTCAGACTTCTCAAATAGAAACATAAAAGTGCATTCTGATTTAATTACATTTTTGTCCTCGATTCACAAGTCACTCAAATCTGGTTTATGACCTCCTATGGGAGAGACATTATTCTTATTCTTATTCTTCTTATTACTGTGTACCAGTGCAAGAAAGGAAAACTCCATTTTCTAAGGAGTTTACTGTATTTATCAAATTACCCATAGTTCACGAGGACTCTGCAGCTTGTAATGTCATAGATTACAACTTTACAAAATAAATGACACTAGTCACCAAATTATTCGCCATACTTTTATTTCAAAACACTATGTTCCATTTACTGTCAACATTAGACTGCAATTAAGGTGTAATGAATCCATCTGCCACATAAAAGCACTCATGTGCTCATTTCCTGTCGCCTTTGAGCAAGCCTGGAAACGTACTTAAATGCTTTCTAATGATAACAGGTGAAAGCTTTTGTACTTAAATCCTCATGAAAAGCAAACAGACTTCTCTGACTGCTGAGCAACAGAGAAGTTGTGGAATGTCTATAACGGCATTACTTAACATTCTCTAAAATGCAATGTACTGGAACGACCCAATGCGCCTGTTATTACTCGACTGTTATGTGGAATATTATGTTGATGTTATTGTGGTGAAACCTTATCTAGTGTGAGTGTGTCCATGAGCGCTACCGTGTGAGAGGGCTGGAGGTTAGCGGCTCTTTGTGTCTGATCAGAGCAGGCCACAGCTGGGCCCCATCACGGGCCATCTGGGAACACTTGATTTAAAGGTTCCTTTTTTTTCCCCCTCTCCCTTTCTCTCATTCTTTGGGGGAAAAGATATTGCAGGCAAGCACTCACCCCACAATTAGCATCCTATTCCCTTTTAGGAATTAGATATGAGAAAAGCACTATGGTTCATGTACGCCCACTGCCTGCCAGAAACACTTCTGCTCAGCATATTCTCTGGGATCTGCACACTTCTGCGCAGATATAAGAACAAAAATAGGGTGCTTTATGGAATATCAAATGACGCACATGTGCAATTCACACCAGCCTCTGTGGTTGACTGCGCTCTCTCATTTGAGTTTGAATTACAGGATCTGGTACTGAAAGGGGAAGTAATGTTGACAGTTTTGTTTTTGAAACTCTCTGCTTCACCCAATTCCTCCCACGACCATGATACTACAATTTCAGACAGTTTCTCATCCATTCCTTACAGGAGTACGTTTATGGAAGATTTTGATATTTTTAGGGTACTTGCACCAGTACAAGCTAATAAGAAAATGCTGGTAAGCAGTTTTCAACAATTTTTCCAATAGCAGTTTGATTAGTGCACTGTGTAGTGTGTTAGACTTTCACATTACGACATTTGAGTGAGCACAAGTTTTAATCCCACTTTGTCAAACAGAGGTCTGACCTGTATGCGCAGGACGCTGGAGATGCTCTGAGGTGGTGCACCACGATCCGAGACAGTTACAGTTAAACTGTACTCAGCCTTTTCAGCTCTCCTCAATGTGGAGGCAGAACGCAGCTCTCCTGTGTTGGGATTTAGAGAGAACCGTTCTGCTCTGGAGCCTGAAATACAAAAGAAGAAATGACTGCAAAACGTTTTCTTGGCAAATAGACTTCCAATATGTATTACACAGGGATGTAATACATGTTATACATTTGGTAGTGTTTCACCCTGGAACTGAAATGGACTTAACTGAGATTATATGTCATGAATCTACACAAAATATCCCATAATAGTGGAAATAAAACAAACAGCATCATGAAAGAGCTATCAAAACAAGTTTGGGACATAGTTCTGTAAAAGTATCTAGGGTTAGTATGTATGGTTACAAAAAAAAAAACCTCCCAAACTTTGAAAATCCAGTGAAGCACCATTAAATCTATTATTAAAACATAGAAAGAATATGACACAACCCTCACTCTGTCTAGAGGAGTCAAAAGTCAGTGACAGAGAAGCAAAAAAGAGCCCAAGAGTAACTCTTAGCATTATGCTTCCATCGTTGCATAATTATGCAATCACTTTTAATTTTTTATTTATAATTAATTTGAAAATAATTTTGCAAACTATATTGATTTTTTTTCCCTCCCACCTCAGCGTTATGAACATAAAATTCCAATTAAATCCATTTCAGTCCATGTTGTAATGCTCCAAATTGTGGAAATGTTCAAGGGGGTGAATACTTATGCAAGGCACTGTATTATATTTTTATAGCTTTATACTTTCCACTGATGTAGTGTTATACTTTCCACTAATTTGCAAAAGAGGTTAATCAGTTACATCTGGAAAGCCTTTCAATCCAGAAACAGACAGCTCATACTAAAGAAGCATTGCTTGTTCACCAGATAATGAGTAGAAGATCGTGCCATTCTCTCCTTCATCTGGGTCTTTAGCCTGCAGTGTTCCCAGGAGTGAGCCAGCAGGCAGACCCTCCTGCACCTGAAACACCACAAACACCATACACCCAATGGTATTAAAACTCAGGACTCCACCAAATATGTATGCTCCTGTATCTGCAAATGTGCCACTCTCTATTCAGAGCAACCCAAAACATAATAGAATTACACATCCTTACTCAACATTCATGACTTTCAACAGCCAATTTGTTACAGACAGGCTATATAATTATCCTTCATATGTCTATACTAATTCTAAGCCCTAAGGCTCTCACTTGGATAATCAGCTCCCTGCCAGGCAACACGTGACTGAAGAGTGGGGCATTGTCGTTCTCATCCAGCACAGTGACATGGGCGGTGCCTGTAGCACTCCGAGGAGGAGTGCCTCCGTCCTGTACCACTACCACCAGCTGATAGCTGGACTGGTGCTCACGATCCAGAGCTGCCCTGGTGCTGATCTCGCCTAGACAGCGCAAGAGAGAGAGAGAGAAAGAGAGAACACCCGAGGAACATTATGTTTTAGTGCCTTTTCATTTGCAGAGCCTATAAATGTTTAAATGTTGCAGTAAAATAAGTTGCATTGAGTAGTGAATCTAACCTAAAATTCACACCAAACATGACACATAAGCTATACATTCTGTCCAACCGCTACATGGCTGTATACCCTAAAACACTAAGTGCAGGAAAAGAGCAAAAGTATTCTTTGTCTTTATCCAAAAGTAATACCCATATATACAACAGTGTTAACAGAATATTGGGGAGTGAGGACAGTCAAAGTTTCAAAAGAGTTCACTTAAAACAGCAGATTCATCCTAATTTTGGTTCCCCATGTTGGTGTAAAGGCTATCATTACTATATGCCTTACCATACTACATGGAGCTCATAACACCGTATATTATGATTTAATTATAGTTTACCAGAAAGTATATAAAGTGGGAGTGTGTACTTTGAATTTTACATTCACTCACAAGTGAAAACATTCAGACCAAATAAAAGGTAGCTGGTAGGCGGGGTAATGTTTTGTTAACCCCTTCTTACTATTAACATATTCGTTTTAAAACATAACATTTAAGTTACTACAATTCATTTATTCAGTAATTTTGAAACTAACTGGAAAGGTAAGCTGTTACTCGACTAAGTCTGGACTCACCGATAAGTTCTGGTTGTTTAAGCGATAAAAATATATCTGCTGTGTGAGACACATATGAGATGAATGGCTAAAAGGAAAACTGTGCTTTTGTATTAAAGATGTCTACTTTGTCTTGACCATAAACTGCATACTCAAATGGGACTTTGTGAATGAGAAGTTATTGACTGCACGTAGTTCAACTGCTAGAAATAAATTCTGGTCACATAACCTGTTCTTTGCCAACAAGTATTATATTAACCACAGGAATGTGCTGGCCAAATAAAATTAAAGGAGGCAGAAAAACAGGTAAGTTAAAAAAAAGTTTAAGTGTATGAATAATAAGCTTTAAGAATATCAGGTTAGAATATTAGAATATTAAGCAGGAACACTAAGGAGTTTTATTGATCCTGAGCTTGGGTCACTGCCTGTGTGGAGTTTCACTTGTTCCCCTTTTGTCCATGTGGGTTTCCTCAGGGTTCTCTGGTTTCCTGCCACCATCCAAAAACATGGCAGTAGGTGGATTTGCTACTCTAGGTGGGAATCTGTGTGCATGGTGCCCTGTGGTGGACTAGCATCCAATTTAGAGTGTATTCTATCCTCAGGGGGCAGGCTCCTGATCCACCAACACTGCGACCAGGTGTTTACTGATAATGAATGAATGAATTAAGGATTTTTAAGCAGTTTTCTTCTCACCAGTTTGAGAGTTGATCTGGAAGTTGCGATCAGTATGTAGTAGTTTGTAAGTAAGCCGGCTGTTGAGTCCAGCATCACGGTCCGTGGCTGAAACTCTCCCAAATCCTGTTCCTGCAGGCAGGTTCTCCCTTACTGCTAGGAAGACCCTCTCCTGGGAAAACCGTGGTGAGTTATCATTTTCATCTGTCACAGAGACCCGCACGGTGGCGCTGCCAGTTTTCTTCAGCTGCCCCCTGCCTGAGCTGGCCAGTACAGTGAGCAGGTAGATGTCTTTGGCCTCCCTGTCCAACGCACTCTTCACAAATAGCCAGCCGCTGTCTGAGACAATTCCAAACCCTGCCGCATCCCCATCAGGCCGGAGATGGTAAGAGAGTGGAGCAGGGCTTGAGGAGGAGGCTCCATTTCCACCATGATCCCTACTCAGGGCACGTACCTGCAGGAAACGGGTATTCAGTGGTGTGTTTTCCTTCAGCTCCACACGATAGGTCATTGTGTCAAACACTGGCCCCTGGTCATTCTCAGCCTGTACGTGCACTACAAGAGTGAAGGTGGCGCTGAGTTGAGGGGCGCCACTGTCCTTGGCCAGCACCAGCAAGTCGTAACGAGGAGCACTCTCATAGGAAAGGCTTCCTATCAGGCGGATTTCACCACTGCTTCTGTCCACACTGAAAGTGCGCTGGCTTTCAGACGAAAGAAGATCGAAGCTCAACTGCCCATTGGCTCCTGAATCGCGGTCCTCAGCCTTTACCCGGTACACTATAGTTCCCATCTTGGTAGCCTCGGGCAGCAGCAGAGACTCTGAAGATGAAGGCAGGAAGGTGGGTGCGTTATCATTTACATCAGTGATGGTGATGCGGACCAGTGTCTGGGCAAACACTGGAGGGGAGCCACTGCGAGCCTGGACCTCAAGCTCCAACGAGGGCCAAGCCTCATGATCCAGTGGCAGGCTGGTGCGCAGAGCTCCTGTCTCTGTGTCCACAGTGAAGTAGCCTTCTGGATCACCAGAGGAGATGGTGTAGGAGATGTCCTTAGTGGCTCCTGGAAGAGGAATGGGGAAGAGCTATATGGTCAGACAGATATGCAAAATTATACATACATACAGTGGTATTAACATCAAGTAACTACCCAGATGTTATGCATTATGATTGAAGAAATATCAAACACTCACCATTCCTGCTGTTAGCAAACACCACACCGACTTCTGTGCCCCTCAGCACATCCTCAGGCACAGTGAAGAAGTACTGTGCCTGCTCAAAGACGGGGGGAGCTACAGAGCCAGCCACAACACTGATGTTCACTCTGGCATTAACGGGCACTGTGAGCCCACCTCCATCCAGTGCTGTGATCACCATTGTAATGACAGAATTGGCCTTTCCATGCAAGGAGCGGGAAAGAGAGATCACCCCTGCAGAGACAAATGCCACACAGAAAAAGCACACAGAGGTCACTCATGTTATTCACTGATCACATAGCTGAAATAATAATAATAATAATAATAATAATAATAATGACTGGAGTCATTAATGGATATACTTGAACTATGAAACATCTACTTGTTTCTGTACAAATACTTGAATGACTACTGAATAATGCTTTTTCTAAATGTAATATTAATTTGCACATCATGAGCAGGTTATAAGTATGATTAAATAACTGCTTCATTTTCTATAAAGTACACTATCAGTAAGCAATTATTCATAATGATTGAGTAAACTAAATGTAAATGTACTAGATTTGCATACAACTCATTAGATTGGATTTAGATTAGATTAGAATAGCAAAGTAGCACATAGTGATTTAGTGCAAGAAAGAGACAAATGAGGTAGGATGGCAGTAAAGTGCAAAGTGTCAAACAATGCAAATGGCATGATATATGAGTAAACATGAGACCAGTGGCACGGAAGAATGTAATCCAAGACAGTAAGTGAACATGGAACATGGCATGAATGAGTGGAATCCAAGACCATCCTTTAGTTTCATCACTAATTATCAACAAATTAGTTAACAATTAAATTGATTCATATCAATTATGAATTATACATTGCTAATACATTTTTAACAAGTAATAAGTTATTTATAATTCCTACCAATCAAACACACACACACACACACACACAGACCTGTGTCCTTGTTAAGTGTAAAGAAGTTGGAGCCTCCACCAGGCACTGTGCGGTATGTCACTTTGCCATTCTCTCCAGCGTCAGGGTCGTGGGCTGATACTCTGATGACGGAGGTTCCTGGAGCACTCTGAGAGCTCAAACTGACTGCATAGCTTACAGGGTAAAACATGGGCCTGTTGTCATTAATGTCCAGCAATGCCACATTCACAAAGGCAGATGAGCTCAGACCACCCTGAGGGACAGAAAAGTGGGAGAAAATTGGGAGATGTATTATTCACCACTGATGAAATATTTGAGGATAGTTACTGGGCTTGTAATTACATTTCCTTCACCAGCTCCGTTTTATGACTGCTTAAATAATGGAAATGGGAACTGTTAGTTATTGCCTTCATAGAAATGTGCGTGTGTGTGCGCGTGTGTGAGAGAGAGTCGAAATGAGCAAGAAAGAAAGAAAGAAAGAAAAAGAAAGAACAGTGAGAGTTGTTGAATGTGTGTTACTGTATATGAATGCACCCAAGGGAAGTTGCATTTTACTGGCGTTTTATTTGAAGAGCTTGTGGCTGTTGTTCCTGGCAGCAAAAAGGGGACTGTACTGAGCATTGAATCTGATAGCTAGTCTGGGAGAATGAATATGATCTGACAGCACAAATACACATTTGTATCAAAGCACTGAGCCTATATGCGCCCAAAAAAGAGATAAAATAAACCCTGCTATTATTTACACAAGCCAAAGAAAAATGTCACTGGCCCATTAGAATTAGCAAGGACCCATTTGAAAAATCTGCAGTAGTCCAAACAGAAAATTAAATTGCATTTTGGATCTGTATAATGAATCTGTATGATGAATATATATTCCAAATCTCTCACTCACCCCATCAGTAGCAGTGACTGTGAATTGATAGCTCTCAGATCCTTCGTCTCGGTCAAGGACTGCGCTAGTGCAGATATGCCCCGTCTCTTTATTAATGCTGAACACCGCTGGAGGAGAACTGGAGGGTCCTGATCCTATAGAATAGGTTATTGCACCAAATGAACCACCATCAGCATCGACTGCCGTCACCTATAGAAAACAAACACAAACAGATATTTTTATTAGTACTACAGTCTGTTATTACTCTTAGATGGGTAACCTTTGCTTTTGAATTTAACTAAACTGACTCACAAAATGGGGAACCAAGCTTCTTTTCTGGCTTAATTGTTAGTGTGTTAGTGTAAAAGTGTGAGTGTATGTATAATAGAGAGAGAGAGAGAGAGAGATTCATTTTGTACATGTGGACACATAAGCCAAATGTACTGATGTTACACAAATCAGAAAAGTATTTCTTTTTCTAGGCACCTCGCCTCCTCTCAGCACTGGCAATCAGACAGCGTCTCAATCATGCATTTATGATACAAACCACTTAAAATATCAAAATATGAAATGCAAGCAAAAAAAAAAAAAACACAGATGACAGCTTGGCAAGGACCAATCAGGGCCATTATCCGATCTGTAAAAAAGAAAGGACAGGTGTCTTGAATTTTTGCCTTACAGGAGACACAGTAGGATTTTTAAAACAAGGAACACTGTTTTGCCATGGAACGGCTTTTATCTGTCCACCAGCTGGGAGAAAGGAAGCCTGAGTTTACAGCTCAGGTCAGGTCAAACGCATCTGCCTTCCAGAAGTTTCCTTATAACACCAAACTCTGCAAAGGAGATTTGTTTCTCTTCAGACATCTCTCAGTGTAAGCTTATTCTAGGCTCATGCTTGGCAAATTAAGGTCAGCCAAACTGCAAGATGACAAATTTCTATAGATTGGGCTTAGCTGGTCTCAGATCAACAAGCTAAAAATCAGCTGTTGAACAAGGGGAAAAATTGACCGAATCTATTCCAAGTAGTTCTGTTGCACATCGCCTAACAGCTATACATCACCAAAACATGGCAAGGCACCAGACGTCAGGTGCTATCCAGAAGGTTCTCAAATGGAAAAGTCATGACCTCTTAGCTTTTCTTTCTGGCCTCTGTTACTGATGCGCTCAGTAAACAGAATTACACTGGTGGTCCAAGAAAGCCCTCATTCATCATTTTTATACATGCATGTAGCCTCAAATGCCTATAACCCAAAACAATTCCCTTCAAAACATTAGGAGGAAAAGACGTCTGACTCTGCAAGGTCTGTTTCTCAACAAATTTTTATATGTTTGGCTTTAAAAAGCAGCCCTATAATTTTGCTTCATGTCATTTACTCCAGCAGTAAAATAGACTTTTCTATAAGATACTAAGCCTTTGAAATCTGGCCAAAAAAGTCCCAGTGATTTGTTTCTGAGCCAGCGCAGAGGTGAGGCAGTTCATTCTCATGACACTGCTGCGGATTTCCTCATCCACTCCAATATTTATCTGGATTAAACTTTCTCGAACAGTCAGGAGACTGACTGGTCAGCAAGTGGTTCAAGTGTTGGTCATGAAGTGTAGGTCTGTGCACTATAGAGCAGAAACAGCAGCTCTCTTTTCCAGTGCACCAACTTCACACCTGTTACCTACAGAACCAACGTTACAAACTTGTATGGTTAATTTGTATACAGATGAGGATAAATGTGGTGTGTGTTTAAGTAAAACTGTGCAACCTTCAACACATTCTGAATGGAAAGAAAAGAACGTGCTAAGGATTGATGGCTTCACCATGCTATCCAGGTGGTAAATGTTTAAGAGCACAATTCGTTAAAACCAGTCAGCTTTCAACAGCCATAGACCATTGAAAACCCTCTCTCTTAGCAAACAAGACTGCCATCAGAGATTGTTATCCCAGCTGCAGATATCTTCACCATTACCACTTTGCGTTATTTCCTGAAAAGATCACTTTGAGTGTAACATGTTTCGGATGGATCTGTTATCTTTTAGCTGTCAGTGTTCCTGGAATATTTACGTAATTTGGGAAGTTCAGGCATCTGTGATATTAATTTGGGACACTGCACTGACCAGGCCTGAGAGTCTGTTGTCCACACAGGAAAGCCCAGTGAGATCCAACTTTTCAGAGGATGAGCTCAGAATTATTTCTATACACACCAGAATATCTGGATATTATCTTAGAGATGGGTGAGATCATAACTGATACAGTATCAGCACCACTTGGGAAGAAAGAGGAAATTAATAAAAGAGTAAAAATATATATGAGAAAAATATTTAAAAATGAATGAATCAAGAAAAGAGTTAATAAGATTCAGAAATACACTCAACGCTTCACTGGATGTTTTTTTTTTTTTAAAGATTCCACCTAGCATCCTAGATGTGTCGTTGTGGCCTTGTGGGGCAGCCTGTAAATGTTTAAGGTGCTAGATGGAGCCCTTTTCTCTAAGACTGTATTGGGGGATTGAAGTGGTTATAATTTGGTCAGGTGTGGGGGTAATGGGGCATGACAGCCAAAGCTGGGAAAGCTTGGGTTACAGTCAGTGGTGGATTTGAGTCATAACTGAGAGCCCCTTGGGATGCAAATGCTGAAAAGAATTATTGGGTGTCAGTGCTGAGCTGGGACCCTTTGGTGGAACCATGCAGACATCCCCAGCTGCAAAGACACTGGCCTGAGTCTGACTGGGGGAAGAGGATGGCTATGTCGATTCTCCATGCACTCTATGAGTTCATAGATGGAAACACACACACAAAATCCTGGAATAAACACAAACACGCTGTTGTAAAAAAGAAAGAACGAAAATCCCACATAGGCAAAGCTTTAATGAAACCTCTAAGAGTGATACAATGAAAGGCAGTGTAAGGATGTGGTATGATAAACAGATGCTGGCTCAAAAAAAAAAAGACCTGGAAGGGCTGAAGAATTTTGCAAACTTAAATTCAGTCACAGACAGCATGCATTTTATCATGAGTGCTCACTGATATAAATGAAACAGTCATGGCTCAACAGTCTATCCCCAGCCTCAGTTAATTGCAGTAGTGATGAGACTGAGCTTTTCTCAGTTATGCTCTTTCAATTTCTCATTCATCATTCAAACATTGATGACTCCAGGAGAAATGTGTCACACACTCCCTGTGTCCACTCATCCCTGTGACTGCAAATTTAAAATCAACACTGTGGCGTGTTATTCACTTCCAGCACTGCTAAAGCATCTGTAGCATCATGTCCAGAACACATGACATGACAAATGTAACCCCATTTCTAGCGTCACTTCTGTAAGACAGTGCTTGGTCAATAAAAGAACACACTTTGGATTAATTTGACCAGAGGCTGCTAAGTTAAGTGTAGAACTCAATGTGCTGAGTTGCTTTACCTACCCAAAAACTGGCTCCTTATGACCCAGCCACAGATCATTTTTACCTTTATTGCATACAATTAAAATGTAACACATAGAAACAAATAAATAAATTTCTATTTATCACATAAACACCACAAATAAACCAATGAAAATGAGTAAATACACAAACTACTAGGTAAAGAACAAGGCAATAAATTTCTCTAAGGAAAGAGTCTGTAGAGAGTCTGACTGAATTTGTTATTTAGTCATGAAGAAGTTTTGCCATTGATAATGTGCTTCCATAGCTCTATCTGTTGGGATAAAGCACACCATTTATGGCAGCACGAGACTGACATGACACCAGGGCCCAGAGATGTGAAGTGGAGTGAAACCTCCAGGTTAAACATGGCAGGACAGCTTTGCATGGTAGGTGACATCTATTCAGTTATGTTTCACTTTGACTTCGATTGAGTCCTTTCCAGAATGTGTGCATAGCTGTATTCAAAGAAGTATCCCTAGTCTCTTAGTTGTAGGTAGACAGCTGGGTCCTGACCCGAGGAAGCATTTGATAGCTAACATTAGCTATAAACATTATAATCATCTCTGACCCCTCACGAGTGTTAGCAGTGAGCTTGTGTGTGTCAATTAAGTGGGCTTATGGTTTAATAATTGCTAAAATTATCAGTGTCTTTGCATTTTGCTGGCTATAGGTAAGTGCCCAAATGACGGGTTGTTATCATGCTCCAATATAAGTAACAGAAGTAGAAACAAAAAGCTGGACTGTAATGCCAACCCAGCCATGAAATAATCCACTAAAAGGGCCCAACCCAGTGACTGAAAGTCTGCTTAGCCTTATATTACAGTGTTACAGATAAGGTAGTTTGAAACACTGGTTTGAAAGTAGAGCAGTAATTCTGTCTGGATGAAGGCATACTCCTACCAGTGAGACCCATTTATTTCTGAGGTCACACTCTCTACAATCGCTCCCAGGAAAGCACACATACCACTGTATACCATAACTCAACTCTTTCTTAGGCCATATGCCTCTCATGAGATGTTGAGCAGGGCCCATACATATTAAACACTGTGGTACGAGTAACGACCTAGACCCTGCTTTTATTATTCACATCACACTGATTACCATTGTATGATCTGGTAAGAGCTGACTTACAGGTCCAGACTTCCATTCCACACTCTCAGAAATCCAATAAATTTCAGTGTAGTTATTCAGAATTAGTTACTGAATAATATTTTAATATTAATAACTAAATAGTAAGTCAGGGGTTGGGGGGTTAAAATCCAGCTAAAAAATCTAAAAATGATAGCTCATGTTTGAGTCATTTTATGCCTTTGTCTCTTGAACTGAATGTGTTTAACTACCAGTGTGTCTTCCTAAATTCCACCACAGCCATTTAGCTGACAAGACCTTATAAGCACTCATATGAATGTTTTACAGTCACAAAATCAGTGAAATGGCCAAAAGCCTCCCCGGGTTTCTGTCATTTGTAAGTGTTGTAAATGGTTTGTTATTACATTGCTTGTAGTGCATAACATGTGGTCTAAATTATTAATCCTTGGGTTTATCACATGATAGCATCTAATGTCAAGAAGCTGAAGTTAAAATGTGTCTTACTTTCAATAAGAGGCTTTTCTCTGGTTAAACATTGGGGTATTGGTTTCAGATGCACAGCACACATGCACACACACTGTGTTTGTCCATTAGCTGCAGTACAAATGTACAAACAAATTCTCTCAGGTGGATCAGCAATTGTGTACACAGAACAGCAATCTGAATCACTCTGCATAGCTAGTACGGATTAATCAAGGCAAAATCTTATTTCAGTTCAAAGGTTATATCAGTGTTAAAAATGAATAGGAGATAGAACCTTATAATACAAAGATCAGGATTAGTCTATGCTTTAATGTTGGGATCTGGGCGTTTTCACACTTGTCCTGACCAATTGTGGTGTTGTTTGTTGGATTTGTTTTTTGGAGGTGCTCATAATCATAGGTTTGATTTTACATTCCTTCTGTTCCTTCTGAACTGTGGCTGTGCATTATTTTGTGATGCTGTCAGTGCAAGCACCACAAAGGTCAGCTAATTACAGTGCTCCAGTCCTATGAAAATCTGCTTTTATACATCAATAAGGCCTTCTGTCTCCTCCGGTGACCATAACAATCTTTTCCCCGCCATCATGAAACTTGAAATAGGATATAACCTGACTAAATCATCCAATTACATTACCCATGCATGCAGCACCGAGAGCGGTTAACGTCCACACCTGATGCAGACCATACCACGTTCAATTCTCTGGACAGCTCTCGAGCTCGAAAATAGTGTCCAAAACTCTCAGGGCAAGTGGCCGCAAGTCAGGAAAAAAAATTGCTAGTGTGAAAATGACCTAAAAGAATTAAGAGGACTTAAGAGGATTACTTATAACAATGATGTCCTTTACAACAATGGCAGCACACTTCAGAAGTAAGGGACTACGAGTGGATTAAGTCAAGATGGACTTGTCTATTTTAACAAATTCCAATGGCACTTATAGCCACTTAAACCCCTTAAGTTCACATTTGTGCGAATGGTGCAGGTAACAGAGGACATATTTATATATACAGTATATACACACTGCATATGGAAAAATATACATGTAAACATAACAAAGAGCAGTTAAAGCAGAAGACCTATAAAGCTAAAGTATCCATTTTTTTTTATTCAGGAAAAATGGATACTAAACCAATTACGCACTAAACACCAAAAAAGCCTGACTTAACATTTAAGATTTTTCCTTCTAATGGTCAGTCTTTAGTGAGCTGGGTTAAAACTGCCATTTAACTTTTCATTCAGTCATCTCCAAGTCATGAAACATTAAAGTGACCTCATCTTATATCTCTCTGGTAAAGTCTCAGACTTGGTTTTGTGTAATAAAAAGACAGATTATCAATACTGTGATGGGTGATAAATGAAAAACAGCATTCACTTTGACAATATTCCATAGTAGCATAAGCTCCAGTATGTAAGTACAGACTATTGATCTCAGTCATGGCAGTGGTAAAACATTTAATTTTCATAATTGCATTTCCGGAGCAAACAAGCACCAAACAGGAGAGAATAAGAACTGTATTAACTGAACACTCTGAGGTCTTCAATATTGATCTGGACAGAGGAATTAGGATACAATCAACTAATAGTTGGGTGTAGCCCCCAATGGTGCACTATGATTAATGCAAAGCATGCACTATGTGAACATTGTGCATGAAAAGGGGGATGGTGGCCAGAATCCTAAAAAAGCACTTTGTGTGACATTCTCCCAGGACGCCGTTCACGTATATGTCTGCCATAAAATATGGAGGTCTGCTTTGCAGAGTGGTAGCCTGAGGTGGTTAGATTCCCCTAAAACCAACCAGCGCCCCATGATAATATACTGTAAGTCTGTAAGTGCATCTGTACAGTTGTTACATAGCAAAAGTTAATGCTGAACGCTTGTAGTTCATTTTATACATTTATAAGCTTTTGTTTGTCCAATCACTGCAGTCGTGTATTTTATTTTTTTAATGATGACGTAGATGGAGAATGGATGAATGGACGAATTAGCACTTGTCAGGAGTAGTATTATGGATTTTTTTCCCCCAGTGCCACAATGTTTTAAATTTATACACTAAATAACTCAATTATTCTAGTACCAGTGCTGATCACATAGTTAACATACAGCCATGAAGAGACATCTATATCACAAAGTCTTTATTTGTAAGTAACCATTTTGCGGTTATTTTTTTCAGTAAAGAATTCTATGGAATATCCTCTGTTCCTTCAGTTACTACCGTTATTACATGACTCAAACATTTATATACATGTGCCATTTTGGCTACATTTTAGTCATTTTTGCTTGCTTTGAATCCTGTGTTTTTAATAAACATAATCATTTTAAGTACAAGATATTATCTCGTGTGTCAACAGCAAACTCACAAATGCTGAGGTAGCATGCCTATAAAAAATAAAAAAAAAACTACTAACAAATGGCCCTACTACAGTTAGACTAATGCAGTACAATAGAAATGATCATTTGCATTATGATTTGTAGAGTAAGTAATTAGTAAAGAAAACAGCTTGTAGTATAATATATGGCACATTTAAGCTGTATTACAGAATTTACTTTTTTTGTGATACTTCATCCTTCAAGTATTGCAAATTTACTGTAATAAGTTAAAAAAAGAGAGAGAGAGAGAGGTCTTATGGAAATTATTATGGAAATTAACTTTCAAAAAGATTATAATCATCAAAGGTAAGCAAAATGGAAATAAGCAACACATGGCAATGTGTTTGCATACAATGACAACTCTTATATAGCCGAATTGTATTTATAATGCCTTATTTTAATGGTAATGGTATATGGTAAGCAAGAGGTCATGGCATCACAAGATTGACAGAGAGATTTTAGAAATTCTTCACTCAAGATGCTCAAGCAGGCTGAAAGGTGATTCATTACTTGCAGAGTAAAAGTTATTGGCAATCAATTTCCTTTGCCTCAGAGAGAAAACAATAACTAAAAGGGAGAGTGATGGAATAGAGACATTTAATGCAAACCAATTAGAAGAAAGAGACGTCAACTGGCATTTGTCCCAGCAAAGGCAATGTATCCGCTGGTAAAAAGTGCAGTTTGTAGCAAGACTGAATTATTTGTTACGTAGGAAATTGAACCTTAAAGAAGATTTACAGACTACATTGTGTGTACACTATTAGGAGGTGCCCTTTAGTGGTTTTTCTATAAAGTAAATGTACAGAGAGGATGTTTCTTTTTCCCAAAGCTTTTGTAAAAATGCCATAGGACTCTTTTTATTTTATGGGCTTGTGGGATTTGTTGCTTCTGTCCAAAAAAAAATAAAATAAAAAATCAGTGCCACATTTTGTGTTCTTCTCTGAAATGGAGTCAACAGTATTGCTTCTTGCTACCAAGCTGAAGGAAAAAACATCATGTATGCAGAATGCATTATAGATTACTACTTCTGCATTAAAAAGAAAACTTTGTCTGAACCATCAACAGTTGAGGTTTAAATGTTTACGTGTGGTTTATGCTAACTGTGCTAAGCAATTGTTAATGGTTGCATGTTTGTTATCTATAGATAATAGTACTGGCAGATTACATGTCACTGCTAAAATGTCACTTACTGCAACCTGTCTGGCAGAAAAGAGTGAGTCTTTTGTCTGTGTATTTTCAGTATTGCTCATTTCTTTCTACTCACAGGAAATGCTCAGTATTACCAAATGGCACTGGTGTCATTTGATTGTTGGGAAGGAGGCTTGGGGCCAATCCAATTAACTGCATGCTAACTAACGTCCTCTTTAGGCAGGTTCAACACACAACCCTGTACAGACTCACCACTTCACAGAAATGGCATGTAAACATCCGCTTGCTACACATTACCTGGTGCATCCATAATATATACAGTACAAGCACTATCACAATGCTTAATGTGATTAACATCCATTATAATACAATCCTCTGGAATTCTTGACTCTGATTGGACAGAGGGTTTTGATTAAAGGGACATCAAGTTGCACAATTCAGTATTCAATGTTGTGGGTAGAAGTTCCGACATAGTTGCACATGATTTAAAAACATGTTGATGTAGTGCAGTTTTCTGTGAGGTGATGTTTATTTGCATTTTTGGAAGGAGTCTCTAGTACCAGTGCTTTGTAACAGTCAGAGG
>CM075019.1:9586757-9600794 GCA_037576675.1 Pangasius sanitwongsei | reverse complement strand
GCAGTTTTCTGTGAGGTGATGTTTATTTGCATTTTTGGAAGGAGTCTCTAGTACCAGTGCTTTGTAACAGTCAGAGGTAAAGTCTTCAGACACAGGAAAGTCTACAGAATGGAGCTGATCTGTAATATAACAATCTGCATTTTTTTGTATTATTAAGGCCCAGAGAGAGAAAAAAATGGAGAGGCTGGTGAGATGACTGTTTACAGCTGTTTACATAATATATGTGATTATTATATTACAAAAAAATTAACTTGTTTTGCAGACATTCTACAATATTATATGTAGCTATAAATGGATGAAACATGCATGTTGTACTTCATTAAATCAAAACTGTTAGTGTAGCCAAATTGCTGGAGTATAAAAAGTGCTGTAGTATAAAAGGAACAAAACCCTTCAGATCTATTAATTTCGCCATGTCCTGAACAGTGATAAATACAAATCTTGGTTAAAATCTAGAAAATGTAACTTTACCTTACTAGTTGTAATTTGTGTTCCTCTTTGTCCCCATAGGTGTGAATACCTCACATGCTATTCAACACCAAAATTATTCTGATCATTAAATATTGATTCCTTCATTCCTGAGTCTTAAGGATGTGGACGGGAGAAATCAATAGATTTGGTGAGTCATACATCATGTTGACAGTCACCCAGAGCAGCCAACAAACACTTACGCTTATTCACGATAAATACCTTTAGCCGATGCAAATAAATGCTTTTTTGGTCCATGTCTAAGCCCATGGAAAACCTAAAATGGTGGCTGTTCCACACAATTTCCATTGGATATTATTAGCATCAGGTGAAGGATATAGTGTGATTATCACAAGGCTTCTGAAAAAGAGCAGACCAGGAGCTGGAGTAACAACATACAATGCCCTGACCTCAGATGGCGCAGACTTCTCATCTCAGTGCTTTTACTGACCCAAGGCTTCAGAATCAGGGAGATGAAGGGAGGAGGGGAGAGAAATGGAATAAGACAGAGGCTCCAAAAGCATGAGAGACTAGGAGAAACAGCACTGTTAGGGAGGAGAAATATAAGCCCTTTAAAGCACTGTTGTCATTCAACAGACATTCCTCCTCGTCTCTCAGCTCAATTACATGGCTGCCCAAAACCCAAACAGCATTTATACATGTTTACACTGACCCAGCCACATTATACATTCCAAATTGGAGACCAATCACTGCTGCAGCATAAGCAGCTCAATCATATGGCAGAAAAGAGTCTGTGCAAATGCTTGACATCTCTTACTTCACTGGAGTCAGTGGTGGTACAGAGGGGGATGAAACAAAGGATGCGGAAAGAAAGAGGCAGAGGAGGGGGATTGGTGAGAAGGGGACTGGGATGAAGGACCAGTCAAGCGTGGAAGAGTAATGTCCATAAGGGTATACTGTCAGAGCGCCATAAACGCAAGCAAATAGACTTGACGCCGCTCCAGAAACCAGCAACACAATCTGTTACCCTGATATATAGCTGATATATTCAAAAATATATTAAAACATATCAAATAGTAACATGGAAAACTATGTCACTGAGAGCTGTGTGTGATTTTGGTAGTGATGTGTTGCTACATTATTGCAATTTTTACCTTGTATTAAATTAAATTTTATTTTTGGTAACCTTATCTTAAATATGTTTCCATTTTAACCATATATCTTCATAAGAATGAATGATTTAGCTGAGTTAGATGTATTTTGCATAAACTTCTCCTCTTCACTGTCTGCACAGTGCAAAACTACATTAGCTCAGCAATGCCTGACATTAATGTCAAAATTGCAAATAATTCTATCAGTATCCCTCTGTCAGCAGGAGAAAACCCATGTGGACACTGAAAGAACATGCAAAGCGCCCAAGCTCTGGATTAAACTGGGGAACCCGGAACTTTGAGGTGGTAATGCCACCTGCTGTGCCACAGTATTTTCAGATTTATTCTATTCTAATGGTCTGTTTTACTAAAAAACATCTGTCATGCTTTTTAAAATCATGGTCCCTGCACTGATTCTCCCTGCTCAGTCCGAGTCTGGGTCTGGTGATGGACCTGAGGTGCATGATAAGGTCAGGGTCAAAGGTCGGCAAGTCACCACTGCGTATTCTTTCTTAACCTATGGCCCTTTGCTTTCTTTTGGTGCTGACATGCCTTCTCTGTGTCTCTGAAATCCATTATTATTACAATGAGGAAACAGCTGTTGTAACAGACACACAAATGCAAGAAAGGGACAATAAGGACCTAATATGTTCAATTAGTCAGGGGTTACTTTAAGCAGTGATGTCAATCACTATATTCATGGAGACACTGGGTTTCACAGAACCCAATCTAATTACGAGATAGATAGATGTTTCTTAGATGTAAAAATCCCAAAAGTATTTTTACTGTAATTAAAAAAAAAACAGTGCACCAAATGTTTGTTTCAGTGCACCAAATGTTACCTGTCCGAAACTATTACATGATACATCAACTAACCAACAAACAGTGACTTTACTGGCTGACCTGTTAAGCAATAAAAGTAACCGTAAACCTCTCTGCTGAGACTGAGAGCTGATCCCATGGGAAAAAGTGCTTTCATAAATAGAACTACACAATGATGACCTACTACACATCTATCAGAATCAGTAGTTTCAGTGATGCACATTTAATATATATAATGACCTTGTTTAGGACTCAAATATTACCTTTAAATAAGGAAAAGCAAATGTGTATATCTGGAAACGGCAATCCAAAGACAATAGCAAGCAGTTTAACTCCACCTCATGTCTTATATGTGGTGATCTGGGAAAACCCATCGTCTGGTGCAATTTTTATATTTTCAGAGGTATATAGGATATATAGGAGTTCCGGAAACAATGGGCATTCTTGAACTGAAATGTGGTTCTCTTTTGCACATATACCATCTGCAAATAATTATATAGAATTTAAAAAATCTGGTTATCTACCAAAAGTGAAAAAGGAGAAAATTGCACTGAAAGATTCTACTGAGACACACCAATACACTGACTGTCTAAATGCATCTGCTATATATTGATTTTATTGTAATTAATTTAACATGTAATATATATATATATATATATATTTTTTTTTTTTCTTTGCACATGCTATTTTGGGGAGCTTATTCCCTAGAGTAATAGATTGCTCTTACTGTATATTTCTAATGACTTTGCCCATAAGACAGCAATTATGCATTCTAATAATAATATTATACAGTATAATATAATATAATATAATATAATATAATACAATACAGTATAATATAAAATAATATAATATGTAAATAAGAAAGGACATATCTTATCCTTGATAATGGTGCTGATGTACACTCACCATCCACTTTATTAGGGACACTTAATCAGCCAATCATGTGGCAGCAGCACAATGCCTAAAATTCATGCAAATACAGGTCAAGAGATTCAGTTAATGTTCACATCAAACATCAGAATGAAGAAAAAGTGTGATCTCTGTGACTTGGTACCAGAAGGGCTTGTCTGAGTGATTCATTAACCGCTGATCTCCTGGGAAATTTCATACACAACAGCCTCACACAGAATGGAGTGGAAAACAAAAAACATTGAGTGACAGTTCTGTGGGTGGAAACGCCTTGTTGATAAGAAAGGTCAAAGGAAAATTGCTGGATTGGTTCAAGCTGCCAGAAAGGATATAGTAACTCAAATAATCACTCTTTACAACCGTGGTGAGCAGAAAAGCATTTCAGCATGCACAAAACATAGAACCTTGAGGTGGATGGGCTACAACAGCAGAAGACCACATTGGATTCCACTCCTGTCAGCCAAGAACAAGAATCTGGAGGCTATCATGGGCACAGACTCACCAAAACTGGACAGTTGAAGATTAGGAAAAAAAATCACTTGGTCTTTTTCCAGTCTTTAACTGTTGTAGCCCATCCACCCTAAGATTCGATGTGTTGTGTTTCCTGAGATACTTTTCTGCTCAGACCAGTCTGGTCTCTCTCCTCTGATCTCTCTCATCAACAGGGTGCTTCAGCCTGCAGACCCTCTGCTTACAGGATGTTTTTTCTGTTTCGCACCATTCTGTGTAAACGCTAGAGACGGTTGTCAGTGAAAATCCCTGGAGATCAGCAGTTTCTGAAACACTCAAACCAGCCCATCTGTTAGCAACATCCATGCCAATGTTCCTGTTAAAGTGACCGGTGAGTGTATAACGAGTTAAAGGAACACTATGTTCATATAAAATCAGCATTAATTACAGTCACTAGCACAATGTACATGTCCTGTCACAACAATATCAGCTTTTAATCAAAAGTTCTAAGATGTTGGCAGCCCTGAATTTGGCTTTCAACAATATTTAATGCACAATTCTTTGTGCTTTTTTTTTTTTTAACATTCTCTTTGACAGGTTTGGCTTTATTGCTTTGCGGCTTGAAAGGTCCATTCCAGTAGTTGACTCCTCAATTCATACTCTGTAAAAGACACTTTCTTTTGGCAGACCAGTACAGATCCAACATCCCAGGTGCATCAGACTAGCCAATCTCTTTCACGATCACAACTTCATCTTTCCCTGGTGTGCTGTTTGATGTGGGCTAACGATGCACTGACCTAAGCCAGAGACAGTGCTAATGATGAAGAATAACCAGCAGAGAAATATAACACAGAATATAAAGTTGCTGGACTGTTTTGGATTGCTCTGACTGCATGCATTAGGGTGAGTAAAAGCAGTTAAATAACAGAGCAGGTCAAAGGGGGCACACACATCAAAGAGACATCAACTCTTGGAACAGAGAGAGGGAAGAACAGTTCCCCAATAATCCTGCTACAACTTAAGGATCTGCATAGGGAATGTACTGTATACTGCAATAAGGGTGAGAGAAAGGGCATGCAGCTTTTGGCAACTCAGACAGGAATGAATGCTGTGCAAGAGGAATAAAAAACATAAATTCATAAAGAAAAAAATGGCGGAGAGAGCAGGTTAGATAGAGAGAGGGAGAGAGAGAGAGAGGGAGAGAGAGAGAGAGGTAAATCCTTTGAGACCAGTTTAGTTTTAAGACCTTGAAAAATGCCTCAGCATAGCCTCCCCAATGCCTCTAATGGAAGCCATATTGGATTAGACCAGCGTGAAAGCACATTATGGCCTGCAAATCGTGACGCGAATGCCTTGTGTGAAGAAACAAATCACAATAAATGCCTGGCAATTGATAGTTAACAACCACCTCAGCTGCCTAAATCAAGGCAACACGCTCCCTCTGCGACATTAACTATATTTTGTATTTTGTAAGGGCACAATGCATTTAAACTAATCTTATTTGGTGTGTTTGTTAGAACAGTGGTGTTTGCTTAGCTGTGGCATGGCTTTTCTTTTCCAGTGCTCAAAAGTCAATATGTTGCCAGGCCACACGTTTCCACCAGATGGTTAAAGGGTGAAAATCCCAAAACACAGTGAAGTGAGTCAGGGTCATGACCTGTTATAGCACCGTGAATATAAATCAATGATCAGCATGAGGCCTGATGGGTGAAACAGAATCAGACAGTTAGGTAGAAGGAGGGATGAAGATTGACAGTGTGTGAGTTGGACTTCCAGTATGTTCTCTTCATAGTATGCATCCTGATCCGTTTTTGCCTTTTAAAATCCTAATGTTCATGAGTTTAATGCAGCATAACAACATACTTGCGTCTTGCGTCAGCATTTTTTCACTATAGGAAAATTAATAGTACAGTATATATAAATCCATTACAAGACCGAGGCTTAAGAACAAAGACAATGTTGAGGACAAGTTATTATTTATAGAAATCCTCTCACTCAGAATTTGAGTTATGGAAAGAGCTTTGGGATGTGAAGAGAGTTGTTGGAAGAGAATTCCAGATCCAAAATAATCAGACCACATTCCAGGAAGGCCTCTTCCACCATCTCTCTCTTTAAATACACAGACACATTCTGCAAAAACTGAACGCAATTCCGTGCCAGTGACACACATGCTGATCCCAGCACCTTGGGAAACGAGGGGAGCGTTACAATTCATAAAGCACCTGTTGCATCCAAAGCAGTACACAACCATAAGCACTGGTTTCCTTGTCCCCTCCTAAAGGGCACTGTTGCTCTTGAAGGGCAGACTTCCGAGAAGCTCAGCAGGGAACTGCACTTTAAAATAAAGCTGTCAGTGGATGGCCACAGGCCGGATATGTGGATATAACCCTTCATGCTCTGCTGTGTGAGTGGCAGGAGCCTTGCTGAGATTCACTGTGTGGCCTACACGGGGGGGAGGGAGAGTAAATGCACTAATCCAAGATATGCTAAAACTAGTTTAAACCTGAGCTTGGGCTGGATCAAAGAGGACTGCTGCGTGTCATACCCTCACTAGATAATGAATTCACTCCCCGAACAAGAGTGGTAATAAATTGTGCTTGAGATACTGACTAGAGGTTCGTAGGAGTGCTAAAGCATGCTAAAAGACACACATATGGGCTCTCACATGCATGCACACACAGACATGTGCACCAGACAGGACACCCCAGTGCACTCCTACTCACAATCTATTTTCTCTGCTCTTGGCTACCTAAGGCTTCAGGAATGGCCAAAAAAAACAAAATGGCCAGGCGCAAGATAGCACAGGGGTTAGAGGGCTCCACAGCTCCAGCTGAGAGAAAAAGAACTGTGAGTGTTATCAGATAACACATACACAAACACACACACTTGGGAATATTCCTTCTGCTGCCCCAAATGGTAAAAGTAAAGGACACTACCATACAGTAGAATATATGCTACAGGCTATATTTTTGTCACACACATCAGTCTGCCAAGATGTACAGTAACAACACTGTGGCATTTAAAGCTAAACAACTTGCTAATTTTGCAGTCCCAATTTTAATAGTTGATAAGGAATGAGAGTAGCAAGGTCACTGTTTTCTGAATAATGTGTACTATTAGGCTAATTAACAGTATCTCCTTAGGGAAACACTGGTTTAAGTGCTCAACGGTTTATAGAGATTCTTATAAAGATGCCTTGGATTCCAACATCGCATGCCACATTTCATATGAGAGTGAAAAAAAAGAAAAGTATTGCTACAAACACCCTTCTGCAAAGAATATTCTTGCTGTGACTTTTTACATTTTACTGTATGGTCATTTCTAATCTTCAGCAATAGTGCAGTAAACAGGAGCAAGTTGAAGAATTTAAGGAACTGATTGATGCAATTGACAAAATGAGCAAAATATGAACTCAACATGTAAAAGTGGATGAGTCACAGCCAGAAAGATGCCATTCCTTTCACGCTGCGAGAAGAATTCCTCTCTGACTGTGACATTTTAATCCAAAAGATATTACCTCAGAATATCTTTGCCACTTACAAAGCATTAAACCAGCCGTGCTCCGGACTGATAGAGGTCAGCTCAATCAAATTTTCCTCTGTGACACTTTTCACTGCATAGTGCAGGACCTCTCTTTTTCACTGTCAGTGCTCCCTGTGGCTTTCCTTCTGATTTGCTGCTGGAGTCACTGAGTTCATGGAGGATTTGTACAAGGACAGCAGGAAAGCCAGCTTCCCCAGAACTTGACGAAAGAACCACATGTACAGCTTAGAAACATAATTTCTTCTACAGTACATGGTACTGGCTCTTCTGACTTTATTCTCAGATGGCCAGCAATATATCAGAAGACATCTAGAATCTGTCACAGGAGAGACGACTCACTATCATTTCTGATATCTCACATCCGTCGTAACCTGTTTATGAATAAAACCTGCACTTTGTCAAAATCAGTTGTGCTTCTACGCAAAATTCCACACGATTCATGTGTGACACAAACTGTCTCTGCAATTCCTAAAGAGGCAGGGTTAATATTAAGGATACAATAACTAATACATAATATCCTGATATTAATCTTCACCCTTCATTGAAGTTTATGAGAATCATTATCAGTCATTACAGCTGTGTAAACACCGATCCATGAAGCACTGCCTTAACACTCATACAACAGACAAACAGACAAACAAAACAGACAAAACAGACAAAACAACACATACCAGAGGGACAGGGATTAAACCAGATAAGGCTTGATCCCTGTCCTTCATACCTGCTGCATCTTCCCCGTGTTTCAGTATTACAGGTTCTCTGCTTATCTCTATCCATCTGATAAGTGAGGGATGACCAGAGAGTGTGCTGGTTGATGATGTACATGTTCTACCACATTGCAAAATAAATGCAAAAATGTGTAATGCAAAAACTGAACAAAGCAAAACTGTAACAAACTTGACATTACACTGGAATCACTACATCAGTGGGCCCCTTGGTACAGCCGCGCAAAACATATTAAAGCTAAAACTCCTTCTCAGGGATCAGAGCTCCAGCTGGCACATGATGTGTTGAGCTGCGTGGTGGACTATTACTTGATCAAAGCACACTAAAGTGGATTTAAGTATGGGCTCTGCACAAGCCAGCCCAATCTTCTGATGACTATAAGACCTACAAAAGTGAGTATTAAGAAGTTGCCTGAATACACTCGTCTTGAAATAGTGACTGCGTGGTTGGAGATACATGATGTCAGTTGAACAAACCATGTCCATCATCTTTCTGTCTGATCACAATGTCTAGGTAATAAAAGCAAAAAAAAAAAAAAGTGGGACAATTTTACATAATGAGGTTTAATGAACATATAGTAGTTATATCTGTACATACAGTAAATAGGAATATGTTTTAAAATTGTGTATATGCAGCAGCCCTGCAAAGAAATGTAAGCATTCTTAGCTTCTATTCCTGCCCTAGAAATGCAGATGAACTCATAGGCTCCATCAACCCCCTTCTGCGACATGCAAGCTCCATGTATTTCCAATTAGGGAAACATAATTAATCTGCATCTCTGTGTATCTGTGTTGATTATCACACATCTCACAATGAGTTTTGCTATTTGATTGTTCCATAATTAATGCAGAAAGGAATATAGTATAGGCAACAACAGAGAATGTTTCTTCTCTGTCTCAGGATGGCCTCTCAATGACCTCTAAAGTCCCCAACCTCCTGCAGACAAGGTTCAAGATGGTCCACTGCTTTCTGAGAGCATCTTTCCCCCGTGGCTCCATAATGGCTAAAGCAGACATTCCTCTTTTGCCTGCCGATGTTTCCTGACCTCTAAATGACATTACTACGAAAGGATTCCTATCTTCTATGTTCTCTCTGTATCTGCAAAAGAGAGACCCTGCATTCAAGCTTAGCTAGCAGTCCTCTGCCGTGTCATTTTTAGCTCAGCTCAGCACTTGCTGTGAAAAATTAGAAAATGGGTGTGAGGACCCTGTAAAATTTGACGATAATATGGGACATACAGCAAAAGAGGACAGACATAGGCATTTACATTTACATTTATGGCATTTGGCAGACACCCTTATCCAGCGATTTACATTTAATAGACAGGGATAAGCTTTTCCATTTAGTCTTTAGTGTTAGTCTGGTTCTGAGGTGTTATAGACTTTACCTTTAGTTCTAAGCATGTCGTAATATGCAGGCACAAGTGTGAGGTTGCTGGATGTAAGTATGAACTCGAAATACACCATGGCAGGTCTAACCAGCTTCAGTAAAAGCACCGCAAGATAGTCTATATTAATGAAATCAGGAAGCTGGCATGGGTCAAAACCAGAAAAACACAAGACTAAGAGAAACCAGAAACTAGAAAACTAGGCAAAACCACAAGGAAATCAATGCCTAGAATTAAAACCACAAAGAAATCAAAGCTATTAAGATAATTTGACAAAGAGGTGGATGACAAAATACTCCACTGCATGTCAAAGAGAGAAAGAGAAAGTTAACAAGAATAGGATGAAGGTGGGAAACAAGGAACAGGTGCAACTAATCAACAGAATTAATGAGAACAGGAAGCTGTGACCATATAAGAAAAATGAAGCATAAAAAGGGTGGGGGATGCTGGGTCTACTGGATCAAAGATTACTGAATCAGCCTGTATGTGACATTATCTTCCATTATCAGTGATGATGAACATGCACATGAAAACACCAGGAGTTTTTTGTGGCCTCTGTAAGCACTCAGTATAAGGCTAAGATGAATGATAAGCAGGACTGTTTCTCTTTATATGAGTTATAAGGGAGTGTTGCATTATCTTATCCAGCCAATCAAAACTGTGTATTTAGACAACCCATATGTGATG
Organism: Pangasius sanitwongsei; assembly: GCA_037576675.1. Classification (NCBI taxonomy): domain Eukaryota; kingdom Metazoa; phylum Chordata; class Actinopteri; order Siluriformes; family Pangasiidae; genus Pangasius; species Pangasius sanitwongsei. Next base: position 9,590,687 of record CM075019.1, on the reverse strand, counting down.
ATTTGCTCAGAAATATCCAGACTAGAAACCTAAAGGTCCAGTTGCAAGTGTTTAGTCTCCAAGATAAACATCAAGTACACATCTAATATTTGAAAAGAAAAAAAACAATCCAACTGGACAGGTGCTTGAATTAAAGTGTGGTTCAGGCAGCAAGAATTTAAACCACAGCCTTATGACTGAATATAGCGAATGAATAGTTTTGTGCCAGCCTGTTATGATGGCTTGACCTGCTGACCTCTGGGAACAGAGCGCTGATGGGAATATGAGTCTGACTTATGTCCTTGCCTTGAGAGTGAGAAAAAGGGTTAAGACACCAGCATCCCTTTGAAGACTAATAAGAGGACATTCCAAAGGAGCCCTCACAGCACTCTGTCAAACCGAGAAAAAGATCCCAAAAGGATTACAAATGTGATTAAAACTGTGATGTAATTTTCTTGTAGGCCTTTGCATAACTATATCCAAATACAAGGTTAAAAAAATGTAGGGAAAGGTAGGCAATAATGCCGTAACTCCTTATAGAAGAGATAAACTATTTTTAAATGATAAACATACAAGTATGAATGTGTGACATCATTGTTGGCCAGAAGCACAAGCTGGAAAAAAAACTGCACTTATTACAAATGTCTATCTTTCCTTTCTTTAGACACCTGTTGCAGTATCCAAAGTGGAGAGTGTGTACATGTGTAAGATATTATATTGCACAAACATACATATCTATGGTTTCCCACAGAAGTTCTCAGCATTGTGCCAAACACACCTCCATATATACACACACACACACACAGCCATATGAACACATGCAGAATTAAATGGCCTGCTTTGCACTGGGCACATTCACACATCATTTCAAGTTCTTACCAGCTCACTAATGTCCTCTGGAACTTCAATATGAAGTCACAGCTGACAAAATGAGGCATGGAAACCACAATCACAGCCACTGCAACTCATCCACAACTCAGCAAATCAGCTTATTATAAATATGCATCCAATTTAACATGTGCAGTTAATTACACGAATGTGAGGCATTTTACTATAAAAGGAAATGGACTGAAATCTTAGACAGTTTATAGACCCATACCTGACACACACACACACACACATTACTCACCAGTGGCAAAATATTTTAAAGCTTTGCAAGAAAAAGATGGTTTGGGTTCTCTCCTGTAATCAAGAGTGCATGTTATTATTTTCTAAGCGCACTTTCAAATCTGATTCTTCGTAGTAAACCTAGTAACATTTACTGAATGTATGCATCCAGAATAAGTAACATGCAAAGAAAATATATGAAATCAAGGATGTGACAAGTGTCTTTGACAGTAGAATGCAATTTTCCTCAATTTTCTTTCTTTGTTTTCATGCAAACTGTCCATTTTTAAGTGCACTGACTTTGTTTCTGCTTTCTTCTTTTGCTTATGTACGGCTTTAACCAAGCCGCTCTGTGACCTCAGCTTATCACAGACGCAGTCAGAGAGTTAGCCTTAACAGTTATTCATCATTCTCAAAGAGTACAATAAACAAGGCTAAGCTCCAAGTATCGCATGACCACGATGGAATCCACACTACTAACGTCCTTCCTGTTGCTTGTTTTTTAACACACACTAGCATGCACTCTAGTTTTTAAAGGGTAGTGTTACAATAAAAATGGAATCTTCATGAGGATGCTGGCTCGTTTTCAGGCTTTTGGTGGGCACCCAGTGCCATTAACTGAGTTTATTTTCTGGATAAGGCATAAGAAGTGCTTAGTTAAGCTCTTTTAATCAGAAAGAAATGGAAAAGATAATGGATAAGCGGAGGCCAGTATGGAACTGTGTAAGAAAGAAGAGTCATTTGAAACACAGCTGATCACGTACACATACAAAAATAGGCCAAATCCAGTGTCTGTTGTGTGCAGATGTGGTGATTTATGCTCACAGTTTCCACACTGCACTTTGCTCTCATGTACTACAGCAGGACTTTTAGAGGGAGACTGTAAGAGTTTGGGAGGAATGCAGTGATTTCAGACAACAAGCTGCTTTTTCTACTTTAGCTGTCTTCATGTTTATGTGTCTTCCAACAACTATCCCTATAGTATCTCTCTCCTCTCCTGCCAACTGCACACATACACACACACACACACACACACACACACACACACACATTTATAGGGTATATGGCAAATAAACCTATTCAACCTAAAATCCAAATTTTGCAAAGCTTTTTGTATTGTGATGTATAGATAGAAGTGCCAGGTGCTTCTCTAAGACATGGATATGACTTTACTATTAGCTGTGTATCACTCTCTGAATTCTGCAGCCCAGCTCTAAGGCTTACATTGTGTGATTTTTTTTTTCAAGATTTTATCTTCATTGTAGCATATACAAATGGGACGTTGTTTGTCACACAGTGTGAAAAGATAAAAGAGACCAAATAAATGTGCCTGTCAGATGTCATGAAGAATTTCTGTCAGGAGACAATAATTGGACAATGCATAGTGTGGGCAGTGTCACGATTTGATATGCTTATCAGAAGCCTTGTTTAAGCCTATTGTTGTTTACTTTCCATGGAAAACTATTTGTAATGCCGCCATCAAATAGGCTGAGACTTTACTGTCATCAGCATGGGGTGAGTGACTATATTGTTTCACACTTGTTTAAATCTGATGGCAAACTAGGTTGTAAGTTAAGAAAATGTCCAAAAGAAATATTTCTGAAACAAACTTAGGTGATGAAAGATGCAGGTGATGAAAGCTGCACTGGGTATGCTAAATTGACCTGTGTGTGAACAACCAGGATAAAGTGTTTACGTTTATGAATGAATATGTATAATGTATGTAATCTAAGGTTGCACCAATATCTTGCTTAAAAGTGTAAAAACATAGCTAAAAGGTTGCATCTGCCTTGCCACTGAATGTCACATATTAATTATAAACACTGACAAGGACGGATTCCTTTAATAAACACACACATAGCTCTTATAGAGTTCATACTGCTTCATTTACAAAACCGCACTCTGTGTAATTTTAGACAGCTCATTAACTTGTAAATGCACAGTGTACCACGCCCTTTTGCAGGAAGTCATGCGATAAAGCAGGAAGCGATGTCTATTGTCAGGGCCAGGAGAAAGGAAGTTCGGTTCACGCTGATACAGTCTGTGTCTGGACCCAAAGTTAAGAAATCTTCTCCTTCAAGGCCGCTTGAAACATCCTAAGAAGACATTATAGTACACGTATTTCCCAGGATTTATTTTTGAATAACATGGTTAATTCCATCTCATAGTGCAATATGTTTCCTATTTAAATGGAAGAGTGGAGCAGCTGGCACATTGCTCGGAAGATCATAGATTTCATGATGAAAGTGATGCTATAGCAATGTTGTAAATTTCACCGTTTCTTTTGGCTCAGTATGATAATCGATTTAACAATGTGGAAACACTGAGTGCGTGAGTTAACAAGACAATAAACAACAGTAACAATGCACTGTTACTTGAGTGACCAACTGTTAATAGTGCATGCCAAGTGAAAACATTTGTAATAAAGCTTAAAAAAAATAACAGACTTACACAAGTGCTCCTCATAATTCCAAATTATGACTTCATGGTAAATATTAACATTATTTTACAAAGATATCAGCTGAAGGAGCGGAAAAGTGGTTCAATGTGTGTAAAAGAAGTGTAACTGAATACTGTAGTGTTTCTTTTCTCAGAAGTTTAACCAAAAACTGAGGTATTCTGAGGCCATGATGTCTCTTAGGATTGGTCAGGAATCGACTTTCCCAATACAACCTCAGGCATAAATGTTTGGCAACCTGGAAAACCCTTCACATGGTTAAATGTTAACATTTTGCACTATATAGTTCTGAAAACTACAGGCTTTCCTGAACTGAAATATGTTTCTTTTTTGTATGTATCTCAACCAGAACCTAATCATAGCATTTTAAAGTCTGCTTACAAAAG
>CM075019.1:9532529-9570784 GCA_037576675.1 Pangasius sanitwongsei | reverse complement strand
TGTGTGTGTGTGTGTGTATATATATATATATATATATATATATATATATATATATATATATATATATACACACATATGACAGCGCTGTGTTCCATATGAACAAGAGATTTTTTTGCGATTTGCACACTGGAGTGTTATCAGTATGCTATTAGCCCCCCACCATCCCACATTTCCAACATCTTTTTTTTTTTTTTTAAATAAAAGAAACAAAAAATCAGTATCAGTTACTCTGATTGGACTCAAGCAAACAGACTTGAAAAAAAAATAAACAAAGAGAAGATGAACAAATTTGCAGACATTGCATACATCAAAAAAGTTTATCTTTTGCAAAGGTTTGACTGAAGCCACTTTATAACAGTGTATGAGCTCTGTGTAACATGCAGGAAACCACTGCCGCCACCACCAGCATTAATACATTATCATCATTCACTTCATTAATGAGCTAAATGTAGCCACGTTCTCTTTTCACCACCGGATACTTCTTTTTACATTTACACATGAAACAAATTTTGGTTCCAGACAAAGGCCGGCGTTTAGGCTGTCTGTTTTCACTGCCTCAAAATAGGACTAAAGACTATTGTAGACTAAGTAGTGCCATAGAATTGTTGGTGCTTAATCTAATGTGTTGAAGTCCCTGTCCGGCTGAAACAAATGAGACCCCAATTGTGTAAAATAGGAAATATGCCAAGGACCTGCTTGTCTGGCAAGAAAATAAATTAAAGACTAATTACCCTGGACAAAAGGTCATATGGCATGTTTCCACTTTACAGCCACGTCCTCCCCTCTCCATCAAGGCTTACTTCTTTCATATTTTCAAGACACATTTTAGCAAAGGATAAGGGTTTTGGTGGCTTGCAACTAGCTTGATGGAAGATTGTTACCATATGACGGAGGTCTGTCAACTTTCACTGAAGATGTTCAATGTCAGTAAGACAACAGCTTCTGCATTTACTCAATAGTCTGCAAGCTGGAATCTTCCTAACAGGCAAGACAAGAAGAGCTGCTTGGGTTCAATTCCTCAAGGTGACCTTTATGAAATTATGGTTACAGAAACTAAGTGATAAGAAGTGCATGTGCAGATGAGCAGGGTTAACTACTGCGTGTGTATGTGTGTGCCCGTGTCCAGATGTGGTACGTGTGTGTTCCTTTTGCCTCCCTAAGAGCTAGTTATGCTGCACTGCTAAAGGAACACCAAAAGAAAGGAGAGCAGGGAAGGGTCGAGGGAGTCTAGCAGCTGGAGATAGTTTGCGTGCCTTTACAAATGGATCAGCTGAGCCTTATGTGTAATGTGGGGGAAGCAAGGCCAGGCGCATATCTAATAAGTTTGGGGTGGACATGGATGAATTCTCTTTCTAGTATTATGATGATGTAGTGGCATGTAGATGGCATGGCAGAAATAATGCCATTAATGATGTATTCCCCATGAACTAAGTGAAAAGTAAAACAGTGTATAGTCTCTCATTGAAGCAATTAGACAAAAATGTCTTTCACACTATTTATTTAAATCCACAGTCAAATAAACAGTTGAAGGTAAAGTATGTCTAAACAGTATGCAACTAAAGGTACTGATAATGGAGCACCACAGGATATTTGGACATTTAGTGGTATGGAGTATGGACTCAGGACATAGCTATTATGAAGCACATACCCAAACAATCGCATACTATTTTTACACTAGAACTATGTTTTTAAAAGTTTTAATGACAACAACAGTCATAGTGGGGACTTAAACAGCTGCATATGCTGCTTATTAGGTAGAGTTGGCCAATGTTAAAGAATTTTAAAACAGTTTGGCCAAAGCTAATTTTTCCAGGTTTGCCAAAGTAAATTTAGCTTAGTATATTCGCTGGGCTTGGGAATGCCAAAATCAAGTTAACATTAGTTATCAGGAACCAAAACTCACTGAGAACCGGAATTTTTGAACTGTAGGAAGTCCAAAAATTAAGGAATCAATCTGGGACAGTAAAAAACATATAACACAGTATCAGGACAAACAGATCCCTGGTGTGTTTACACACTTGGCGCCATTGATTTATGCAAGTGAACACAGCAGTTACACTCAGGTGCAGAGCAAAACAACTGGTCCAAGGCCTGAGGGTATCTACTGCTCCCATACTAAAGAAATAGTATGTCCTTTTCCAGTTGATCCTCAGGCGTCCACAGATCTAGCTAACATTAACATTTGAAAAAATATAAACAATGAAAAACAAAAGAAAATATAAATCCACAAAAGATACAATAACAGTTTCCATGATGCAGTTTTAACCAGGATTTTTCATAGCATTTCCAGAATGAATGGTGTAATCAGCATAATTAGATGTAATTTAATGTGAAAGTTAAAAGTGCCAGATATAGCTAGTCTGTTTGCTGGTATTATTTGCGTAGAAATTCAGTGATTAACTTCGACACACCAAGAGGTTAATCGAGTAGCTACCTTTTTCAGTGGGAAAGCACAACAATTTCCCTTGGCAGTCATCTATCTTTTGCCTAAAATAAACCTGATCTCATGGAAAATACAAAAAAAAAAAAAATTCAAATGAGCAGAAGTGACTGAGGGCAAGGTTGTTTGATTTCATATGAATGAAGTCATGAGAAAAGGTTCAAAAGGCTCATTTTCACACATGAGCTGTTGGCCTACAAATATAATCCCTATTCCATGCTATAGATATCTGAGTGAAAGTCAGGACAGTCCAGGGTTAAAACCATTTTAGTGACAGTCACCATTTTGAAAAGTCACAATAAAAAAGTGCAAGAAAATGGTGGAAAATATGACATTTTGTCCAAATAATATTAAATATTGTTGACTAAAGTTGATTAGATCAAATCACAGAGACATGGCCTCTAAAATATAATCAAATCCAGATTTCTGCATCAGAGAAGAATAAAAAAAAATCAACTCTAAAATTTGAAGCAGTTATGAAAGCATTTCCCTTCCAACATACTCCAGATGCAGAGTCCATTGTCTCCTTTTTCTGTCCTCTCCCAAGTTTTATAATTGCATTGGCTGGTGGACAATATGTGTTCCTCACAGGAATTCTCTATTTTTAATCACAGATATGAATCTCAGCCAAGCTGTACAGCTCACTCTGCCTTTATCTAATCAGTAAGAAGTGTTAGCTTCCTGCCCTGCGATCTCAAACAAGAGGAAGTCATTTCTTAACTGATGATGTAGTCTACCTTCAAATCATGAACTCGTAGGTCACCATGTAATCCTACAAGCAATAGAGCTCACGAGACAATCTATAATCTGTCCTCAAGGCCTGTTCCGAGCACTTTCTACGCTCTCAGAAAAAAAAGAGTACTAAGCAGCACCTTTGCTTTTCACTGGGGTGGTTCCCTCAAGGGTACATCTTTTATAGTATATTAGTGCGCACCTTTAATGGATCCTTTTCTTTTCAGAAAAGGGGGATATAGCGTACCTTTAAAGTATTACTCTAAAAGCTAATAAAGGTACAAGAATGGTCCTTGGTTCCTGAGTGGAGCAACAGGAAAGTATTCACCTTATCATCGAGAGATTGTAAGTTCAAATACCGATGGCATCACAGGAGTAAAACTGGCGCTCTGTGTGGGAGGGATGCCATTACTGACTATCCCTTCTCTATCACAGCAATTCTAACCAATAGTGGGTGCCTTTGTGCTCATGTGTGTGAAACAGGACATACAGCATTTTAGACAACTTAATCATTTGCTCATATTAATCTAGCTATAGCAGCCATGCTAACCTTCATGTTAGCTAATCTTGCAGGCTTCACTCCATGACCTTTGTGTCTTTGCACCAGCTCGCTTTGTTTCATCCATAATCCAAATGATTGAGAACCCATTAGGGCTCAATATATACAGCAGCCAGATTCATTTACATGCAAAGTGTGTCAGTTTAATAAAGGCTGCCAGAAAGCTTGATGCCTACGTGGCAGGAACTAATAAGAGTCTAATAAGAGAGGCAAGTCAGGCAAACCTTTAATTAATTAAGTCTTAATTAAGACCTGCTTATAGAGGCCTGCTATATGAATACAGCTTGATGCATAGTGTACAAGAAGAACCAGAGAGATACTCTAATAATTATACAACTGTTATATACATAATTATAATTATAATTATACAAATACTAGTTATTTATACCTTTAAGCTGTTCAGTGCTTGATTCCGATTGGTCAGAATGTGTTATTTAATTTTCCATAACAGTACTACTCTGACAGTAGTTCCAGCTCCAATGCGTATATTTATGCACTCTTTCTAATATGTTATCATTTCAGTAGTAACAACTTACATAAGGTCTTGTATGGCAGATGCGCCACATAAACAGATTAATATAAGAGGAATAAAACACTTTGGGATGTGCTAATGTAGGTCTGCTTCACATCGTGCCTCATAAAATATTACCATATATTTCCTTTTTTTTTTTAGTCTTGGTACTGATACCGAAGAAAAGACAGCTGAACATAAGGTATTGAATGCAATCAGTCATGAGGCATTTCTGTCTGATCCAGAACACATAGCTAATGCACTCAAAATAGGTTTGACATGAAAATAAAAACGGGTTCAAATTCTCCACTTTGGTTAGACCTATTTGATCATTATCGCCGCAGACAAAAAGGTTTGTATAAAAGCACATTAGTGTTCTGACAAGGGTGTGGGATTTGAAAGGACTGTGTAGCTTGGCTCAAAGAACGACTGGCAATTCAATTTTGCTGATTACAGAAAATAAATTCAGTAAGAACTGGCGCACACACTCCAAGTCTCATAGCTGGGAGCGTTTCTGTGACATTCTCTCGTGTGTCTGCATGCCAAGAATCTTTTCTCATTTACTAGCTATTACTTATTAGTTTTTTGTTTCTACTGTACATAATAGTTAGCATTTGTGAGGAAGTAGGCACACTCAGCTCATGAAAAGGGAAAATGTAGCTGCTGAGTATTACCCCCAATTTCCTTTGAGGTGAAAAAAATGACTTTGTGGGTTCCTTTAGTTGGTCGGAAAAGCTGTATTTAGACCTGTTTAGATTAATCGGCGAGTAGAATGCCAGACTGGAACGCTGTTTGCTGGTGATTAAAAGCACTGTGCTGGGAATCACACCACCAAGGCTGTTGATAACATTTTTCCATACAGTAGAACATATACAGTTTTACACACCTGCTCAGACTATATAACCTATAGAGCAGTATGTGTAACTTGTTTCAAGACTGTCCAAAAAGACGAAAAAGCAGAACAAATTTAAAGCCGCAGGTTTAATTTCGCCAGTTCTCCAGCAGTGACAAGGTGAGAGGTGAAGGTATGATTCTAAAAATAGCACAAAAATAGACTGGCCTCATTCCCTTACAGCCTTTGTCCTATTCCTGCATCTTGTACCTCTGAAGCCGTCACCCAGGGGACCGGTTACCATGGTCACCTGATTTCCGAATCTAGCTAAAAGCCCTGTTATTATCAGGTTGGGGGATGGTAGACATACTATCCCAGACACTATGCTCCAGTGCTCAGACACACTGCAAACACACAAAATTGTCATCTCAAATCTAGTGTTAATGAGATAAAGAGAGAGAACCAGAGAGGGAGAAGAAGGGAGTAAAAGAAAGGAGAGAGTAGTAAGGTTACAGAGTTTATGTCTTTATGAAAAAAGCAGTGTTAACGAATCCATTTGTTTCTGGTTTAGTTTGAAATTGTAATAAAACCCATAACAGTATTACCCATGCATTCTAATATGCGGCGTTTTTTTATTGTAACATTTTAAAAAAGTATTCTTCCTAAAACAACCAAATCGTTAAAAAACAGTAACAATTTACAGTCTGTTCGTTTCCAATAAAAATGAAGACTTTGAAGTCAGTCTTGTTATTTCATCTTAATTTTTATAGATTATTACATCCCATTGGACTAGGCTTTAAAAATGGTTTTCCAAGCAGAAGCAGGAAAAGTGCTCCATTAGCTAGTTCCATTAGTAACAACGCAGTCCATCATGTGAAAGTCAAAGAAGAAACCGACTGTTTCTCTACTTCCCTGAGCCGGAGGAACACAAACCTTCCCACTGCCTTTAAATTTGACCTCGAAAAAGGACGGAATACATTCATTTCTTGAATGGGGGTAGTGTGCGTGTAGGTGTGTGTGTGTGTAGGTGTGTGGGTTTGGTTGGCTGGGTTGATGATGAATGGTCTGAGAGAGGAAGGAAGTCTACTGTAAGCCAAAGCCACTGTCTATGAGGGAAGAACAGGATTTTTATATTTTTTGCCAATTTCCTTCACATATATTAATATGGCAATAGCCACAATAGTCTATTCACTACTTTTACCATTAATTAGCACTCAGCACCAGAATATCCTCATTCCTCAATAATCAAGAACAATATTCATGTTTTGTTGTCATGGGATATATTACAAGCTCTGCTGTGTGGACATCCCTCTCTGAAATCGATACTGTGTGGAAAAAAGCACTAGCTGTTGCAATTACCCTGAGACTTGGGTGTGTCTTTATTTCTGACCTTTTTTTCTGGCCTGATTCCATTCTAACCTAACCTGAATGCAAATGAAAGCCAGAATCCAAATGGGAGAATCAAAAGCACTTTAGCCTTTTTAACCTTGTTAACGTCATTGTGCTGTAATCTTAAATGAAAACTTACCTAAAATCAGCTACTCTTGGTTCAGAAAACATTTATTAGGATTTCAGAGACCAAAACTCATATCAGCATCCTGGTATATTAAACACTGACCTCATTTCTAATAGGATTTCTTTGGGCTAACCAACCAGCTAAGAGATGACTGGTACAGTACTCATGGATGTAACTAGAGGAGATTGATTTCAAGTCAAGTGGAGTTTATTGTCATTTCAACCATATACAGCCAGTTAGTACATAGTGAAACGAAACAACGTTTCTCCAGGACCAAGGTGCTACATAAGACAGACACAGAACAACACAGAACTACAAGGGACTACAGAAATTTATACATAAAGTGCACAGGTGCAAACATGTGCAGACAGCACAAGACAGGACAATGACTACTGGGACAGACAATGGGTACAGTAAGTCCCAGTGCAGCGCCGACCAGTACACAATTCTATTGAAAGTCAATCTAGTGAGGATAGTGCAAAGAGTACAAGAGTACAATATAAGTAGCTGAAATAGCTGAAATAGTGTAAACATAAGAGCAGCAGCCTATGTACAGTATAATAATATAATAAATAATATTGTAGCTGAAAATGATAGCTGAAATGTAACTGTATGTAAATGTAGCTGAAAATAAATAATTTACTGAAAATGTACAATAAAATTTTGAAATAATATTTAAAAGCAAATAGTGAAAGCTAGCAGCATCCTGATACATACTGATGTAAGACGCGATAGAGCTCATCTCTCACTGTAGTACGATGGTGAAAGAAGCACAGAGTTTTTTTCAGTAAGACGTCTGCTTTCCCCTACTCCTGTAGGGAATAATGTGTAAGTGTGTGTATGTATGTGTATGTGGGGAAATCACAAAGAAAATCACACAAGCCACGTACATTCTGTTCTGGCCTGATAAGTGCACGTGTGTTTTCAGGGTTTATAGGAAGGATGTATGATGGAGAAGTTCTTGTTTTTGTGTGTTTGAGTCTAAAGCTGATTGTCGAGGCAGCTGGAAGAGTCGAGGAGTCACATTCTTCTAAGGTGCCCATGTTTGATGTGACCTTGTTGTTCATTTGCCCACTAATCTTAAGCACAAAGCAGACACACAGACAGAGAGAGAGAGACAGACAGAGAGAGAGAGAGAAAATACTGTAGTGACTGTAAAATGTGCTCCTCCAGGCAAGGCAATGAGTAGGCAACAAACTGCTGTCTCCTTAACAAGACCTTAAATAAGACACAACAAGATGTCAGACATGCCAACAAGGACACATACCATTCCTTACACCCCCTTTCACTCTTTTCTCCCTAGCACTTCCACAGTAACCATGGTAACAAGCACAATTCATTGCTGATACCCCACACTGCATGCAGATGTCTCTATCTCACTGTGACACTCCCTACATATCTCACTTGACTCATATCCCTGTCTATATCCCTCTCACTGCCTCCCCTCCTGTCTCACGTCACTGTAACACATGTACTGTAAATGCATACAGCCATTTTATGTGAAGGCCATGTGTACCACAAACTCATGGAAAGTTGCAAGGTTTTGGACAATAACAGCAAGAAGAACAAAAGAGCCATCACTTCCATAACAAATGTATCTATGTTGATTCATAAGAACAGCAGCACTCAGCTCATAAACAGCTAGTTCTCCAGCAGTATGCATTGCACACGGGCTTCTACGGCTCTAATGAAGACATATGGCATTTATAACATTAGTAATCCACAGAATCTGAAATCTGAATATGCCACACACCTAGTAGTTGAATTTCAGCAGTGTGTGAATCAATTCTTTGTGCATTACTCAACAGGCTTGGTATTAGACTCTTATGTAAGCATTCCAACTACCATCACACTGCAGAGTACTTAGCATCAGCCAAAAGGCCAGACATCTAATCAGATGCGTGCTTTGTTTGATCAGCGTGAGCACATCTGTACAGTGTTTGAAGACTGTTTGCAGATAAGGTTTATTAGTAAGGAGGAAATCATTTCCAGCTCATCAGGTGTGTAGAGGTTCAATCCAGTAGCAGTAAGGTTTGCTCCTGGATGGCTGGATAGAGTACCTACGCATCTGCTCCATTCAAAGGGATACAACAAGCCCAGGTTTCCAGAGCAAGAATTTTGCCACAAGGCAGTAGATATTTCTGAACAGACCCATAACAAAACCAGAGGAAACTGCTGGATGATTTACTGAAACTTGCAAGTGGACGAGTCCAGGATATGAATAGTTACTGTGAAGGCAAAGTGCTTTACTGAAGATATATGACTGGGTAAGTATGGAACTTCAGTCCAAGCATCCTACTTTGGGTTCAACTTGGACTCGGAGGGGACTGTGGTTTATAGACTCTTATACCACAGCACTGGTGAATTTTCAAATCTGACTGATCAGAAGGTGCTGGTTAATTGTCTATAACAGCAGCCCTGACAATAGCGCCAGCTGTAATTCAGATCACAGGTTTATATTTATGTGCTCACTCAAATACATTATTGTTTCTGTAATAACAACTCATTTAAAGAGACCTGTATGGCAGATGATCTACAAAATCTAAGGCTAATTATAAACAGACGTTTAAAAAAAGTGTCGCTATTTAACAAAGAAAAACATATATTAATTGATATGATGGAGCTTTCTGTAAGGAAATGTTTATGTAAGGAGTCTCAGGTATAATGGTCAGGGAATGGGAAAAACTTCTGGACAGAGGACCTTGCACTTTGTGGTTTCTTGCTAAAATTACAAACTTTTTTTATTATTATTTTCTTGTCTTATTAGCTTTGGAGGCTGGTGAACGAACAACTGTTTATAGCTGTTTGTAAGTGATAAAAGAAACTAACTTGCAAATGTTCCACAACATTAACTAGGTCTATGTAACTATACAGATAAAGTAAATTTTAAAATGCAATTATTGGCAAAAAAAAAAAAAAAATCCACCATAGGAAAAAAGTGGTTACTGAAAGTGAGTGAGTATTACTAAGCACCTGGACAAAATGATAGAGCAGAGGTTGCTTTTATGAAGAACAGGTCATAATTTCCACTGTGCATTCTGGTTATAATCCGTAAATGTTCAAGGGCCAAATGATTCTTAAATCATTAGTCGTTACAGACTCTGGCCAGATAGCTATAAGGCAGGAATATTGGAGCTGAATGGAACAATTGTAAACAGTGGACCATTGAGTATATACATAACTCGTAGGAGGTAGACTATAGCTTAAACACCCAAAGGTTTGGAACTGCCAGGCATGTCATGCAATCTAAAGAGCTGCCACTAAAATCAGAGGCAAACAATTTCACCTTAAAGGGAATAATGAGCATGTATTAAACTTCCCTTTCTTTCCAGGTTGGCAGTAAGTGGTGTAAGACGTTGAGCCAAATACATGCGGTCCAAATCCAGCTACTGGAACTTTTTCTCCTGTTTCTAATGCTTTTCAGCATCACTCACTCATTTGATCAGCCTGAGGAGACATGAGGTCAACAAGCCCCTTTTCTAGTTTCTGGAAATATATGAGGGAAAAGAAAGGACCAAGCCAACACAGGGATATAAAGCCTACTGTGTTGTATTCCTCTGTAAACGTCACTGTATTAGTGAAAAGGCAACACCAAAAAGCTTGTAAGACCCTGGTACACAGGAAATCACTTTGAGAAAGACTTTTAGCAATCTTCCCAGTTTTGTTCATTTTTTTGTACTCTACACTCTTAGAATACCTCAAGGGTTCTGTGGATAATTAAAGTTGGGCTTACACTGTATAATTTTCAGACAATTTAGACACAATTTTACTGTTACTCGCAATTTTTTTTGCATTGAGACTAAATCTCATGTAAATCCAAAGGTAAATCGCAATTAAATCACAATTTGTGAGGGAGTAAATGATGCCTGAAAAATGCATTTAATCAACCTGTCAGAGGTCACAACAACTTTTTGAGGTCAGAAAATTTAATTAGACTTTGTGTAGTGTGAGCAGTGTCACAATCTGATCCCACGATATACACGCTAATTAAAGCCATCAGTAAATGCCTATCTGTGACTTTGCTATCAGTGTGGTGTAGTTGTTTGTTAACTACATTCCCATGCTGGAGGCTACAGTGACAGCTCGTTTCATTAATCCAACAGCAAACTACATTATTTCTATTATATTCAGTATTATATTGTTTACATTACCTTAATAGTCTCTATTCTTGTAACAGCAGAAGATACTAACCTAAGGCAGTCGTGGTAGTCGTGGCCTAATGGTCCGAGAGTCGGACTTGTAACCCGAAGGTGAACCAGAAGGTCGTGGGTTCGATTCTCGGGTCCGGCAGGGATTGTAGGTGGGGGGAGTGAATGACCAGCGCTCTCTTCCACCCTCAATACCATGACTGAGGTGAGACCCTTGAGCAAGGCACCGATCCCCCAACTGCTCCCCGGGCGCCGCAGCAAAAAAGGCTGCCCACTGCTCCGGGTGTGTGTGTGTGTGTGCGCACTTGGATGGTTTAAATGCAGAGCACAAATTCCGAGTATGGGTCACCATACTTGGCCACAAGTCACTTCACTTCACTTAATTTCATTGTACTTGTACAACAACAAAAAGTCAATCTATTCTATTCTACTCTATTCTATTTTATTCTAAACGTGTTGTCAGAAAAGCACATACGCATCCCAGGTAATGAAAGCGGCGCTAAGTGAAAAGTGTCTATACGTGTCTATATTTTTTGGTTTATCTCTTTGTTTTGAAGTTTCAGTAAATAAATCTGCACACTGAGCACACTGCCTGCTTGCCAACATTTCAGACTGAGGTGACTAGTGTTGAGGTGTTGTACAATGTGAGCACATCTCCAATATAATAGGACAGTGGTAGTTCAGTGGTTATGATGTTGGACTATTGATCAGAAGGTCATGAGGTCAATCCCCAGCACCACCAAGCTGCCACTGGTGGGTCCTTGAGCAAGGCCCTTAACCCTCAACTGCTCAGTTGTATAAATGAGATAAGGGTGTCTGCCAAATGCCATAAATGTAAATTTTTACTGTCACATCTAGACAGTGAGTTTTGTAGTGTGAGCAGTCGTCAGATGACAAGAGTTGTCTAATAGTACAGTGTAAGCCTTAAGAGTTTTACTTGGACCCATTTCTAATAGGTAAACACGGTCTGCTGTAGGGTTCTACATAGAATCTTGTGATCACAGAGAGATCACACAGAGTTGTTTCTCAATGTTAAAGTAGAGCCCTTTCCTGTTCATCTGTACTTGGTACAGGCACTGAGCTATCAAGTATCAAAGCTGAAATGATCTCTGATGGAACAGACCTTTTCACTGCACTCATACACTTGCTGTTTGCCCTATTAACCTGCTTGGAGTTTCAGACCAAAATGACCAGAGTTCAATAAGGGGAAGTGTGTACTCACATTTATATCTAAGAGCCACTCAGAGATGCCAACACAAACAAGCTGACCTCATCCAGGTCAAGTAACTATGAATCAACTCAGCATATGGTTTGGAAAAAGGCAGTAGGCTTGTCTTCCCATAACAAAGAGAATTCAAGCTATTAGGTCCTTTTTACTTAAAACAAACCCCTCAGATCAGTACTGGGTATTTGGTGGCAAGATGGGAGAATATGTGGTGTTTTTCATGAGGACCAGTAATATGGCGATGAGCAGAAGACGTCAGTGAGGTTGGCTTGGAGTTGGCAGAACATGTGTGTGTGTGTGTGTGTGTGTTGGAAGAATGAAAGTCAGAGAACAGACCACCAGAGAGACTTTGGAATTAGTGTCTGTGCTGGACAGGGCATGATAGGAATACTCTGGGTGCCTGACAGTCTACAGAAGGCGGATTGGTTAAGCCAACCACAGTTTATGGAAAACTTTGTGTGTCAGTATGTGAAAGATAAAGAAAGTGCAGAGGCAAGGGTAGCTCAAAAGAAATGGGTATAGAAAATATGCATGCATATGTGATTTTTTTCCCCCATATGTGTACATAAGGGAAGTACAACTCAGTTAATAATTTAAAAAAGTCTATGACCATAAGGTAGAAAAAGCATCAGAAATTAGCAGGCCCACATTGCAGCTGCACGCGTAATCCAAACCAAGCTTAGGGCTAAGCACTCCTTATTAAAGCATATGTCGCAACTTGTTCATTAAATCAATATAGTTCTTATTATTGCTGGCTACTTCTGCAGTGAGCAGTAGCCTTTTTGATAGAAAAAAGCTTACAGCATGTTAAAGTAAGAGACATGAGAAACTGAGTGATTGTGTACACCTGCACATCTGTGCAATTATCAAATCAGCCAATCATGTGGCAGCAGCACAAAATCATGCAGATACAGATTAAGAGCTTCAGTTACTGTCCACATCAAACATCACAAGACAGAAAATGTGACTTTAACCATGGCATGATTGTTGGTGTTACATGGGCTAGTTTGAGTATTTCAGAAACTGCGGATCTACTGGGATTTTCACACACAACAGTCTCTAAAGTTTACACGGAATGTTGCAAAAAAACCAAAAAACATCCCGTGAGCGGCAGTTCTGCGGGCGGAAATGGTCTGGAGACTGACCAGACTGACAGGAAGGCTACAGTAACTCAAATAACCACTTTTTACACCCATGTTGAGCAGAAAAGCATCTCAGAACACACAACACACCGAACCCTGATGCAGATGGGCTACAACAGCAGAAGACCACATCAGGTTCAACTCCTGTCAGCCAAGACCAGGAATCTGAGGCTCACCAATAATGGACAGTTGAAGACCAGGAAATGTTTTTCCAATCTTCAACTGTTTTGATGAACAGTCTATGACAGAGATCACTATCATTCTGTTTAAGACTGAAACAAAGACAGAGAAAACATGAGACACAGGGAAAAGTGATACATGTAGGGTGGGAGGAAAAAGATGGATAGCCAGAAATGGCCTTGATTAAGAGAGTGTATGGAGAAAGAGAATGAGACAAATGTGTAAGTGTGTAAGAAGAGTGTAAGAACTGAGACAGATTAAACCACTTTCCAGTCACTTCTCCTGATTTGCCCTTATGTGCAACTCAACGAGATTTTAATTTCATACTCTTTTGGATTATTGTCAGATGCTGGCCTGTTTTTCTGCATTCAGCCCACCATTCTGGTCATTCTTCATTTCTCTAGCCAGGGAATTTAGATTATAGAAGTTGGCAACACTGGAGGAAGGGCAGGGTAGAGTGTTTGTTGAAGAGAATTCACACTTGCCCCATACTTGCACTTTCTCACACAGTTAAAAGCAAACTTTAGGAGCCCTACACAATGACAGCTGAATGTAGGTACAGTCCAAAATGTTTGGGCTACATTTGATCCCAACCAACTGTGCCATTCAGGGCTTTACTAACAAGAGCAGAGGCTGTGTTATTGTGGCTGGTGAGAAGATAGGAATGGAAAAAAGCAAGGCTAATCCTTGTTTATATGTCAGATTTTGGAAGGGGGGGGGGCACATGGTCACAGTTTTGGCACATGGTCACTCTAATTGGTGATTTAGAAGTTCTTCTGGTGAGAGGCAAGCAGCTGGAATAACAAACAGGATTATGACCAATATATCTCCAATACAATGGTATCAATCACCTCAAGAGTTAACTTAGACTATCCTTTTGCAGATCCACTTTCATCGTGAGAATGCATGTGCGAATTTAGCCAGAAGAAATAAAAAAAAAAAAACAACAATATATCATAGTGTCATTGAGTCTGTCTCAGAAGCAAAATAAGTACAAACAGCATACTGGGAACTCCTGCTGACCTTCTGGAAAATAAATAACTTGGAAGAAACATTTAGGTTGAGACACAACAATGGAAAATTGAGCTTTTTGAATAAGGAAGAAATCCCATGGTGTTAGATCCTGGTGTAAAAAGTAATGTGAGGTGTTTACTGTATATACCATTGTAACAATTAGTCTGAGAATAGTGTGTTCAGTGTATTAGTTAGCTTTGCATTTGGTAGTTACATTGCTTTTTAAATCTCTTTGTGTTGTCACGATGGAAAGGAATTCCAATGAATGACATCAATGGCCAGAATTTTCTAAGCTGTCCTCCCTTCTGTCTTTCAGGTCACAGCTATAGCTAAAACATGGCATCAGAATGAGCCACCTGCTGTCAGGACAGAGTGTCATGCTGTTCATGCTGTTATCTTTGTTTAATTAAAAACACACTGACTAAATCTGACACTGTGGGAAAGCTATTGCTTCAGAAACCCGTCAGCCTTAAAGACACACCCCGAGACCACCTCCTGGCCCATATTACCAGGCCTCTACCATCTTTCTCTGAGCCCAAAGAATCTTGCAAATTCATACAAATCCACCTCAGCACATCAAAACTAAAAAGAAAAACAAGAGTTCAGACAATGGTGAAACTGAACCAGGAACAAAAGCAATGATCCAGGGAAGAAAAGAAGACACTGCAAATTTGTTAAATAAATAAAGAGGTTCTCTCTCCCAAAGCTGATATATGCATTGCTGCCCAACTAAGTGGAACTACAGCAACATAGGAAATTCATTGTATACATGAAGTAAGTGGGAATTTTTTCCCCACTGGGACCTCAGATTCTCTGTTCTTGGTAATCCCTAATCTTAGCAGTCAGCACCAGAATTGTTACCACTACTGGTAAAGATGGGGAAAAGGGCCATAAAAAAAGTCTTTGTGGTTAATTAGCTTAGTCTCACACTGAAAATTAAAAAAAAAAAAAAAAAAAAACTTTCACCACACATAGCAAAGACATCTAGGACAAGTGCTAAATATTGGAATTATTCTGAATTATTCTATTTAGTCCAATCCCCTTTGTAAAGTGTGTGGTAGAACAACTCACTGTGATCAAATGTAAACTATAAAAAAAAAATTTTTTAAAATGCTAAATTGACAATAAAATAAAAAAAAGCCTGATAAATCTCTCAATTGAGAAGGCCAACATCATTCTTTTGAAAAAAAAAAAAAAGGTTTTTTGAAGGGTTATTGGAAAGTTAAGGGTTCATAGCTTCCTAAATGGGTTCTACTTGGAGCCTCTGAAAACCGTCTCTTGTATTGTTTTCCATGGAAGCTTCAGTTCCCTGAGACGAAAAAAGTGAATATTTAAAACCCTAAAGTCATTTTCCGTTTGACTCTTTGGGGATGGCTAAGAATGATTAACTATACAAAGAACCTGTAGGAACCCCTTTTAATTGGTAAGAGTGTACATTAATAAGTTCATATTAGTGGGGTATTTGTGAAAGAAAACATGTCAAGCAGAAATTTCAGAATTTGAACTCTGTGTGTGTTACTCCTCTCTAACTTAATTTAACCTAAGTCCTCTTTAACTTATTGGTATTCTTAGACCCTATACAGTGTGTACAAGCATGAGGGTTTTTTTCCACACTGAATCCACTAAACACTGCAAATGTTAATGTAAATGCAAAAAATAATTGAAAAACAAAAGAGAACACATGAAGGGAAAAGAAACTCTTTGCCATGTGGTAGCAAGCAATGGACTGAATGAGACATCGCACCACCCACAAAGTCCCGTTATCTGCACATATTATAACTGTTTGGATTGTGAATATTTGAATTAAACACCAATCATGGGTGCTGCTTTTGAAATGTTTTTAACTGAATCATGTAATTGTAGCTGACTTTATTGGAATATATTTGGAGTCTGTGCCACCATTTGGTGGCTGTGTGTACATTATTCTGAGAAGGAAACAGATCACATACCATTTAGAAATACTCTATACCATGTCCAGCAGCCAACCCATGCATTTGTACATACAGCTCGTTTCTCCATACATTAAACCCTTTCCTAGGCTTATATAAAAAGAGCTTTGTTCTCTCCAGTCCTATATAGTGTTATAGTCCGTGTGAACAGGTAGCCACAGTCTGGCTCATATTTTCAGTGGGGCACGTTTCAACATGACCCCTCCATGGGCCAGATCTTATGTTACAGGAAACTGTCCCTAGGTAGCTTCCTTCACTAGCAACAGCCCAGATGTGTTCATACACTTGGATTTATTAAATCTGATTAGTCTTTCCAAGTGGATTCCGCAAAAAAATATTACTTAACACCACTGCGTGAATGATTGCTGGGACAGGTGTTGAAAATTACTGCGGTTTAATGCACTTACTCTTACCCCACCTGCACTGTGCACGCACCTACTGCACAGGCATAATGAACATCCAGCAACACACAGGCTGTGGAGTGATGAAATACTGTAGATAAAACGGCCCCAGAGTGCTCTTGAACATCTCCGTGTCTAATGTATAGCATACGCAAAAATTCCACAATGTGATATTGATATGGTATGTTTTCAAGCACAGCTGGGTAGATCATAGGTTAGAGAAGAAAAAAAACATGAATGTATGATTCATACAGGAAACCGCTACTCTTCAGGTCAGTACAAATCTGATAAACACAAAAGCTCCTGTCTCAAATGTAATAGTAATCAAAGTATGCTTTGAACAATCCAAGTGAAATTTTCTAGACAATAATGTGTTAATTGAAATGGCAGTGGACATATGTTTAAATGGTGTTGAACAAAAAGCAGTGGCTTTAAAGTCATCATAGTTAACTGTAAGAGACATAGCCTTATAAGAATGGAAGAAAGCAGACCCCTAAGGGTCTGACCTTGACCCCGACCTTGGAACATCTTCCCCAATCAAAATTTTGAACTTTTTACCGAAATAAGTCCTGAGAAACACAAGGGGCTTAGCTCTACCAAAACCAAAGAAATTGCCATCAGTGGACACTCAGCACACAGGGAGTGGAGGATTCTCTAACATATGTACACACAGGGGGCTGAACATTCTCTAACATACATACACACAGGGGTTTTCTGAATACGGTTTGGCTAAACTTACAGTGACCAAAGAACTAATGTTCATTGTTTCTTTTCTATATTATTAAATTTAGTCTGTCTAGTCTCTAGTCTCTCTAGATAAGGCCTCCTTCAAAAGATGATCCATCAATAAAATGAATGGGATGGCTCAAGAGGAGGGAGCCAATACTTGTAAAACCGTGTATTGATATACTATCAATCCTACAATTTATGCTAACATATTTCCAGTCAAAACCCAAAAGTTGCTTAAAACATAACAATTATTCTCATATTTTTTCTACATTAAGTATTAAGTACTCATTTCCAGAACATTCCATATTATGTATTTCCAGAAAAATTAATACAAAACTACACCTATCTTTGGGTAAGTGAAAAGAAACCCATGTCACATATCTGGATCAGACTTGCTGAGAGAGGTACCTACCACGAAGACCAATTTCTATGTCTGTGTGGATCAGAAGCAGGAACCACAGCCGGTTTGGCGCTATGCATGCCCATGTGTGCGGTATGGTGAGGCTGGAACTGTGTGGGGATTGCAGTGGTTCTACAGCTGAAACAATTTCATCCTGTGGATTGTCCAAGTATTCTGTTTGGTTCTTTGGGGCTTTGAGGAATGCAGTGGAACAAATAAAAAGACATTCTAAAACAGTGAAAAACCAACCCTGGTGCTGTGTGGCATGAAATGTGATCTAAAGATGGTGTCTGCTAATAATAACTGCCAAGAAATTGTTTCACACACAAAAAAAAAACTATATTTTCTCCAACGCATTTATCATTAGTGACTAACAGCCAATTGTTTTGACATATAAAAAGCAGAATAGTTTTCTTTTTTCCTTTTCTCTGTCCTCTATTTTCTCCATATATTCTCTCATGTCCCCTTCTACACAGTGTTGAAATATTCCTCTGGTGCTGTCCTTCCTCACTTACTACCCTTCCCTTTACACGGAACCCACATTCCAATTTTCCTGACCACAGACAACTGCCATCTTCAAATATTAAAGTTAAATGAAGCGGCAACAACGTGGAATTCCAGTATTTATCTTAACTGTTTTTTCTGGAGGCAGTTTTTAGCACAGATGCTTCTTTGAAAGCATACAATCTTGTGAGCCTTTGAAGCCCAATAAGTTCATGCACGCAGAGAAGAAGGAAAAACAGAAAACAATTTCCTTTCAGTTGCACAGAGGCAAAACTAGCTTGAGAAGATGAAGGGCCCAAATGATGACTGGTTGCTAAGTTGATCACACTGGCCTTAAGTCAGACCAAACCATAATCAGCATAATATATATTTTCTTTTTAGAAAGGATTGCAAAATCAAATATTTTTTAACAGTTAACAGTATAACATTTTGTCTGTTTAAGTTGGTAAAGACGAAGTAGATCTGACTACCTCTGGGTTTACTGTGTACAATTTTCTGCCTCATTTTCCTGTCGCCAGCAAGGATTCTTTGCTTAGTTAAGATCAGCGGTCTTTGAACACATAACGACATGCTCACTGGCAGCTGATTTAGCGCCATGGCAACCAAAGACAGCCGACAACTGACAGTGTCAGAAATTTTCATTTTAAGCTCCGCACATGAGCATTGATATGATGCTCATGTAAAAGCCACCAATAGGAGGATGGCATAGGATGACTTGAAACTCATGGGACGGTTAGAAATACGGTATTGGCAATAGCAAAACATAAATGAAACATGCAAATGGACAGAAAAAAATCCTTATTACCACAAGTTCACTTTGAAGAATGTTTCTGCACAAGTCCAGATTGCAACTGATGATGCAGCAGAACTTAATAGTTTTGTTTATATTGCAGGCCTATCGCTAGAGGATCATCATTTCTGACATGGAGAACATGTTCTCATTGACCAGTTAAGCAATATTGCATGAGCAAGAGTGCTGTTGTACTGATTATCAGCCATAGGCACAAGGCCAAAGGTAATCACAGCCATGCTGATATACAGTACAACAACACAATTGTGAGTGTGATAAGGTTCTAACATCACAGTTCTATAAACAAGAAGTAAATATCAAGTAACTTTTCAGACACATTATGTCCAAATATTTGTACTCTGTCAACGAAAACAGAGATCCATCCACAGCTGGATAGACCATTGCGTGTTGCCATGGAAAGTACAGGCTGACTGGTAGCCTGTTGTAAGTGTAGTAATAGTTTCAGTGTAATGAACTGTTGCTAGACTTGGAATTTTATGCAGCAAACACAGAATAGCTGTGTTACAAAATAGTGAAATGCACCAGTGCTGTTATACTAAATATCAACACTCTTGGAACACCACTTGTTCAGTCAAGTTAGTTAACCAGAACTAACTGTTGTATAATACTTTTCGAATACCTTTTTTACAATGGATATAAAAAGTCTACACATCCCTGTTAAAATGGCAGGTTACTGTGATGAAAAAAATGAAGCCAAGATAAATCATGCCAGAAGTTTTTCCACCCTCAATGTGAAATTACAATAGATAAAAATTAAGTTAAAAACAACCAGAAACATTTTAGGGAAAAATAGGAAAAATAAAAAAGTTACAATACCTGGTTGCATATGTGCGCACACTCTTTTATATTTGGGCATGTGGCTGTGTCCAGAATGAACCAATCACATTCAATCTCATGTTCAACAGTAATTATCACACAGCTGTCATCAATGAAATTGTTCTGAATAACCCCAAATAAAGATCAGCTGTTTCTGTAGGATTTTCTTGACATCTTCTTGGTTTCATCTCACTGCTGAAGCAATGGTCCACAAAGAGCTTACAATGCATGGTATCTCACTTGTTGAAAGGTATCCATCAGTAGAGGGGTTCCATGGAACACTGTGAAGATCATCATCAACAAGTGGAGAAAATAAGGGACCATAGTGACAAGAACAGGACACCCCTCCAAAATTTACAAAAGGACAAGACAAAAACTTACCAGGGAGGCTGCCAAGAGACCTACATCAACATTAAAGGAGCTGCAGGGATATCTGACAAGTACTGATTACTCTCTGCATTTGACAACAATCTCTCATATTCTTCACATGACTGGGCTATGGGGTAGGTGGCCTGTGCACAGGAGATGCCCAGCCAATTTGACAGAGTTAGAATGCTTTTGCAAGGAAGAATGGCAAAATATTGCTAAGTCAAGATGTGCCAAACTGATTAACTCTTACCCAAAAAGATTGAATGCCATGGTAAAATTTAAAGGTGCTTCAACAAAGTATTACTTTAAGGGTGTGCACACTTATACAACCAGCTCATTGTGCATTCTTTATTTCTCTTTTTTTTTCCTAAAATGATTCTTATTGTTTTTTATGTTTGTAATTTATAGGTTGCAATTTTACAATAAAGGTAGAAAAGGTTCTGACATGATTTATCTTGGTTTCATTTTTTTTACATCACAGAAAACCGCCATTTTAACAGGGGTGTGTAGACTTTTTATATCCACTGTAAATTCAGAACTGGATTCTAAAATGAACTGGGTTCCCAAGATTGCTCAGCTGTTTTGCGACTTGGCTTATTTAAATACAGCTTGTAAAGTAAAAATATATCTTATGAGTAATGCATTTCCTTAATGTGTCTCCTAAAAAATTTGGACTAAATGTAGCAGATCTATTTTAATCACAAAAACTGCCAAAACCATATAGATGTACTGTGTATACATAACACTGGATGCCACATAGGATGCTAATGATTTGCTACAATGGATAGCATAGCACAATTACCTAAATATCTTTTAAAAATAAGTACTTTCAGTATTAGCAACAAGGATAGGATTTTCCCACCTCAAGGAAACAGGTCCCTGCAGCTGTGTTCTCCTTGATGGACGCATTATAGAAGCTACTCCCAAAGACTGGCTTGTTGTCATTAATATCCTGTAGGCTGATTTCCACCACAGCAGTAGAAGATAAAGGGGGCTTTCCACCATCTGTAGCCACTACCTTGACACTTGCTTTTGGATCTATCTCATAATCCAGCTCAGTAGCTGTGGTGATAATACCTGTCACAGCATCAATGGTGAACCAATTAGAATGTGTCCCCTTGTTGGGCAGGATGCTGTAGCGGACATCACCATTTGGGCCTTGGTCTTTGTCTCGTGCTGTTACTTGTAGCACAAAGCTACCTGGGTAAACCACTTCTGGAATAGTCTGTTTGTATGCCTGCTGATCAAACAGAGGAGGGTTATCATTGATATCTGTGACTTGGATGGTAAAAGAGGATTCAGCTCGGAGTGGTGGGGTGCCAGAATCTGTAGCCATAACCCGGAGATCATACGAGTCTCTTTCTTCACGATCCAGAACTTGGTCCACACAGATAAGGTAGATGATGCTGTCCTTAGTAGTGAGGGCAAACTTACCATCACCGCCTTCCAGAGAGACATTGACATTTGAATATTCACCATAATCAGGGTCTGAGACCGAAATACGGGCAACATATTGCCCAGGCTGGGCGCCCTCAGATATTCGAGGTGACCCATCCTCACTGAGGAAGATAATGGTCATGGTGGGCTGATTATCATTGTAGTCACGAACATGGATAGTGACAAAGGCATTAGTGATCTCTGGGTGGCTGGCATTGTCTTTGGCTTGTACAACAAGCTCATGGACCTTTCTGACTTCATAGTCCAAAGGCTTGTTGAGTGTGATAATCCCAGAACGGGGGTCAATGACAAAGTATCGATCAGGGTCACTTTGCCTGCGGTTAATCTCATAAAGCACAAGGCCATTGTCACCTTCATCTGCATCTGAGGCAAACACTTGTAGGATATTGCTACCTTGAGGGAGACTTTCAGAGATAATGGCATGGTACCTGCTCTGATTAAAAACAGGGGCATGGTCATTAATATCCTGCACTGCCACATCCAGAGTCATTTGCCCTGTTTTTTTAGGAGATCCCCCATCAAAGGCCTCCAAAACCAAAGAGTAAGAAGCCCTCTTTTCTCGGTCAAGGACACCATTGACCACCAGGTCCAAGTAAAGAACCTTATTTGCTGCCCTCTTGGTTTCAAGTCTGAACACCTGCCCCACATTTCCATCTTTGATGAGATATCCCTGAGTGGTGAGCTGATCTTTATCTGCATCAGTGGCTGGCTCCAGGGAAAACCTTGTCCCCACTGCAGTCTGCTCAGGGATCTTCAAATAGGCCTTATTCTTGGGGAACATTGGCGCGTGATCATTAATGTCATTCACAGTGATGGATACCTTCACTGTTAGGCCGGTCATGGTAACTGCTATAAAGCTATAATGGTCTCTCTCTTCCCGGTCCAGACGACGAGCAGTCTTGATAATGCCAGTGGTCTCATCAATATGGAGATCAGTTCCCACACTAGTGCCCTCATGATCAGAGATGAAGTAGAGGGAGGCCGTTTCTCCGGGTGGTAATCCAGCACTGATGTCACCCACTATTGTCCCTGCAGGCTGCTCTTCATCCAACTGTAACTCCAGGATGCTTGCAGTTGCATCTGCATTGACCATTACTGTTAACAATCCCACAGTCAAGAAAACAAGCAGAAACATCCTTAGTCTCCAGCTATTGTCCCCAGAGCCTCTGAATAACTTCATCACAGCACAGTTCTCTTACACCTGCAAGAGAAGAGAAAGAAAACAGATCACAGCCTGGAATCACACTAATAAAACACATTCAAACACCAGACGCATGTCAAATTCCACCACTGTTGTTGCACTGGAATACATGAGAGGTCTGGTGTGAATCACTGCTGCAGAGTACATTTGTATTAGAGAGCAGCTCTCTTGTCAATGTTCTACACAGTGTTCTTCTAAAAACATAACACAATTCTTACACGCTCCCAGTTTTAACTATAATATCAAAAAAATCCAATATCTTACTGGTATATACTTTAAATACATTCTTTGCTAGTTGACATAAATTAATATATCTTTAATATAATGATGAGTCCTGTGTGTGTGCTTTGCATAGCCAGTCATTTTACACTGGGGTGGCCAGGTTAGACCAAATGACTTTACTGGGGTGGCAATCCAGGCTGGGGCAAAATACTAATCCGCATCCATGTGACTACCCTTTCTTTACATGGCCTGAGCAGAATCCTCACAGGGCATGAAAGGCACACACCTAAGCAACATTTGTTTGTCATCTAGCAAACTACAAAAAAAGTCATCGCTACTGAAACATAACATTAAGCTGCATCATATGAAGTACACTAGCATTTCAAAGTCAATATTATTAGCTAATTGTAGCTAATAACTGAAGAAATCCAGTGTTCTTGTTCATTGTGGTCAGTGGGGCCAGGGAATAGTTCGCTTCTCTGTTAGCTAGCTAAACTTGCTTGTTCCTGCCATTGGACAATGATGAAATGAACTTTCAGATTTCCCAGAGATGTTGCCGTGGGTGTTTTGTTATTATTTAAACTAGCCTATCATGCACCATTACACTGATAAGCACGCTGAATACTACTACTACTGCTACTATTACTAATAATAATGATGATGATGTTGGTCAGCGTGGGGTTGCAGTGGGTAGCATTGCCACCTCACAGCTTCAGGGTCCTAGGGTCGGTCCTGAGCTCAGGTTACTGTCTGTACTGTCACTTTCATATGTTCGCATGGGTTTTCTCTGGGATTCCTCCCACTGTCCTAAAACATGCAGGTAGGTGGATTGGTTATGCTAAATTGCCAGTAGGTGTGAATGTGTGTGAATATTGCCCTGCAATGGACTGGTGTCCCACCCTGGATGAATTCTCTACTTTGCACCCAATGTTACTGGCATTGGCTCTGGATACACCGCAACCCTGACAAGCATAAAGCAGTAACTGAAAGTAAGTGAGTGAATAATAATGTCTTACCAGGGTGCTAGCCATGCCTGGCCACGCCTTAGCTACACCCACGGTTCAATAAATATAGACTAAAATATTTTTAGATTTATGAATAGATTTCCAATAGCTTAAATGTAAAGCCACTTTCATAGGTTTTATATCCAGAATGCATGACAGAATTGCAACACAGATTTTCAGGAATAGTTTCAGGAATAGTTTACAGAGTGATGGGGAAAGCTTGCTCACCTAATTCCCCATGCTACCATTAATTCAGGAGTGTGAACATGAGGAATGTTCTCTGAATATGGGCAACGCAATCAAAAAAATTTCAATAGCTTTTAGTTCTGTAAACATCTCCAAAATGGAGATGTAAGTAAAGGTAAAATATGAGGGAGAAAGAGAGAGAGAGAGAGAGAGAGAGAGAGCACAAACAGAAGGCAAGATTGTGTGTTGGAGCTGACAGCTCCACTCCTGTCGCATATGCAGACCACTGAGAGCCAAGGTGGCCAGACTTACAGATGCTATTTCATCTAGCACTAAAAAAAAACATTACAGAGATTAGACAGTTCTACAGTTTTGGCTGGAACTGTGGCCAAACCCCAGAGTTCAGCCTGCACTGTGCTGGGGAGGCATGCAACTTGTCAGTGGAAGTGAGCTTCTCCAAACCATACTGGTAAAAGCCTTGGACTATCACTGTAGACTGCATTTGTGCCCAGATTATGACTACAATTTGTCCTTGTCAATACTCCTTTAGAACGTGCATCTATACAAGCCACAAAAATGAAAAAGGGAATGAAGTAAACCTGAATCTGCGTTTAAATCTGTTTGTTGTTTTCTTAGTTTTGTTTTATAACTCTAGAAGTCTAGACCACAAACTTTCAACTTTGAATCATTTTACACTCCCTCTAGTGGTAAACAAGGAACGTAAGCAAAAGGTAAAGAAAGATAAAGAATGAACAAAACTACTCTCTGGGGTATACATATATTCACAGTGTGGCATGAACATACAGAAGGTCTGTCATATTGACTATCACAAGATCATGCTATACACTATTTACATTTTAGTTTCATTTTTATTTCATTAAAAGGCCTTATCTGTAGGCCCACAGTCAACAGTATAATCTACCCACTGTAAGTGTCCATTCTACAGATACAGGTACAATAAATACCCTTTGATACTATTATGAGGCTTTGTGTTGAATTGGAATATTGAGGGTTAAGTTGCAGTTGAGGGAATGACACCCCCTGCAGGCTCTGGTTAGGACTGCAGCACCCTCCGTTTTCTGCCTAACGCATGTAACAGACACAGAGGAAACGCAGAGACCAATAGAAGCCAAGTTAAATAGGCTCCAGAGTCACGAATTACCACACTACCTCAACATTCTTTCTTATATATTCTTATATTTAACAGCTTATTAAAACATGTCAGGGTCCCAACTGCCCCTCGATCACATAATATAAACAGGCCAGACTAACTGATTGACAAGGGCGTCTGAGGAAAACTAGCAGTGGGGGGCCTTTTCTGTTCACTGCACAGCTACATGGCAGCACTTCAGCACTTCATTTGCCATCTCAGAACAGCTGGGGATCAGGATTTGTGTGGTATTTAGTATGTCTTAAAGACATATAGATTTTTGTGATACATGATATTTCCTTCAGCATCTTCTTTTATTCTTATGTCCCATATTGACCATACTTTATAAGTATTGTGTGCTGTATTATAAAAAGAAATCAGTGAGAGTCCAGGATCGGGATAACAGACATTATACAGTTCAGTAAAGAACATACAAATGTAAAATGTTTACACATTCATCCTTAGCAGTTGTAACACAGCTAATGCAGTTGAGAAGAAAGCTAATTTGTTCACACTCATCTCCTTACACCTCCAAATTTGTTAGTTGGTTTAATATTTGAAATTTTCATCTATTTCACTGATCCCTAACCTGATCCACGGTAATCAAGTAAATTCATGTATAGCTGATCTATCTCTATGTAATTATCACTCTAGATAGTTCAGTCAGCATGATTCATTGAAATTGCTCTTTGTCTTAAATCCATGATATGTGAAATACATTTTAACAATAAATGAATAAAAAATAATGCTTTGCTCTTGAAATACTGTCTTCCAGGGGGTCTCATTTCATAATGCTGACATGGTGTATTGTAACTTTCACATCCCAAAGCTGAGGGGGGCAAGGAACGCACCCCAATTCTCTGTCTAAGACTTGGACAAGCACAAAGCCTAAGGCTTCTGCATATAGCCTTCCAGCTGTCATCAGAGAATTAGTGTTGGGGCAAAGGTGGCAGACGGGTCCCGGCCAGCAACAACGTTTACGGATGGAGACTGATCCTTTTACATCCAACTCAGTGCTCTGAGCAGGGACAGCAGCTGTAGCACTCCAACTGAGCTGAAGAACACAAAAACGACGTCCATTTAGCATGCCTTAACATTTTGTATATACATAGTGTGTAGATTATTGGAGGAAATATGTGTAGTGGCCTGCGAAACCCTCATGGTTAAATTCTGACAATCCCTACTACATATAGTTCTGAAGAGTACATGTTTTCCTGAAATGAAATATGTTCTTGTTTTGCATATACTGTATTTCAATCACAGGTAAATTTATACCATTTTAAAATCTGGCTGAAAAAGTGAAACATGGAAAACTGTATTTCATTCCAGTTCTACTGAAAGACACCAACACACTGTCTGTGTAAAAGCAACCGCTATTTCACTCACTTTCAGTAACAGCTTATCCAGTTCAGGGTCGCAGTGGATCCAGAGACTATCCCAGGAACACTGGGCGTGAGACTCGGATACACACTTGATAGGACAACTGTCCATCACAGGGCGCCATGCACACACATTTACACATTCATTCACACACTAGGCGCAATTCACCTCAGCCAGTCCACCTACTGGCATGTTTCTGGGAAGTGGGAGGAAACACACACTATTTACAGATTTAATTTGTATTTAATTTTACTTGTAATAAATAACATATAAAAATAAATACAACCATGAAACTATCTATCTTCAGGATAAAACTGTCTATCTTTATAGCCACCATTATTCAGAGCTTACAACCGTTTTTGTAGTCTTGTCTGTTTAAATGGCTCCTTCTTTACCTGATGTGATATGTGCAGAAAGCCCAGACAAGTTGTTTTATTTGTCTTAGAGTGGAGGTGTCTAAGCATGTTCATCATTTTTGGCTTCCTGATCTTGTTCTGATATCACATATAATGTCTGTAAGAACAGAAATATCATTTCGAAAATTAAGGTTCTGGAGGGCTGGAAGGCTTTTGTGTTTGTGTGACCTGTTTCTGACTTTTTAATAAGAGTATGCCAAGCACTAAAGCATGTGAACCTCACATCTCCACAGAGTAGTAAAATACCAAATTTAAAGCAGTATCTTATCTATAAGAACATGTAAACATAGATCCATTTACTGAACACATGGCAAGAACAAAATGCTTCCCTTAGAATTTCTTTATTGCAATAAAGAAATGCTGGAGAGATTATGCTCCTGGGCACTGTTACATGCTGCGATTTTCAGTGGATAAATACCCTCTGTGCACTTCAGCAAACACTTCCTAACAGTAAATCATCAATATGGGCCTAAAATGCTACTGCAGGAGGGCCAGTGGAGCTTTATAAGTGCCAGAACATGACTCAGGCTAGCTCCACTTACAGAAGGCATACATACAACCAGGCTGTGGAAAACACTACCTACTGATATGTACACAAAACCACAGAATCTGTCAGGGTCAAGTGAACAAATGATGTCATGATTTAATTTGATTTACAGACATACCAATGATGCAAACCGGCAGCGAAAGTGCGGGGTAACACTTTTACGGACAGTTCTCTACACATCACACACACACACACACACACACTCATATCGTTCACTTGTTTGCTTTTTTTTACAGCCTCTTGCTGAAGCAGGTTTAATGGGATATGAAATTTCTTGAAAAAGTGTTGTAACCACAGAAACGCAAAGCTGTAAATGCCAGCGCTTCCAACTTTTCAACTTCAAACTGGAAGCAAGGCCAGAGGAAACAAAGCAAGGGTTTCAGGCAGTGACCCAACCAAGTCCAGGTGATGCATATTTTATGCCAGACCGCATGCTCCTGTGGGCCACTTGCTTTCACTATAAACCTGAACTGTCTATGTTATCACTGGGTTGGATGCTCTACACTCCCTTTCTTTTAATTTCTTAATTCACCTACTTCAATAAATATATTTCACCAATGCTGAGTGTCCTTCCTCTGTTGGAATGTTGACATCATTCTTTTATCCAACAGACCTGTGAAGCATCAACCAAGGGTGAAACATAATGTTTGTTTTAGTCCTGACTAGCCTCCAAGAAGGTTACCACAGTATATCAAACATTTCCTAACACTTATTGTCACATACTGCACTCCACTTTCTATTCAAACTTGCATAAAAAATTATTAGGACACATTTAGTAGAGTGAAAGCTGGTCAATTGGGCAGAATAGTTTTTATTATTTAATTTTTTTAAGAGCTGTATTATGTAATGAATGAATGCATAGTTGCTGTTTAGCTCATTTATTTTCTCCCTTCAATATAGTATTAGTATAGTATTTATTGAATAGTATATATATTGAATAGACTAATTGCATTACGACAGCAGACATTTGTCCTGCCTGTCGGAAGCAATCGTATCAACATGTGTGTGTGTGTGTGTGTGTGTGTGTGTGTGTGTGAGAGAGAGACAGAGAGAGAGAGAGCCTTTATAACTAAGTAGTGAGCGACTGAGACAAATCTAAAACAACCTGCGGTTTCCATGTTGTGATCAGGGCTGGATTCATTCCTGCACACTTGTGGTGGGATGCATGCTCTCTTGAGAAATAAAACTTAAAACTTAAAAGGAAAACAGAGACAGCGAGAGAGACGGGGTCACTGAAATATTAACAAGCAAGGACTGCCTGGTTATTGGAGATGTCAAGATGTTAAACACAAGAATTGTAGTATATCAGGTTCTTGTGTCCCCTGTTCAGATTCCAGCTATTAGAAATAATGCAGTGATGTCTGGATCGGACCCAATTTCTCTGAGGTATTAAACAGGCTGCAATCAGATTGCATTTCAGATTACAGGGAAAAAAATGACTGGCTTAACATGATATGTTGTTCTTCTTTCGGCCGCTCCCGTTAGGGGTCGCCACAGCGGATCACTGCTCCGCATATTTGATTTGGCACAGTTTTTACGCCGGATGCCCTTCCTGACACAACCCTCCGCAATTTTTATCCGGGCTTGGGACCGGTACTGTCATGTGCAACCCCAGTAGCTGGGGTCGGTTCCCTGTCCAGGAATCGAACCCAGGCCATGGCGGTACTGGCTTAACATGATATACTTCAATGTATTTATGTGATCTTACAGACTTCAGTTCAGTGGGTTGTTTTTACTCTAGATACAGTATACAGCAGTACCTTCAGCACACACCTTTATCTGATTTTCTGGCCTGCCTAATGTGTCGAAATTGGACTGAAATTTTGGGTGCTCAGCGATACTTTTAATGATCAAAATTTCAAAAGGGAACACATTTGTTTCAGAGTTACCTTGTTGTCCATTCAGTAAACTTGAATTTTGCTACTATATGTCTTCATCTATAATGGGAAAAACATACATGCTTTGACTGGTTCTGTTTGTTCATAATATTGTATCTAAGATAATATACTGAATTGCCTACTGAGTCCAAATGGAGAGCATAAGCATGTGTACTTTTTTCACACATTTGCAAAATGAAATCTGACTGTACCAGAGTATATGTGAGTAATGGGAGGATATTAAAATGGAATATGTGAATAATATGGTAGTGGGTCTCATTAATCTCAGTCTAGACCTGACTGTAGAGCTGAGAGGTTTTTTTTGTTGTTTTTTTTTAATACCAAAGCTAAAAATGTCCAGAGACCCTCCAAAACTAAACTTCACAACTAGTGGTGGAAAAAGCTGGTCTTTGTACTGATTTAAGAGAGCAGTTTTGCCATAGCAAAGTCAAGGTCATAGCTGAGCAAGCTCAAAAAATATTGTAGCAGAACTGTTCAATGTGTGAAAAACTGACTATAGTCAAGCAACTATATCAGGTTTTGAACATGAACCATCGTGGCTTCTGTAGCAAATCATCTGCTTCGGCTTGTCTTGGCCAGTTACTTGCATTAAAGTAAAGTTACTAATGGTTAAGCATTACAATGTAACTGTTGTTGCTATCCGGTCATGCTAGTTGCTTATCCGGACATCTGTAAGCAAGGAAGTTTTTGCAGCTGAAACTTTACAAATTGTACTCGAATACCCCTTGACGTATTCACCCTAAAGTAACAAGGTTATAATAAAACTTCCACACAGGGCAGTCTACATTCATTACTCTATAGGAAATGAATAGGAACTATGCCTCAGCAGAGGTTCACAGGACTTGAGCAAACTCAGGCCTTATCTCCAAGCATTCTGTTTCCAGACCATTTGCCTGGAGTTAGGCTTGAGTTCAGTGCCCATTACCGGAGCAAAACACTACCAGAGCCAGTCACTCAGCTTTCTTCTCGAGGTCAGTCACTCAGCTCAAAGCTGTTTAACTAAACTGAAGTTTGCTCCATTACCTAATGGAGTAGTTGATTAGACGAACCAGTATTGGCTCCTGTGACTTTCATTTTTCCTGAGATGATTTGGGTTTTTAATGCACGTTGCCTATAGTTCAAAGTACCTCTCCCTCCTGATACTTACAGATCAACAGATTTCGGCATTTCAACCAAACCTCAGTGGAAATAAGGTTTTCTTCTACTGTATACATATGAGCCCAACATCCTTTAATTACAGACTACTATGCACAGTATCTTAGCTGAAGACAAACAAAAACATAATTCAACGTGCCAAATTTCAAATGTTACTGAAATCACACTTAATAAGAATACACCATTAACTTATTATCCATTTACCATTACCTTATTATGTTTAATATTAACAATGTTTAATGAGCAGAATGAAGAGATTACAGGAGAACAACATTATCCTGAAGCATTTAGACCTAATAGCTTTTGCTTTAGCTAGTGTGCCAGCAAGCTGGCAGCGTAGTCTAACTATAGAGAGAAGCGGATTAAAATGGAATGATTTGCAGACATGAAGGCTTTTAGTGTTAGACTGCAGAATTGTTTTGGTTCATGTGGTAAGACACTGATGATCAAGAAAAGAAGAAACAGAACATCTCACGGATGCCGTAAGCAAGTGGGAAGGGTTTGGAGTTCCTTGTGTAATTCTTGTATAAATGTTTCCCCCCAGCTACTTAAGGCAGAAGATCAGATGTAGATCTCACTCCTGTCATCTGTTACTCATTCTAATGTGTGTGTGTGTGTGTGTGTGTGTGTGTAGCTGCATTTCCTGACATTAGTATTTAAAATTTAACATTGAGTCTTTCAGACATTAGTCAGAATTAGTGGTGACGGAGAGAGCAGTTTGTGTCACAAAAGATAATTGACATAACATGAGTGATGGTCAGTACGATGGTGGCAATAAAATCATCCATCTCCATTATAGCCCCTTGCCCACTGACAAGGAAAAGTTTGGGGTTTTTTCATATTGTTTTTGCCCTGTTTATATGAACTGACATGCAAACCAGTGCAAAATGTTAAATAAAAGCAGAGAAGCCTATTTTTACTTCACTTCCAATTCCATTCTTCATCGGAAGCAGATTACTCCTGGAAACAGATGACTACAAGTTACTAAACTAATGGGGGAAAAATCATCAAATGTCCCAATACAAGAGTAATCAAGATGCTTGTGAAGCAAAGTGTATGGCGGGATAATGTCATTCTCTTGCCATCCTAACACACCCTATCCTGGGGTTCAAGCTAGCATGTGTGTCCCAGTAACACTGAAAGCCTTCAGTCCTTAATAAGAGCAGCTCTGTGATCGGCATCCAAGTGATGACGGGTAGCAGTACTAACAGACTGCCCCTTACTGGGCACTGTTATATTTTATAGCTCTGTGATCTGCAACCCACGCTGGGAATGCACATGTGCTCCATACTTCCTGACCTCTCACGTGTGCTATATTATCATGTCTCCTAGACCAGTCTTGAGACCTCCAGAAGATTCACATTTTATTTAGACTCAGATAGTCTTTGTTTTTGCTCTACTCTCAAAACATTTGATATCAGTATTTATATTAGTGTGATAGACTGGCTTCCCGACCAGAGTGTATTCCCGAACGTAGCGTTCCCTGCATAGGCTCGGATCTATCCATGACCCTGACCGGGATTAAGAGGTGACTGAAGATGAATGAACGAATTAATATGTATGTTAGTATTTTCTACCAGTTGGTACAGCCAGTGGGGCGGCTATCTTACAGCTCCAGGCTCCCCAGAGCCTGTCTATGTGCAATTTCTGTGTAAGTTCTCCCCATGTCTGTGTGGGTTTTCTCTGGGTTCTCTGGTTTCCTCCAACTTCCCAAAAACAAGCCGGCAGGTGGACTGACAACTCTACAACCCTTGTTGTGAAAGTATGTATGAATAAAGTCCTGTGATTGACTGGCATACCATCCATTCTATATATCTAGTGTGTGTGTGTGTGTGTGTGTGTATATATAATATATAAAATATATTCTGCAGAGTTTAAAACAGCTTTTAGCACTCCATATTTTGTTTACATCTGAGTTGTTTTTGAGGTGCTCTTTCTTCACTGAACCTGAAGCTTTGAGGCACAGTGCTGTAGTTGATTTAACACTGTCCCTCGAGTTCAGTAAGGAACTTAAATGTTAGCTGTCATCAATGGCCCAGTGAGGTGTGTGCGCAAGACGAAAGATTTCCACGGCCCTTCAGGAGGCATCACAGCATAGCTGAGCAGTAGCTACGACCCACGCTGAGGCATAAAAATGGTAATGCGGTCAGAAAATGACCATATGTTTCTCGTTACGATGAGAGTCAGTTTTCCAGGCAAGTCCCTTCAGAAGAAAAAGGATCGCTCCTTGACCACTTACACTGAGGACGGCCAAGTTTACCTGGGGAAGGATATTGTGACTGACTCCCTCTCTCTGTGAGATGTGGTAAAATAATCT
Organism: Pangasius sanitwongsei; assembly: GCA_037576675.1. Lineage (NCBI taxonomy): Eukaryota > Metazoa > Chordata > Actinopteri > Siluriformes > Pangasiidae > Pangasius > Pangasius sanitwongsei. Next base: position 9,537,572 of record CM075019.1, on the reverse strand, counting down.
ACCAGAGTAAAACTTCCCTACAAACAAGGAATTTGATAAGAATGCGAAATACAAATTTCCTTCATCAAATTCATGTGCAGTCGTGTTATAAATCCTTGTAAGCTAACATATTAATGGACCGGTAATTCTCTATAAGCAATAAATCAACATGTTAAGCTACTCGCATAATTTATCTGTCTATAATGTCTTTTTGGCATAATGTATGCGCATATAAAACTGACTCATGACTTTATTGATTTATCATACAAGAGTGTGAATGAATGGTGTTTTTGAAGTTACATACTGGAAGTGCAAAGAAAGAGATCACATTAAACTGTTTCATCCCTTTATAAAGATCAGTGCTGCTGTCCTGATCGTTATCACACAATACTGCTCCCCTCCAGTCCTATAGCAAATCCAAGCAAAATGCCCAAGGATGAATGAACACATACAGTGCTCATTACTGTCCATCTGGACTTGCATGGATGCTCGCCGCGTGCGTGTTAAAGGGCTTTAGCTATTGCACTGAGTGAAGCAGGTCTCAGAGATGCTGGGATGAATGAAGCCGCTCCTACCAGTCTGATAAACGGTTTGACTGCATGGAGCTGGAAATGCATGAATGGGAAAGACACTACCAACACCTCAAGGTCTGCTCGTCTGTAAAGCGCGTAAAGCGACCTCTAATGCATTGTCAAAGCAAACCGCTGCACATTTCTGCGCATCGTAGCCTAGATTGCAGAATGAATGATTGAATGAAGCATCTGCTTACATGCATGGGATCGAGGCTCGTGCTGGTGGTCCCGTTGTTCCTCCAGAAAACCTTGCTCGGATGCTGATGTGTCCCCAACAAGGGGAAAAAAAAAAAAAAACGAACGCTTTTACAGATCCAGGCTAAAATCCATGATCACAGCAAATCTGATCTCTGTCTCTTCGTGTTCCAGTCCAGGTTTCCACAAAAGCGCGCTTGCGTTTCAGCCGCAGATATCGGATCTCCAGTCCGGCGTGCCGCCCGTCAGGTGCGCGTAAATGCCGCGCAGGCTGCACAGCCCCGAGTCTTTTCACCCCGGAGAGAAAGAGGCCACAGGGTCCTACGCCCCGTCCTGTTTCACGCGTATCAAAGGGAACCTGACCAGGCGCCTCCGTATAACGGTCCAGCACGAGCGTCTAATTCGGCGGAGCGCGAGCGCGCAGGGAAATCGGACACGGCGCCGAGGCCCCGCCCCCTCTGATTAGAGCCGCTAATGTATTAGACACGTGGGGAGTCACACAAAAGAGGGGGAGAGCGGAGAGAAAGAAAAGAGCTGCTCTAGGAGAAGCAGAAAAAAAAAAGAAGAAAGGCTGTTCTGCTTAAGCTTTGGTGCCACCATGCTCTGCCGCGAAGAAATGATTTTCAAGACAAAGAGCCAGACAAGAAGGCGTTAGTCTAGGAGTGCATAGTCTCTAGTAGTCTCTAGGATGCTGAATGCACTGCAAACGCACGCCTAAGTAATAATAATAATAATAATCATAATAATAATAATGTACCGTTAGCATCTACTATTGTGTTTGAGTGGAAAAAATTCAGTTGAGTGTGTATCCTGTGACAAGACAGCAATCCAAAACATCAAAAAAAACCAAAAACAGGGAGTAAAAAATTGCCATGACCCTTTTGGGTTAAAAAGAGAAAGACAAAGAAAAGGGCAGCATCCTGAGGATTGCTAACAGATATGTCAGGAATGAAAGGGGAATGTTACAAGTGAAATGATCCAAAAGCTGCTCAGAGAGTATGAAAGATTCAGTTAAGGAACAACTGTTGGGTGATCAGACAAGTTTTTACGGAAAGATATCACATCCAGCAGTTTTGAACTGATAATTAGATTATGACTGATAATTTAGATTTTTTCCCCCCACTATTATCTTAACATACACCATTTGCCCACTTTCGTTACTTGAAGAAAGCTGGACTAGCGGTGAAAACTAAATCTTGTTGGTTTAAATTAATTTCTGTTCTTTGAATTATTTTGTCTTAAGGGAATGCAAACTTTTTCATCCAACTGTATGCATATGTAGCATAACAATGTGTTAATTATATTGTTTGTATTAGACCTAAAATAAATATATAGCACTCAACACTGCAAAATACTCTCTGTGGAATTGAGTGTTCATCGGACCATAAGACATTATGGTATGAATGTACCTTGCAGGAGTCAGTTCAACACAAGTGATTTTGCCATGCTAAAATTTACATTAATATATGATGGCGTACAATATTTTACAAGGGTAGTTGTCGAATAATATTAAATAAAGGTTGCATTTAATGTATATAGCATCATTGTGGTTTAAGCTCAATCTCGAGTGGTGTGCAGCTGAAATTAAGAAGCACCAGGAACAGCAAGGTCATTAATCAATCTGGATTTTAGGTCAGCTTTATTCTGCCTTCACTGGGCCAGAACGGAGGGAGGGAAGGAGGTAGGGAGGGAGGGTGTACAGCTTGTGTGCAAGGGCTGTGAAATACTCTTTAAGGAAAAGATGAAAGACAGTATAATTTCTATTTATATTCAGACAGACAGCAGAGGTGGATTTCTAGCCAAATGTGACAGAAACACCCCAAAATGTCCCCAAAACGACATGAATTGGTCCTAATATTTGTGTATTTTATATTTCATTTACACCACAATGGGTCAGAAGGTGTTGATCGTTTTTCTATAACAGCAGCTCTGACAGTACTAATAACTCAAATGAGAGGTTTATATTAATGCTCCTGTTCTAATATAGTATCCTTTCTATAATAACAGCTCATTTACAAGAACTTGTAAGGCAGATGCTGCACATAAACAGTTGAAAATGTGTGTAATTGTTGATGTGGTGAAGTTGTCTGTGAGGAGAAGCTGATTTAGCATTTTTGGAAGGAGTCTGTGGTGTCCACGCTTTGTAACAGTCAAAGATAAAGCTGTAACTTTTTTTTTTTTTTTTTTCCAACACATGAAAGTCTTCAAGATGGAGGGCTTTGCAGTTCTCTAGTAAGATGACAAGATGCCAACAGGAGAAAAAAGAGAGGCTGGTGACTATTTACAGCTGCTATAATGAAAGTGATAACAGATCTTTTTAGACGGACATTCCACAACATTAAATGTAACTATAAATGGATTACAAAATGTATTGTTGTTGATATATTGTTGATTAATAAATGAAGAAAAAATGTTTGTGGTGTTCAGCTTGGGGGTGGCAACACATCAAACCACACCATCATTGATTATTTTCCTATAACAGCCCACTCCATCATGTTTTGTTCTTTATGTATCATATTGTTGTGGGAGGAGAGCACTGCTAACAGATGGAAAGATTTGTGTTACCATAGTTTTAACATTTAGGGAGATCCTGTCTCTTCACATTTATTCACATAACTGACATGGAGGTGTAAAACCCATCTGATTCCTGTTCATATCCTTTTTGTGTCAGTTGTAACCACGCACATCCAGGGACTCACATCATGTCTCAGAAAGTGTCTCAGTGTCTTTAGCAAGCTTTCATGTAAGGCATGACTATTTTCAAGGAATTGGAGAGATATCAGTCCAGTCGGTCTTTCTGGTCCAAATGTATCAGCAGTCGTAAATGACTCGGTCACTGTGAAGTCATTTGGTTCTGCTTCAGTTGGAGTTAATGATGGTGCTTGTCTGGTTTTCTATAGAACCTTTTAGATAAGGTATGTTCAACTTTTTTAATGGACATTTACAAGCTTGTATAAAGATGAGTCATACATATATACACACACACATACACACATATGTATATATATATCATTGATGATATTATAACTATGATTTATTGAATGTGTCAGTGAATTTCCACAAAATTACAGGACCATTTTGTGAGAAAGAGTGCTCTTCTTACATTATCAGTGCATCAGCTGGCTAGGTCCCATCCAGTCACGTCCTTTTATCTGATATACACTTCCTTCAAATCACAGGCAGCAATGAGGTCACTCACTATGCTGCTAAGGGGGGAAAGGGAGTTAGTTTCCATCTCACCATCATGGCAGCCTTTCTATTTCCAAATCTTAGCCAGCAATGCAGGGTGACCAAAGTGACCAAGCAGCAGTGATAAAGGTTGAATTTATCAAAGGTTGAATTAACTCCTATAGAGTGGTGTGTCCAGATGGACTTATTTGAACACAATGGGTGTTAATTAAACACTGGGAATTTTGAGGAATTGTTATTATGAATGTTTGCTTGAAATAGGTCAGGAAAGTAGCCTTTACAAATCACCTTTGTGTGTTGATTTGGGAAAGTCATGTTGTGGTGTTCGCTCAGGTCATGGCAAGGAGAGCTCGTTTAAAGGGCTGTGTTGATGCCAATCATGGCTAAAGTTGAAGTTCACATTTTACCATAGGTCTAATAGCTCTCAGAGGTCACTTTGATTAAAGTGTCACTCTGATTAAAATAAAGTCATTTTGCTTGTAGTGATGTTGGTCAATGCAATGATGTCTGATCCAAATGATCGCAAATAGCTCATTTCTCAGTGTTTAATTAACACTTACAGTTTGGCAGATAGGCAGTTTACTGTGAATCACTGTTTGTCTTTAGAACGCAAAATTATCTATTGACAGAGCAGGAGTGCAAAATCATCTATGGACAGAGGAGGAGAGTGGGAGTTTTCTGAATTGACAGGTAACATGATTCCCAGTCTGGCAAGAAGCTCTCAGCAGTGTCCGACATTTTGTTGTAACCGCATTCCATGTAATGGAAATACACACAAACAACTTTGGAAAACAAGCAATTTTATATATACAGTCAGGTCCGGAAGTATTTAGACAATGACAGAGTTTTTGTGATTTTGCCTTTATACACCACCACAATGGATTTAAAATAAAACAATCAAAATGTGATGAAAGTGTAGACTTTCAGCTTTATTTTTAGAGGTTCCACGAAAGTATGGCATTTACCACTTAGGAATTACAGCCATTGTAAGCAAAGTACTTCCAGTTGACCAGGTGCGGTCCATTCCCTCATTACTTCAAGACAAATGAAGCAGATAAAAGGTCTGGTGTTGATATCAGGTATTGAGTTGGCATTTGGCAGCTGTTCG
>CM075019.1:9500514-9514379 GCA_037576675.1 Pangasius sanitwongsei | reverse complement strand
ATACAAACATTTTTCTGTAACATTTAATTTTGTGCTGGAAAACTAATGTTTGGAAATCTAAAATGTTTTTGTACTGTATCAATAATGTAGAAGTCATAAAATAAAAATCTATAACAAAGTTTGTACTAAAAAAAAATAGGCCACCTATTTTTGCACAGTACTGCATGTTTAGCTGAAATTCATGTTTTTGGGCTGTAAATACACTCTATGGAATGCCATTTGAGGCCAATATTAAATACAAAAATATAAAAGTATTAATTAGTATTAATAGTACTGTCCCTTTAAAGAAAACAACAGAGGACATCAGAGGAGACAGCATTTTAACAGCACTGGCAATATACTAGACAACTATTAAATATTTATTTCAATCTTTCTCATTCATATAACATTTTGTTAGTCTTATTTGGTTTTTTTTATTTCTAAGCTGTCTTTTGTTTTTATGTTACATTGTATTACATTTAACAGCAAAGACAAAAAGCACTATTTTATTCTTCAATCAAAATCTATCCCTGATTTATTTCAGGCGAAAAGGCAGGTGGTTGTGTTTAAAGGCAATGGTCTAGGCTCTGTTGAAAAACGCTGTCCCGGACATTTCTATTCATAGAAAAATCTGGTAACTTCAGAGGTGTGAACTGCACACAGCTAATTTGCATAGAATGGCGCACACAGAAAATTGACTTAAGCGGGTGCTTAACTCATCCCTGAGTACACACAACTTTCCCTGCCAATATTGAGGTAGGTTTAATTTACCAAATCTGAATACGGCCCTATGAAAGTGTACAAGAGAAAAAAAAGCATGTTGCCATATTTGACAGGTTGATATCCACTGTAACAATCAAAACACATTTCTCTGAAGAGATTTAGCTATTTAGAATAACTTCTCTAAAGACATTTATGCATAAATTACACACAGAGTATTTTTACTGCCAAGCATTTAATCACAGAAAGTGGACATGATGCTGTGTTTAGGAAGGCATTATTTAGGACTGGGCTTTGTTCTTTTTTTTTGCCTCAAAAACTCCTCATTACAGTTTGATGCTTTGGCATGAGCCCATTGGTTTACATTGCATTTCTTTGTTGCACGCCTTGTTAAAAGCTTCTGATATTCTCCACGTTCGCTGAGGCCAGTTCTCCATCAGGAAGCTATCAGCGCTCTCAGATGAAATGTCTCTACTGATAAACATCTCATCCTATGCTGTTCTTGCGCAGTGTTGATAGAAGAAAGGGGAGATGATCGAGGTGTAATAGCCTGGTAGAGAACAGGAGCACATTGCACCATTGTTCTGAAGGAAAGGTTGGACATATCGCAGATGGATGCAGTGAGAATCAATAAGGTAGATTAGAAACAGTCTGATTAGTGCTGCGCTGCTCCAACGTCTCCCTATCAGGAGCCAGCATGTGCACAATAACAGCAGATTACATGGCTTTGCTATTGATTCAAAGGTCTTGACATGTGAATCATTTCAGAAATGCTGGGGTTTTTTTTGTGCAGAACAAAGCAAAACAAAGAAAAACTCCTTGGAGATTAATCTTTTGTTGATGCTCGATTGTTAGTATTGCAGCAATCAGACAAACCACTTTGACTGGGTCTGTTTGTGGAACACGCTGCCTCAGGATCGGCTGGGTAAACACAGGAAGGTCTGACAGAGGTGGGTGTATGAAGGGGTGTGGCGGGATTTCCAGCTCCATCCGAGAGCCGTCTGATGAACATGAGAAAAAGAAGAATAGAGAAGTGATAGCAAAACTTCTTCATGAAATCTTTCATGACATTCACTGCGTGATTTAGTGGTTAATGCTTGTCTGCATTATAAACACACTCAAGGTCCGATAAATCTTTCAAAAACTAATTGTTCCAGTCATGAGTGATCCTAGATGTGGGAATGGGGTTCAATCTTCCTGGCACTGCATTCGCTGGTAGCTGAGTAGCACAGAATTAGCAACACAAGAGATCAGAGGAAGTGCTGAACTGAGATCAGCTTTTTATTATTACACTACTGAAAGAAACCACAGACTAAAAAGGAAAGGGCATGAAAGATATATAGCAACGAGATCAGAGAGAGCATTTGTAGCCTTGGAGAAGAGGAAATGTGTCAGTGGCTCATCTCTGACACCATGAAAAGAGGATGGAGGTTATTATTATTATCAGCGTGAGTGAACTGTGGTGGTTCTGGGGTAGCTCTCTTGATGACTTGCTGTGCTTTTGGGGTTACAGGAGGGTGTGTCGGCTATTTTTCCACTCTGGACGCAGCACAGGTCAGAGAGGGAGGAAGGCCACAACACTCTGACTTCCTATTGAGCTAAGTGTGTTTGGTTGTATGCTCAGAGCAGCTGCAGTAGATCGTGTGGGCACAGAATCGTGAATGGAAATAGCCTGGCCCGCTGCGGTGTGGGGATTTCTAAGCAGGGTGTATTGTTTGGTTTGCCTGTCAGCTGAGGTCATCATCTTCAGTGGACCAATTGTCAGGCAGTGAAAACACATCAAAGTTAATGAAAGAGCATTGGAAAAGATCAGGAGAACATACAAATCTGATGTGACTGTTTGTTAGTATGTACACGTGTGTGCGTATGCTAACTACACTGTTTATCTGTAATTAGATGCTTGTGTGGTCAGAGTCAGATCAGTGAATTTTCTATTGTGTTGATCTAGGTTCTGCAAGCACTGAAAATCAAAGAAAGGTCATTAAGTGACATGGACTGTCAGTGGCCTAATGTTCAGTGCTATAAATACGCCACACAAAAGTGCCAGAGGGAAACTTAAGGCCTTAAGGAATTCCCAATACTAAAAAAGAATGCCTCTGATTTTTAGTTAATTTTTCAATGAATCATCATGCTTGTACTGAATGTGGGAATAGCCCCATTTTTGTTGCAAATAAAAGGGCTAAAATCCTAAAATATGGAATCTCGGTTGGTACAGACAGTCTATCGCACCAATTGGTTGTGACTGCTAAAGCTCCACCGAAGGCCGTAAGCATCCAATTAAACATAATTAGGAAGTGACAGTAGAATCAACCAACCATATTTTGATTTTCAATGGGTGGGACTGTTTCATGTCACTCCAGACCTGTTGGATGGCCAAGTGTAACAGTCTCGGCGGTAGGCCGTTCAGAAACATAGCAGACCCACAACAAGATTGCATGTGAGCTCTTTATTCAGGCTCATGCCTGTGGAATGGTAGTCAGTAATAGAAAACTTTTCAAAACAAATAACCTGGCAGCTTTCCTGCCTGCTCACCGTTCTCTGCTTTGCTCACAGCCACGCACACATTTGGCTCATCTGATCCGGGATAGAGAGAAAGTGAGAGAAATCACATTAATATCGGGGGGAATATATGGCTCAGGTGCGCCACACCAGTTATTATTGCTGTAGCTCGTCCCCCAAACACGACCATCCTACTCCAGACTCCTGGTAAACGACACAGTGACCCAAGCATTACACTTATTCTCTGCATATCTTGATTTGACAGTGCAATGGAAGAAACCATTTTACTGCATTATCTGAACTTGTTACATGTGAAAACAGACAAGGCACTGCTACAAACATGAGGACTAGACCTGGAGCATGTTGTTAAAAAGTTCACATTCTTAAAGGCAAAACGCTGAGTAAAGAGTACCAGAGGGATCCAAACAACAACCCCAAGTAAATACATGCACAGTGCCTATAACTACAGAACAGTGTAACAGAGAATAAAGGTTGGGTGTTGGTGACTTTGGAAAAAAAGAAGAATATATACCTGCAGCTTATTGAGTTACAGGTATTGGCTGGTTAGGCTGATGGTGAGTAGGCCGGCAAAGTGGAGTGTTTTTATCACAGGAGTATGGCTGGACAAGACAACCTTGTCATCGCGCTCTCTGATTATATTTCAGCAATTTCTTGCTTTCTATATCCTGCCTCAATCAGTTTGTATACTTTTGGATACATTTGGTCTGCCATATACAGGATATACCAATACATCAATCAATCCATCTCATCTGCACCCAGATAACATAATGACTGTATTGAATCATGGTAGATGATCATGCTACATGTTTAAAAGGGCAATATGAATAGCTTTAGAAATGAAGCTAAACTGTTCTGGTGCACTATCAGACATTAAAGCAAGTGACTTGCATTTGCCTGCAATCTTCTTTACTGTTACTGACACATCCTTGACCCACTTCTGGAGCAGGAAGAGAATCAGACAGCTGCTTAAGATGTTGCACTGAGGTTAACTGCTCTCACACACGAAAAGGCACGAAGGCTCCCCCGAAATAGCGTATCGGGTGGAAACATGTGATCTGAAACAGAATCTGACTTCAGAAGAGATTATGTCCATTTGGTAATGCTCTCACTGCTGACACCTGCTCTCGCTCTCTTGTGCTCTTATGAATTGGCCATCACTGTTCTAAACATTACAGCCTCGTTTCATCGCAACTTCTAGTGGGAGAGGCCATGAGACAGAGTCTGGATACATCTCAAGGCCACACAAAATATGTTAATTTTAAGCAGGTTGCTTAAATGAGATCATTTGCAGTGGAAAAGAGGGAAAACACATGCCCAATCTTTATAGATAAACACATAAAAAAAAACCTGAAAGACAGAGTTTGTCCTGTTCATATTTTGGGTCAAGATCACCAAAAACATTTCAGGGTATAAGTTTTAATGATTTTGATTCTATATTTTGAAATAAATTGAAGAAATACAGTTACAAAAGCTTATAGAAGTATAAGTAATCAGCTTATTAGCATTTTATTAAGTGCCCTTTTATTGATACCTTTATTGTAGGTGTTACCTCCTTAATAAATACTATTCAGACTAATTAATGATTAGTAAAATGAAAATGACTGTAACAATCTAACTGTGCTTTTAATCCATTGTCTTACACATGATATATAAAGAGAAGAATATGAAGAAAGAACCTTATAATTCCAGGGTACTCATAAGGTAAGAATATGTGAGCACTAAATAAAGCTATATTATAGTTATAAAGGTCCCCTGACCTCAGGTTACTCTGTCTGTGGAGTTTCATATGTTCTCCGTGTCCACGTGGGTTTCCACTACGGTCTCCGGTTTCTTCCAACTACACGAAAATGTGCCAGGAAGTGGATTGGCTATGCGAAATTGCACCTAGGTGTGAATGAATTTGTGAATGTTTGTATGCATGGTATGTGCATGTTGCCCTGCGATAGACCGGCATCCCATTCAGGATGTATTCCTGTCTCACGCCCCAGTGTCCCTCTGATAGTCTCCAGAACACCACAACCCTGACCAGGATAAAGCACTTACTGAACATGAATGAATTAATGAATGAATGATGTAAATAAAGAAACGGAGCAGAGTGAGCAGACACATGTTGGATCCAAGTAACACTGCAAAAGTAGATTATCCGTGTCATGTACATAAAACACGAAACAGGGCTCTTTTTAGGAAGTTCATTTCTTAGTTCTTGGGAAAGAAAAAAAAACCAAGCCTATCTGCTTTCAGATAACCTGGATGTCTAGGATTTTCACCGAGCCAGCAGATGAATAAGTCCACACGTACACTACATCCGCTTCCCTCTCTAGCAGGAACTGCATGACTTGAAGGAAAGGAGGAAGGATATAAGCAGGGAGAGTCTCTTAGACAGATATGATTAGTAATGTTATAAGTTAAGCCACTGAGGCTTCTTAAAACAGTCATAGGAAGAGCAAGTGTGCCTCTGTCCTATAGCTGAAAAAAAAAACCCTATACCAGAGGTGGTTTGAGTACAGACAACCAACTGGCTAGAATATGAATAGGGCAGCACATAAAGCTCAAAATGGTGGTTTTATTATGTACATGTGCAGATATAGGGGCGCTTTTCTCTGTTCGCCAGATGGAACTGTGCATGTGCAGTAGCTTCGGAAACCTGATTTTTTTTCCTGTTACTTGAGCTAAAGACTACACAGTATTATGTCATTTGTCAGATTTTAAGAGCCATTTAAAATATGTTTAATTGTCATGTTTTGATCTGTTTCTGTTTTTTATGGGTCTCTCTCCATTCAAGTAGATAGGAGCCTGAAAGAAAATAATTGCCTAGGAGCGCTGCAAACATGGCTTCCGAGTAGACAGGCTTTTACTTGAAAGACTTTGTTAATACTCAATAAGTCAGCATGTCATGCAGCAAGAGTGAAATAGTGTAATTTGTGACTGATGCAAACCAAAGCTGGGGCAGATGTGAAATATTTATTGATTGACTCACTGACCTTTCTGCGACTGCTGTCTCACAAGATGCGGTGTTCAATTTAAACATGACTTAGAAACCTGTAATTAGGATTGGACTCGTGAAGCGCTTCAAAGAGAGAGGCCACTGGTCAGAATCAAATTAGGCATGAGCAGTAAACAGTGTTATTACGTGTGTGAATAGAGGTTGCAGTTCACGTCCCTTGCTTTTTTCAGTACTAATTTGAACATACTGCACAATTATTAACAATTTACTCTCCTTCTGGGCTATGATTGTCATCAAAGTATCACAGGGTATTAATCAATTCTGATTCAGTTTTCAGAGGAAGTGAATCCCAGTGCATATGCTTTTCCTAATGACCATGGAAATCGAATCTAACCTCTATCCTCACAAAAGTGGTCTTCTCACCTCACTATAAAAAGCAGGATCTGCAGCACAATATCACCTTGTCAGAAAAGATGACACGTCAAGAGCTGAAATCCCAGGGAGCTCTGCTCGTTCTGGCCTTCCCGAGCCTTGGATGTAGTGGAGTCCGACAGATCTCAATTAGACTGAGCCTGTGGTTTGAAACTCCACACGCCGATCTATATTTGAGATTGAAAATAAAAAGCTTGTCAATTTGCCACGGAGATGTGGTTGAGGAGGAAGGAGGCTGAGCGAGAGAGCGCGAGAGAGAGAGAGCGTAGTATGTTATGATTACAGTCTATGAGCATGCTGACATCTAAATGGTAAATGCAAAGAGTTTTGACGGGCACATTCTAAAAGAACTGAGGGAAGAGAATGGTGTTAGCAACACAGTAAGAGAATTTCTGAATGATGAATTACCCATTTTGTCTATTCAAATGTTGTAATTTTTTTTTTTTTTTTTTTTTGTACAAATTCTGTCAAGTAGCACAACTGGTATTTACTGGGTAATTACATGTGTAAGAATACAACATAGAAATGTGTTTTAAAGTGAGGTTGTTTTGTTTAGATGCCTCTCGCCGTCTCGCTCTCTACGTGCACAGGGTAATGGTGTATTCAGTAGTCCAGTATGCATTTAGAAATGTTATCCTTCTGTAGCCAGACCACAGCAACTCTATAATCACGACTGTGGCACAAAGTGCTTTCGCTCTGCTCCTGCGTCACCTATATACAAACACGTCTGCAAGAAATTAGGAGGAGAAAAAAAATACAAGGCAAAGCTATAAGCTCATTCACAGAAAAGGTAAAGGATGATTGACTCCTGTTGAGGTTGAAGCATAAATGAAAGAGACGCAAGATCCTTTCAAGGGTCCACCCTTGCATGGTTTCACTCTAGAGGTCGACACCATCACCAAATTGCTTTTTAACTTATGCAAAAGTGCCTGTGCTGTATTATTCTCCGTCATTTCAAGATGCATGCCGTTGCTGGAACAGATGTAGCACATGTTCTTTAGCTTACATTAGCAGTAGGAATGATAACATTATTTTATCATGCAGTAAAATAATTTTATATAAATTATTATACAGTTGTACAATGATTACTCCAAATAAAGCACTTTCTTTACTGACTGTTTGTTTAATTAGGCTCATAAATGTTGGCCACTGCATGACAGTCCATGAATAACAGCTGATATGCTCCAGTTTTCCAGACGTTTTCCAGGAAGGAAACTATTTTCCAGGTAAGTAGAATCTCTTTTGTGTTTTTTTAATATGTTACATACTTGTATTGCTAACACTATTGCAACTGATTCCACCCTGTCATCCTTCTTGAAATCTGATGTGATAGTTAACCTGCTTAGCAGTGTCAACTATTAATCAGGCTAAGTGATAGTCAACTAGCTAAAAAAAAACTAGCCTATTTTGGTTTCATTTGCATACAAAATTAATACATAATTAAAAATGTTCTCCAGATGGGGAAAATTACTTTCATACAAAATCTGATTTTTGATCATTTTAATTCTTCAGAGCTATAATAAAGTTGCTGCTCGTTTGCAGGCAGGCAAAGGGTACTACTAAGCGAGTGAGTGTCACCCAATGACTGTATATACACTCACCGTCCACATTATTAGGAACACCTGTACACCTGCACATTCATGCAGTTCTCTAATCAGCCAATCATGTGGCAGCAGTGCAATGCAAAAAAAATAATAATAATTTAAATTCAGATACAGGTCAAGAGCTTCAGTTAATGTTCACATCAATCATCAGAATGGAGAAGAAAAAAAAATTGATCTCAGTGACTTTAACCATTGTTGGTACCAGATGAGCTAGTTTGAGTATTTCAGAAACTGCTGAGCTCCTGGGATTTTCAAACACAGCAGTCTCTAGAGTTTACACTGAATGGTGCATAAAAGAAACTTGAGTATGAGCACCATTAGAGTTTTAAGTTTCAGTTTCTTGGATCAAACAGAAGTTATCAGCTGTTCATTGATGGAGACTTGAGTGTAAACCGTTCTTAGCAATTGCTGAAAGGACATCAACAGCCAACTTGAGTGTGTCTGTGTGGTACCGTCCACAATAAACCCATGGTGATCTGTAGGCTGTCCATGCGGGGCCATCTTCAGCAGCAGAGAGTGATTTTCAGGTGGGTGAGGCTCCAAGCAGAAATGAGTCCATCAGATCTGGAGGGCAGAAGAAGTCAGGATCACTGGTGTCCCAGGAGTACCATGTATAGCTCCACAAAAGAAAGAGAGAGAGAGAGAGAGAACACCATAACCCTGACCAACACCACAACCCTTACCAAGACGAAGCAGTTACTGAAGAGGAATTAATGAATGAATCATCTCTTGCGACTCAAAACAGGGTAACCCCAATGTGAGCATCAAACATGGCACAACCATCCCAACCCCCCTAAATTAGTATTAGTGTAGTGTGTGGGCACTCACTAACAGCTGTGCCCTGTTTAATGACATTCCCCACTGTTCTGTGCCTGCCTGCTATTAATGCCACTGGGGTGGTGTGTGTGGGTGTGAAACCTATATGGCAGATGAGAGAGCACACCACAAGCAGAGAGTGTGTGAGCGAGCTAGTAAATGAGAGTGGTAGAGTGAGAGTATACTTGAAAGAGAGAGCGTGCAAGAACAAAGCAGTCTCCCACGGCGCTGTGGTGCTGAGTCAGCTGTGAGGTGGAAAACAAAGAAGCCCACCATCCTCTGAGTCTAGATCCTGTACACTCCACACACTCAGACAGCTCCATGCATTCATGCATTACTGCTTCTGAACTTTCTCATCAAGCCCAGGGCAGACTGGGGGCCAACCGACGGCCTTGGTTTCAGGTAGAAATCATGCATCACGCCAAATCATTTTAACACAGCTGATCTTATCTCCACTTTGGTAAAACATTAAGGGACACTACATCAGACATAGATCTTGTATGTTGTTTTTTTTCAGTTTCAGCAGGAGTATTTAAATGTCTTAAGCCATAGTTATGCAAAGATTATTAGTACAGGGTGGTGATGGTGAAGCAACCTTTTGTTCTGATACACCAAAGATCTGGAACACATTACCAATAACGTTCATTACACTCCATCTGTCAGAGATTTTAAACAGCTAAAACATGTTTTTTCACTTTAGCTTGCAATTAACTTTTATTATTTGCCCTACTTTTGGCATGTTACTTTATTTTATACTATTGTAATGTGATTCGATTTTTACTCATTTATTATATATTTTTAATAATGTTATTATTATTTCTCCTCTTTCTGTCACTGTTATTATTTATTTCACTATTATAATTTGTCTTTTTTTTTTTTTTTTGACTAAGGAAAAGTTCAAAAAAGTGACTTCACACCTCAGAGATGCAAATATTACCCTTCATCATCCCGGATTGGTGGAAATCTGTTATTAGACTAATGATGGCAGCTCTACAACATACCTGGTGAACAGTGAAAGCCAGCTGACTTTCAAAATTAAGTTCTGTTAATGTAAAAAAAAATAATAATAATAATAAAAGTTCAGCTTTTTATGGGACTCCCCCACAGCCCACTTTCTTTCAGGTCACAATCTACCAGTTGAGAAACACTGAATCAGATACCAGCCTTGAATTTGGCAATGACTGAACTGAAAGAAAAGTGTGTATATATATATATAAAAAATAAAATAAAAAAAAGACAAATCATTAACAAAAGCAAGTGATGATAGATGGCTTTTAGTGAACAGTGGTGAAAATGCTTTACCAGGCCACATGGTTCATGATGTGTTAGTTTACTCACACACTGGCATCTAGTGGCCATTAAGAAAAGTGTCTTGAATAAAGCAAAATTTACAGTCAGCAGCAAATACTCTTTATTCGTTTATTTAAAAAAAAAAAATTTTTTTTAATTATCCACCTTTTCTCATAGTGAAATTCCTTACTTACAAGCCAACTGTAAACACATAACACATAACAGTGGGGATACCCAGTCACAATGCAGTGTGTAAAATTAGGGCTGGGAAATATGACGATATAATATCATTGATATCATGATAACTTTACACTTTTCTGAGATATCGCAGGTATCACAATCTTTTCTCTTTTTCTATCTTTAAAACAGCAATCACAAGATCTGATTGGAAGCAGAAGATCTGATGTTAAAACATGCGGATACTGAACCTTAAAATTAGTAAACGTCTTTTGTTTTACATTTATTTGAATTTTTACCCTTTTCAATTTAAAGTAATTAACTCTGTTTTGTTGTTGCACTTGGTTTCCTATATAATCATATAATGATACATATCGTGGATTGTAGAAATGTCTTCAAGAATCGTGATATGATATTTTTTGTCACATCGCCCGCCCATATGTAAAATGCAGGTAACATAAACCCACAAGGCCAGTGTCATTTCAATATGTGCTTAGCTAAGACCATTAGAAAAATCATTCTGTGGGCTGGATGCAATGATGCATGGCCTTAAGTACTCCTGAATGCAGGGGTGTCAGTTTCATTTTAAGTAATAGACCACATGACAGTAGGGGTCCAGCGAGCCAGACCACAAACATCAACACATCAACAACTTCTCTTCACTGTGTTCACTTATCAGCATTTACCTGACAGGTATATTCTGATTGAACATAGCCCATATCACCTACAAAAAAAAAAAAATTTAAAAAAAAACAAATTATGGATTTTTACCATATATACATACAGCTCCTTGCATAAGTATTTACTCTCCTTGAAAAGGACTTAATTGGGATTTCATGTCATGAATCTACACAACATACAAGAAACCAATATAGCTAGCAAAAGTATTTACAAATAAAAAAAAACATACAAGTTGTAACTGTATTTCAGAAAAGTATTCAGAGACACGGTTACCATGTCAAATTTATAGCTTTTTAGCTAATACAGAATTGCATATCATTACCACATTTCATCCATAGCTGTGTTTATGGTCCTGACTTTATTGCTCTTTTGCCCCCTAGTGGAATAACAGAGGCTAGCTCTGCTTTCTTTTTCTTTTTTCCACGTCTTTCGATTCAATTACAGTCCACAAGCCGAATTGAATATTGAATATTTTATATTTTAATATAGAATATTGATTCTAAATGTATTTGGTGGCCTGGAGTAGAACCTTTATCAGGCTGGTCCCAGCCCGTATGTTTGACACTTCTGCCCTATTGTCTATTTTTGCCCTACTGAAACACAGCCAAGCTATCTGTGGAAAGAAAGAGGGGAAAAAAAAAAAAAAAAAGCAAGCAACACACAGTTAGAGCCAGAACGTGACTAATAAGATCAGAAACACTCAGGTTGAAATCAAATCAAACCGCCAGTTACTCCTGACATGACTTGTAGCTCAAACCACCAGTTACTCCTGATATGACTTGTAGCTCAAACCACCAGTTACTCCTGACATGACTTGTAGCTCAGAGCCAGAATGAGAAATCCTGCAATCTTACCAATTCATTTATACTTTACTTAGAATACTCACACGTCACTTCTTACAAAAACAGGATGAAAAACTTGTCCATTAGCAATGCAGCTTTAAGCTTCTTCCTTTCAGACAGAAGTAAAAGTAGAAAGGTTTGCCAATACCAGGAGATTTCATCCCATCCCTTTATACTCTGTTGGAATGACCTACTTCTGATATTGCCTTATTGCAAACGTAAACCATATAAAGGCACTTCATAATACCTGGCATGACATGAAAACTATTTATAAAATCTAACATCTGATCAATCTGATGATAATCTGATGATAATGTTATATCTGATTTCATTTAAAGAAAATCTTATTGTACCTTTGGAAAAAGAACCCATATAGAAGTCATTTTTAAATACTCAACATATGTTTCATCGATAAAAATCTTCTGCAGTCATTTCCTCAGAAATGTAAAGTTTACTATGACCTTGAGTACACTTACTAAGCATATTTATATCTGCCTATGCTCAACATTTTTTGTAAATACCCTTACTAAGTGTTTTCACACACCGTCACTGCATTCCTGAAGTCACAGCTTTTGTAATTATATAAAGTGCAAAAGTAAAAGAGGTTTAAAATACACTGCTCACAACTCCAAATACACACGGCTGCCTCAAGGCACACAGTTGCAGACGGAGTGGTGAGAGGCATCTTCCCTTTTCTCAGGCAACAGGTGCGTTGTCCGTTTCTTGAGTTTCCTCTTCTTGCAGGAGACTCTCGCTTTCGTTGGCATTTTCTAGCCCAAAGATTCGAAGAACACTGAAATAAAGGTGAAGTGAAACATTAGTGAAACTGACATATGTAAGTAATTAATATTACAAAAAAGGTATTGCAATTTGCATTTACTTTTTTAAAAAATTAACATGTCATTTCAAGTAAAATCTACTTGGTTTAAATGGTTAAATATTGCACAAATAAAACATGTAAATCAAACTTTTGCTCCATTCTTTTAAGTCAATTTTACGTAATTATTTCAAAAAAAGAGATCATAAATTAATTACATAAATCTACACACTGGAAACAGTACACACTAGCTAAACATCCTTTCCCGTTCCCGTTTGAAAACATATGATTTTGCAAATCATTTATCATTACTACTGCTAAATGACCAAGAACATCTTAAATGCTCAAACCAGACGTAGAACTCCAATGGGAACATGCAATTACATCAGCCATCCTAAAGACTGAACTGGCAGAACCCACCATGTCTACTTAACCAACTTGCACCCACACACACCATACACCTGACTGAGAAACACAAAGAGGGTGAACCTAGTGACCTTTACCATAAAACCTAATTTCACAAAACATTTCATAATGCAATAGCCCTAGGCCTTAAAGCCAACAAAAAAAGAGGAAATCCATAACACTCAAAATTCAATCTTCGAGCACTGCAGCAAGCTCAAGGTCCTCTTCTGCTCGGCATGTGTCGATTTGCCCATGCGTGAGAGTCCAATCAGTTCAAGTAAACACGACTTCTTATTTTTTTTAGTTTTGTGAGCACTTGCCAAATCGTAGTAAATTTATCCCAAAATATACCTTTGGGTTTTAGCCATATAGTTACATGAATGTAGTACTGATCTTAATGCATTTAAGCAATTCTAATAATTTCCTTTTTGCGTAAAAATCAGGGCCCGTATTCACAAAGCTTCTTAGAATTCTCTCCGAGAGCTCCTATCTTAGCCTAAAAAGTCCTAGCTGGGAGTCCTGGACTAAAAGTGATTTAGGAAACTTCTCAGAGCAGCTCCAAGTAAGGAAAGTACAAAAACCTGTATCTTAGTGAGGAGGTGTGGTTGACCCCGTTGCTAGGGATGACGCAGCAATTC
>CM075019.1:9484423-9500414 GCA_037576675.1 Pangasius sanitwongsei | reverse complement strand
GTGAATCATTTTTATCTTTACTAAGATTTAGTCCTAAATTTAAGGGGAAATTCTAAGAAAACGTCATAATTCTAAGACTTTTCTTAGAATTTCGTCACTAGGAGCAACTTTTAGGCTTAGGAAGCTTTGTGAATACGGGCCCAGTATTCATGCTGAACCAATGAATCTTTTTTTTCAGTGTATAAAAGAAAATGGTAACTTATAACGTGTTGAAAGTTTTAAAAAAAAGAAATGCCAAAAATATTCTATTAAATGTGCAGTGATGCATTCTTACTCCAACATATTATACTCTTGCACCTGCTGTAATCATAAAACCAGTCCTGTGCTTATCCCGAGACTCCTATTCACAACATCCTCATACTGAGCATGCTTTCCACACACTGAGTACTGTTGACTTTACAGTATACAGCTGAGAAGAGTCATCCAGAAGAGGATGGGTTCCTCTCAACGATTCTTCGCCATGTTGTCGCGGGGAGATTTTCTTTGCCACTATTGCCTTTGACTTAGTTATTACAGATCTAAATCTAAAAATCTAAATCGCTATTTGCGCAATCCACATTTGTAAAACTGAACTGAAGGTCTTCTCCAGCTACTAGTTTCACAATTAACCATAATAATCTGTCACATGGTGATTGTGTGGCTAACGGCTAGGCTTCATTTCCCAGCAGAACCCACTGACTTATGGAAAAGTCTTGTGTAAAATTAGGGGGAAATACCCGCATTTGTGACTTTTGTTTCTATTGTGGTGGTAATAAGAAACTTGCATCGTAACACTGACATAACCATAATGCATCATGACCGTATGCAGTCAAGAGTACAGTGACATATGCATGACATGTTACCATGGTAACAGCTGTTGTAACATAATAATGCGGGTATGGGGAAATTTGGCATGCTATTTCAGTTATGAGGAAGTAAAACATGCTGAAAGCCTCTGGGCTGTTTGCATTCTTCCCTTCACCTCGACCGTTTTTTTATCATTGTTTTTTTTAGGACACTTTGTTGGACATTATGCAAAGGATCACATACTAGAAATCACAACTGGTGCGCTAAACAGAATATACATTTATGACAAGCCTTTTAAGATGCTGACCATAGACCTAACAATAACATGTCATGATTGAACTGCTATACAACTGTCCATGACCATTCAGGACAGTATACGGCATCTGTAATGACAGTTATGACATGGTTATGTCAGTTATATAGGTTAGCTTATGCTATTCTGAGTCTGATAACATAAATCTTCAGTACGTAGCTCTGGATAAGGGGAGCTGCTAAGTCCTGTCAGTGTGAATGTAAATCAGGGTAGTACTACTACAGTACTACTGATCAAGCCTCAGACAAACCAGCTTTATTTTTGGACTTTTGGACATTTGGAATGTAAGAGATTACAAATGTATGAATATGGTGCACTTGACAGATGCACTACACATGCTTTTACACGCTGTACTTGAAAAAGATCATGATTAATAACTTTTCTTGAAAATAATTACTCAGCATTATTTAAATGAGGAAGTATCTATCTAGCAAACTCATTTTTTTTGACTCAGCATGATAACAATAAATAAAAAACTACCCCTAGTTCTAAAAAAATAAGCCTTTTCCAAAAAAACAATGAAGACGAAAGCCTTTATTGTCGCTTACACCACAGTGCTGTTGAATTTTCTCTCGGCTTTAATTTACCTTATATGTTTATATGAATACATGCTTTCTATTATGTTATAGTTTCTATAGTAACAAATAATTCACAGGGACTATGGACTATGGCAGATGATCTACAAAATCTAAGGCTAATAACCAGGTTTTTTTTTTTTTTTAAAAAAAACCTGTTTTCAAAGAAAAACATATAATCTTTCATACAGTACAGCTTTCCATAAGGAGGTGTTTAACATCCATGGAAGGAGTCTTCTGTGTCAGTATCTTGTAACGGTCATGGGGAAATCTTCAGGACAGAGGACTTTGCACTTTCTGGCTTCTTGGTAACATGACATGACACTGGAAAGTGCAAAGTCCTCTGCCCAAGAGCTACAGTATTTTTGTCCTATTAACTTCAAGAGAAAGAAAAAAAAGGGAGACTGATGAGGGAAAAACTTTATAATATAAGTGAGAATTGGAACTTGTCTCATGGACATTAAATATTAAATGTATAAAACTATAAGCATGTTCATTAATAACTTAAAATTTTGAATCACAAATTGCTGTGCTATAAGAGGAATAAAACATTTCAGGACAAGCCGCAATAGGAAAGTAAAAATTTTGCAGCTTTACACTGAATTTGTTTTCAAGCAGAAATGTCCCGTGAAACGTATTTTATATACATGTATTGGCCGTTTCAAACGCTTTGCTCTCATGGTCTGCTAACAAAACTTAGAAATGGATAGCAGATGAGATGATGAATGCAGTTGAAAAGCAGCTGCTTTTGTTTCTGCTGTTTTAGCTACACGACCCCGCAGAATGCTATGGCTGAGCACTAGAAGTTCAGTAGAGATATCAGTTATCGTCAGTTAAACACGATTTCCAGTGTCGTTGCTGTCTGGGATGCATAGAGACACATTCATGTTCATGATTTGGCTATTTGGCTGACCACCTCCAAATGTGGTTTGAGTGATCAGAACATAATGCGTCTTCAATACGCAATTGACTTACTGATCCAATCACCCAGAATGCATGTTGTGAAGTGACGTGTAGCCAAGTATGGTGACCCATACTCGGAACTTGTGCTCTGCATTTAACCCATCCAAGTGCACACATACCGTGAACACACACACTCCGGAAACACACACACACACCCGGAGCAGCCTTTTTTTGCTGCGGCGCCCGGGGAGCAGTTGGGGGTTCGGTGCCTTGCCCAAGGGTCTCACCTCAGTCGTGGTATTGAGGTATTGAGGGTGGAAGACAGCGCTGGTCATTCACTCCTCCCACCTACAATCCCTGCCGGACCTGAGACTCGAACCCACAACCTTCAGGTTCACCTTCGGGTTACAAGTCCGACTCTCTAACCATTAGGCCACGACTGCCCCATGCCAGGTTTGAATGGGGCCACATACTTACCCCAGCAGACTCATGGGAATGAGGCAGAATCCACCAGCCAAGAGAAAGGCAAAGCCGGGGAACCAGGCCACTGTGGCGGCATAGATGCTGTTGAATGCTGCATTTGCCACAGTAGTTGTCAGGTTATCAATAGCAGACACACAGGCAAAGAGCGCACCTTAAACAAGCAGAGGAAAAGAAATATTAACCCTTCATTTCTCTCAATGCTCATATCATTCAAGAGATAATGCACAAATAATTACTAATACTAGTGATCCATTCAGGATCCAGTCCTGAGGATACTGACTACTCGTTAGAAATGTGTGATAAGCAACTGAGAAGTTTAATAAGGTGTGCTAAGTTAGAGAACATGCGGCCTCTGAGACTGGGCTTGGGAACCTCTGCAAAATTGTATTAATTAGCTCTTAACAAAACTTCATACAGTCCCACATGTACTTTATCTATCTCATTTATTGTGTCAAAAATGGAGAAGCAAACTTAAAACTGCATGGTCTTTTTTTTTTTTTGTCCTGAGGTTTAAGGACTGAGATTGGGAATTTAACGACTATATACAGCTGAGTGAATGTACATTCCTATGAAACAGCAGGAATGACAATGAGAGCACTTATGACACGGAAACTTGGCTGAGTAAGAGCTTTCAGTTGTGAAACAGTGGTTTAGGTGTGTAAACATACCCTGCTCGGCCTTTGAGACTGCCTTCGACATCATGGAGCGCATGACTGGAAACGGCATGATAGCCAGGAGCATGGGAATCCTCACTACAGAAAACAAAACTGACACGCTTTAGTTTATCATCAACGTACATATCAAATTTGCAATCTACAAATTTGCAGAGATCACTTAACCACAATTAAAGCACATAAAGAAATAACATGTAGTGTTTTGTAGTTAAGCATTTATGAGAAAGCTACATAAGAAACATTTACTTTGCTAGGTTTAGGTGGGTTTTAGCTGAAAAACACTCGGGATTCCATTGATTCAAGTGTAGAACTTGAGATATCAAACTTTTTTTGTAATTATGTCATTATCACTGCACATGAGTGAATGTTCTTGAGAGAACCTTGAGAATACTGGCCTTTCTATACAGTCCCTTATTTAACTCTCACTGTGTTGATTCATTAATTGTCCATGTAAGAATATTCTCAGCTGGTTCCATAGTCTCTGGTTCCATAGTCTTTGTGAGCTGTTTGTTATGTTGACAATCATCAAAAATGCTTTCAGTGGTAACAGACGAATGTATGTAAAGTAATGTACTCTAAGCATCGAGAGATGAAAAGTAATTGAAGAAAGGAAGCCTGCACAGTAATCGGACACTCAGGCGTATAACTGTTATTAAAGGGGGCTGAAAAAAGTCACCAAATTGTGATAGAAAATAAGGACACAATTCTGACGGAAATGCAAAAATATTTGTTTTTTTGATAAAATCATCTTACAACTACTCAAAGGTTTGTGGAAACCTGACCATCACACTCTTCCCCCAACTACGGACAATTTGGAAATGCCAATCAACATGTCTTTGGACTGGGGAGGAAACCCCCGAAGCACGTGGAGAACATGCAAACTCCACTCACATGGAGGGGGAGGCAGGATTCGAATCCCCAACCCCAGAGGTGTGAGGCAACAGTGCTAACCACTAAGCCACTAAGGGACACAAACATGTTCCAGCATGACAATGCACCTGTGCACAAAGCAAGGTCCATATGCACATGGTTTGCCAAGGCTGGAGTGGAAGAACTCAAGCAGCCTGCACAGAGCCCTGACCTCAACCCCACTGAACACCTTTGGGATGAGCCGGAACATCAACGGCACGCCAGACCTCCTCACCCAACGTCAGTGCCTGACCTCACTAATGCTCTTGTGGCTGAATTCCCACAGCCACGCTCCAAAATCTATTGGAAAGCCTGTTCAGAAGAATGGAGGTTATTATAACAGGAAAGGGGGACCAACTCCATGTTAATGCCCATGGTTTTGGAATGCGCACATATGGGTGTGATGGTCAGGTGTCCACATACTTTTGGCCATATGGTGTACTTCGTGTTTCATACTAAACTGAAACACAACGTTCAACCTGTTTCTAGGATAACTATAACATGCAGGGACAGTGCCTCACTGAAATTATCATGCAATTTCAACACATTCGTGTCCTTGAGAGATAAGATACGGGTAAATCGATGCGAGTTTTGACACACGGTGATCGATCGCTGATCAGCATTTCACTCCTGCTGCTTTTGACAACCATCTGCATGTGGGAAGTTTTCTGGATTAAAGGAGTGGGGGTAGAAATTAACAAATTGACCTGTTTTGCTCCAAGCCATCAAGCCTACTTGTTATCATTTATATCCAAACAGAGGAAGTATATTATTTGAATGTTCACCAAGATATACTGCTTTTGAGAAACTCAGGTTAGATTTTGCAGCACCTCAGTATATGTTGATGTGTGTTAACACTGTAACTAAAGTATACATATATGTTTTTTATTAGTATTATTATTACTGCTGTTGTTGTTTTCCAATAACAATAATGTCCTGTAGCATTTTATTCCTCTCATATCACAGAAATTTGACAAGGATTACCAATTAATATTAATTAAAGAACAGCGCCGCATACTATTTATTCATTTATACTTATGTGTAATGTAGTGGAGCATCTGCAAAACAAAATCTTATGTTTTAACAGCTATAAACTGCTGTTCCCTCACCAGACTCTCTTTTTTTCTCTCTCTTGAGGGTAACAAGACAGAAATGCAGCTTGTCATGTTACCAAGAAACCCTCTAAAATCTAGAAGACTTTCCTGTGTTGGAAAACCAAAATTACAGTTTTACCTCTGACTCATACAAAGCACTGACACTGGAGACTCCTTCCGGAAATGCTAAGTAAATGTCTCCGCACAGGAAACCATATCGCTATATTAATGATTACACATGGTTTTTTTCAATCCATTTATATGGACTGTTCGTCATACGAGTCTCCTGTGTAAGTTGTTACTGTAGAAATGGTAACATATTAGGACAAGCACTTTGATATAAACCTTGCAGCAGAGCTACTGCCATAGCCATTATAGCCATGCTATTATAGAGCCATGCGATTATAGAGCCATTTGCAACTGGGAAATGGCCACTACTGTGTGCTTTCATAAAATGTGACTTATAAATATGCCAGAATACAATTCAGATTGTATTCTTACTTGTTGGGATAAATTTGTCTGTCAAATTAATAATTACATAAAAAAAAAAAGTGTGCAGTCATAAGCAGATACTGTGATGAAGTCATTGGAAAGTTTACCAAGAAACATCAGAAGTGTGGTCTTGACGAAGGCCATCATCACCAGCCCTATGAAAACGGACAGCATCCCAATGAAGATGATGGTCGTGTCAGAGAGGCAGCGGGACAGCACGTACACACCAACGAAGCTGACAGCAAACACAGCCGTGGAGAGAGCCGAGCCATAGCCGATGAGGATCTCATTCCAGCACAGTGGTTCATTCAGCTCGTACAGCGTGACCAAACTCAGGCCTCCAAAGTTCCCGAAGCTGAATGAGCAGAAGATGATAATCAAGAGTACGAGCAGGCGGTTCCTCCTCCTGCTTCCCTGAGCAAAGAGGCTGTAGAGCCTACGTGGAAGCTTCAGCAATGTATGAGTGTTTGTTTCAGCAAAGGCCATGCTGTCAATCACCATGCTCTCCTCCAAAATAAAGACCACATAAACCAGATTGATCAGATGGAACATGGCGGCAGTGAAGAAGGGCCAGTTAAATCCCGCGGCATGTATAAAGTAGCCAGTGGAGATTAAGGCCACGCCAGAGAGAAGCCCGAGCATCATGTCCAGCCCAGCCATGTGCAGCATCTTCTGCTTTCCATCCTCGTACAAGTCAGCCACGTAGGAGAAGCAGCCACCCAGGATAGTGCCTATGCCACCGAAGAGGGAGCTGAATATGGATGCTGCGATTAGCAGGTAGAGGTTAAGCTCAAAGAAGGACACTGCTAGGAAGCACAAGCAGTAGACCAGAGATCCTATGAGAGGGAGAATGATGGTGATTTTACGTCCACGCTGGTCGCTATAAGCCACCAGGGCAAGGGTCACCAGGAGATTGGGGATCATGGAGAAAAGTTCTGAGTACATGGAGAACAGCGAGGCCGCTTTTTGCACTTCCTGAGAAAATACAAAAAAGTACAGCAACTGAAAAACAAATAATCACAAAGAGGAAACTGTGCAAATCAGCCTAGGTGGCAAATACATGAGTCAGAAAGTAGGGCTGGGGATTTTCGTGGTTAATTTGGTTAATTCAAATTAATGTTTTAACACGATTTTCAAAATGTTCTAATCAAGATTGAACACGTATGTTTGTATGTATATATATATATGCGCATATTTACATTTTTAATTAAAACATCCATAAATGCCTTCTTAACCTGATTAATGCCTCCTACAGCCTGCGCTACTCCCAAACACTGTGCGTTTAGATTTAAAAACAAAAAAAACTCCAAGATAAACAGGCAGCACCTTGCAGAAGACTGAGCTCGTAGCAAAGAAGGGTTCAATGGAATTGAATGGAATGGAATTGGTACAGGTTTGAACAGTCAAATGAACAAGTCTATGTAAAATATAATGTTGTATTACATCCTAAGCTGTAATTTGCCAGTCTCGATTATGCCATTTTCGACCTCGGCACGTCCGACAGATGACACTCCATGTTCGTATTTTGTTAGTAACAAGCTAGGCAGCTAACTCGGACGAGTGATATATATTTTCCTTCTCAAACAGCGCACTGTATAGTCACTATACTTGTATATACAGTATAAATCATTTAAAGGTAAGAAGTTTTTACGTTGTCTATTTCTGATGCTGTGAGCAACCTTGCTGATTTTACATCACTCCGTAAACAAGGAAGGAACTCGGATTTGAGAAGAATACCCCAAGCTGACTTCTCACTTGCGGTGGCATTTCATGTCACGAAAGACTCTGTTTAATGGTTCACTAAGTTGTGCAAAAATAGTAACAGCACCATCTATAGCAAATAGTGCAAACAATGGTTCTTAAAAAAAAAAAAAACACTGTTTGCTATAGATGGTGCTGTTACTATATTCACACATCTACATTTTCCAAAGTCCATTCTAATAATTAAAAAAACTTTGAAAAATGTATTTATAATTGCACTATGTAAGAACAAAAAATGGAATTGCAATAGAGAATCGTTCATAATTTTTTTAAAAATCGAGTTTTTTGGGTTTTTTCGCCCAGCCCTAGCAAAAAGCATGGCTTCTACAAGCCGACCACAAAGGTGTCCTTCACAGTGCATGAAAAAATAAAAGTGAAAAGAGGAAGCAGAATGCAGAAGTTAGAAGAAGAATGAATAATATTTTGGCATAAGTACTGAGATTTGAACAAAGCCTGCACCATGTGCCTCTACCGTTGCACGTAGGACTTTTTAAAGGAAAAGCCACCCTGAACGACTTTATAATTAACATGTGATCTTCTTTGGTGTTCAGAATCTGTTCTGTAAGGGAATTCCAAGTTGACTTTTTAGTTTAATCAATTTTCTCTGACAAATTGGTCTATTTTCAGTTTGGTTAATGGTTTCCTACATTACACACAATGCTGTTTGACTGTCTGCTGATAACGGCAACAAAGACCTTATTTCATCAGTGCCTAAAGAGAGTGATGCAGCAGAGCTTTGGCCTTTGAGTTTGTCTATATTCTGCTCAAAAAAAAAAAAAGCTTCCAAAGCTTCAGCTTTCATGAAAATACCACTGTCAACGCCATCATGCCATGCTTGCTGTTTTATAGATCGCTAACTAACCGAGCCGAGCCGAGTCAAGTCAAGTGGCTTTATTGTCATTTCAACCATATACAGCTAGTTAGTACACAGTGAAACCAAACAACGCTCCCCCAGGACAAAGGTGCTACATAGAACTAACACAGAACTACAGGAGACTACATATATTTACATCAAGTGCACAGTGCAAACATGTGCAGACGGCACAAGACAGTACAAAAACTACCAAAACAATCAGTCTCTGCCATAACTCAGCTACTCAGTGTCCTGAGACCTGTACACTGGATTTCTCATTAACGTGACACTGAACGTCACTGGAACAGTGAGAAAAGAAGCTCTTGCTATTTTGTTTTTAGGAGCTAACAGTGACACCTGTCTGTTAACCCTTACATTTGAAATCACTGGAAAATGTTCTCCCATTAAACACCACTGTAGCTGCACTAGCAATGTCCCCCCGTGATGTCAGCGCGTCACACGACCTAACTTCTCACAGGAACAACAAGAATATCACATCAACGTACACATTAACACCAGAATCACAAAGCACATCACAAATATTTCAACCTAAACATGTTCAATGTGTTTCAGGGAGGACTTTTCCTTAAAGTATAATGAGTTAACCATTATAAAAAGGTTTACAACGACACTGTAACAAATTGCTGAAAATGTTACAGTAATTTACTGGCAATTTGGGTTGTACTGTAAAATTTACAGTAAACAATTATAAAATACACTGACAGTAAAGTACTGCAACATTGTAATGTTGTATAAAATGACACATAACCCAGCACACTTGCTCATTTGGCTGATACAGGACACAACTGAGCTGAAGGTTACGACTCTTGCCCAACCATGACAGCTTGGCAGTACTGGGATTTAAACACACAACCTTCTGAGCTGTGACGCGAAATCCTTAACCACTGAGGCACCACAACACCACCACAACTACCTTGCATTGATTCAGCTACTTATAGCACTGAATTAATGCCAATAAAAGATCACAATGAATCAGTACAAGCAAGTTATGGTAGCTCAGTGGTTACGGCTTCAAGTTGCAGATAAGCAGGTCATGTATTCAAATCCCAGCACCACCAAACTGCCTTGACTGGATCCTTGAGCAAACTCCTTCAGCTCAGCTGTATCCTGCATCAACATACTGGGTTGTGTGTTATTTTATACTATGCATGATATTACAGTACTTTAGTGTAAATATGTTTTTACAGTTGTTTACTGTACATTTTGCAATACTTTATTGGCAATCCAGGTTGCCAGTAAGTTACTGTAAAATGTACAGTCATTATTTTACAGTGTGCACGCCCTGCGTTACGACAAAGGAATAAAATGCTCCTTGTGTGACTAAAGACTCACATCATGTTGGCTGGAATGGTTGCTGCTGTTCGTGTCGCACTGGGATGAAGTGTCTGTTGCAGGGTAGGAGGTGTTGGTGATCTGCTGCCACAGACGGCGGTACACATACTGCTGCACCAGAGGAAACACCATAAAAGCGGCAAACGCGTACACAGCCACCACCGGCTCCACCAAGTACAAACCCTTCATTGTGGCTGCAAGAGAAAAAAGAGCACCAAGTCCCACGCACACAACATTACGTTCATTCCCAAACCACAAAAGCTACTAATGTTACAGAATTCAACTCAGGTCCTGTAGTATTGTATCATTAACACGCTAATCTTAATCCCATCATCTTTAGCTACCTATTTGTACCACACACACACACACACATCAAATATACTAGAAAAACTTTACCACACACGTCTGATGACAGAAGATATCGCGCGTCTGACTGCTTATAAACTTATAGTCGCATGTTTTCGGCGTTCCTGTTTTCGGCGCATCCTGTATCTGATTGGACAATTCTCCTGAACCCGCCCATTGTGTGGCTTCGGGATTGGCCAATCGCATTAATGGGCGGGACGGAGCGCTCCTTTGCTCCTGCTTTGCCTGAGTCTGTTCTACTGTGGGCTCCTAATCACCAGATAACAGCTGACGGGCGGAGGTGTGAGGAAGTATAATGGAGCCACTGAAAATGAAAATGTCATATGTAAAATGCCAATATCAAGTAAATAATTTAATTAAATTACTACCTGGTACATAATAATATAAATAATAATTTAGCATAGCAATAGTGAACAATATTACTATATTGTTATAATATTATAATTTTGTATTATACTGTATTTGTATTGTATTTTGTAATCATATATTTTTTCTCATTTGGTTATGTAGCATTGTGAAACAGAGGCTTTTTTATTTTAAAGAGCTTTATAAGGCTAAAAAAAATGTAAATTTAAACATTTAAATGAATTTTACTGATTTGCATTAATGTTTTATGTGATTGTGCAGTAATGATGTCAAAATTTTAAATATAATTTGCATTATTACACATTTGTACTCTCTTCAGTAAAGCATTTGCAAAATATACATTATTATAGACACCACGCTGGAAAGACGACAAAGCAAACATCCGCTTGTTGCAAAACATACTTTCTACTGTGCTAATTGGCACATCCGCCACCTGTCAGTCAGCCGATTGGTGCGGGGACACCTGTCAGTCAGCTGATTGGTGCGGGGACACCTTTCAGTCAGCCCAGGGGGCCGGGGACACCTGTCAGTCAGCCCAGGGGGCCAGGGACACCTGTCAGTCAGCCCATGGGGGCGGAGACACCTTTCAGTCAGCCCAGGGGGCCGGGGACACCTGTCAGTCAGCCCATCGGTGCGGGGACACCTGTCAGTCAGCCTAGGGGGCCTGGGACACCTGTCAGTCAGCTCATTGGGAGGGGACACCTGTCAGTCAGCCCATGAGGGCGGGGACAACTGTCAGTCAGCCCATAGGGGCGGGGACACCTGTCAGTCAGCCCATGGGGGCAGGAACACCTGTCAGTCAGCCCATGGGGGCAGGAACACCTGTCAGTCAGCCCATGGGGTCGGGGACACCTGTCAGTCAGCCCATGGGGGCGAGGCCACCTGTCAGTCAGCCCATGGGGGCGAGGCCACCTGTCAGTCAGCCCATGGGGGCGGGGACACCTGTCAGACAGCCTATGGGGGCGGGGACACCTGTCAGTCAGTCCATGGGGTCGGGGACACCTGTCAGTCAGCCCAGGGGGTCGGGGACACCTGTCAGTCAGTCCATGGGGTCGGGGACACCTGTCAGTCAGTCCATGGGGTCGGGGACACCTGTCAGTCAGTCCATGGGGGCGGGGACACCTGTCAGTCAATCTATCACAGTGGGGCCAAAGAAAAAAAAATTGCTCACAGAGTCAGTGTGTGAGATGAAGACCTGTAGCTGGTTTATTTTGTGGTCATTATGTATGCTGAACAAATATAATGTCGTAAGGTGCATTTGAAATTAAACGAACTAATGGGCTAATGGATTATTTGCGTAATATTATTTTTCTGGTCTATCACTAAGGATCATGTTTTACCATCTTTTGTAACAAAAAAAAAAAAAAAAAAAACAGGCAGTGGATCCACAAAACTTTTTAATCACAAGAATATGTATGTATTGTTTGTTGTGGTTCATGTCTGTATGAACTTCTTTTCGTTGTTCTTGCTCCTGTGTTTAATGTGCATATGATGAATGCTCGTGTTGTTTTCAGACACCTGTCGAGAGAGACGTGATCTAAAGCAGCTGCTGCCCCCTACTGCACCGTGATGGTACTGCAGGAGGCTCTCGACAGGTTTGCGTTTACATTTTCTAATGAAATCACTTATTCATTATTTATATATTCAGATATATCCAGTCATAGCTACAGCGCACTAAAGAGACAGCATTTTCAGCACCTGGCTGTACAGTGTTGTGTATGTGCAGCCTTCAGTGTATCTGTGCATTCAAAACAGCCAGGGCCTGAGACGGATATGTACAGTCAACCTACAGTCTGATATCACTAGAGGGAATAACAAGACAGTGGTACTTCTTGATAGACAACTATCTCATATTACAAGGAGAAGAAAACTCAGAATTAAAGAAACAGAGAAATAAATAAACAGGCTAAATATGAAAATAAACAACTCAGTGATTAGTGAAGAATATCAGTGAAGAATATCAGGGCTGAGGCTACAATGCCTCTCTGTGCCACCTAATACCAAGAAACCACAAAATATTTACAAAATGTACAATAATGTTTGAAAAAAAAAACACAACAAATTAATAAATACATGCAAATCAGTATAAAAACCCATTTGCATGTATTTATTAATTTATTGATCTGTGAATAATTTTATGTTAAAGATTATTTGCTTGTTTGTTTTTGTGTCAATCTATGAAAACACAAATGTGAAAGCATTGATGTATTAAGAAAAAAAAGAGAAAAAGAAAGGAAAAAATGAATAATAATAATAATAATAATAATATAAAAAATAATAAATAAAAATTATTTATATTGACAGATTTTGCATGTTAAAATCATATTTTTCACCTGATTATTTGCATTTCAGTCTAGAGTTATGTACATACTGTATATTTTGAGGATTTTGTCCTGTATTTGTCGGTTTTTCACGCTGCTGTTTGGAAAAACTCGGTAGTTCTACTATACAGTGGAAACAGGATCAATGGATGCTTGGATTAGTTATTATTATTATTATTATTATTATTATTATTATTATTATAAGACTCGAGCTACAAGCACACCCAATAGTCTACGCTAAGATTCGACAGCTAGCCTGCTCTGGGCGGAAATGACGTCATTTTTAAGTTCTTTAAAAAGTGGGCGGGGTTTATTTGGAGAGATACCCCAGCCCACTGGTGTCAGGAAATCCGGCTCTTTTCACTGAGTCTGAATCTTTTGGTTTAGTTCACAAATGAGAGCCGATTCTTTCGGCTCAAAGCCGTTTATTGCGATTTTCTTTTGACCAGTGATTGTTCTTCGTTGCCTATGAAATCTATGCGTATGATTTTTCATGAAATCTTACTCTACCTTCTCATTAACAGTGGTTGTTTAAGAGCTGTTTAAATTTTTTGTTAAATCAGCAAGACCCTAACTGTGCAAGACTATAATGTTTGTGTTGTGTCTGTGCTTCATTAAGAAGAGTAATTTCCATTTATGTTGATAATCAGCTCCTCTAATACACTTTATTAGAAAAACTGCATACAATACATACATACAGTACATACAGTACATACATACAGTACATACAGTACATACATACAATACATACATACAGTACATACAGTACATACATACAGTACATACATACAGTACATACATACAGTACATGCAGTACATACATGCAGTACATACATACAGTACATACAGTACATACATGCAGTACATACATACAGTACATACAGTACATACATGCAGTACATACAGTACATGCAGTACATACATGCAGTACATACATGCAGTACATACAGTACATACAGTACATACATGCAGTACATACAGTGCTGATACAGATAGACATACAGCAGATCCACAGGTCAGATGGTGAAAAGAGGTGTCCCTGGAAGCCATTAGATCAGATTACACTGCTAGTGTAACACCATTGTCTACGTCTGTTTATAAAAAAAAAAAAGAAAGGCCCAGGTGGCTTACGGATGCGAGTCGGCTCTCCAGGTTCACCTAAAAGAACCGATTCAAAGAGTCGACTCTTTCCCGAACGACACCTCGCTGCTTGTCACTAACCGGACACGGTTTTGGACCGGGTGGTGACACAACACTGACAGGTAGAAGCTGATCGTTACATATTTTATGTTTGAAATGCAATAACGTTGTGAATGTTGTGAATCGCGGATGTGTTATGAATCGTGTCAGTGTAGATAATCAGGGCTGACATTAAAAAAAAAAATCGTGATCTGTTGGTGTAACTGTTGTTGGGTAAATCTTTCGAGCTGATGCATGATGTGCAGCTGAAGGGTTCAGCGATGCGTTTTCAGGATACTCTGGCCTTGTTCTCAGCTAGCTAACACTGCTGAAGCATTTCTCCTTATCTTAGCTAGCTTTGTAGCAGCTAACCTGATTCATTCGGTCAGTGGTGGTCTAACCGGAAGATAATATTAGCTAGCAAACTCAGCTCAGCTTTTTTTTTTCTTTTTTCTTTTTTCTTTTTTGCCCCCATGTAAATGGCTGAGAGAAATAATGACAGCAGAAAGCTAGCTACAGTTAAAGTGCAGTGTCAGTCAATTCAAACGAACAGTCCAAGACTTCACACAGCTAATATTCCAAAAGTGGCTATGCTAAGCTAATCTCACTTCCTAGCCCGCTGCTTTCTGTATAGCTAGCCAATAGGTTAGCCAGCTAGCTGTGTTTAAGGTTATTTACTCCTGTCCTCAGTAGCTTCTAGCTTACTGCTGTACTATTAACACAGACTGGGACTTCATTTACGTTTTATCAGCATTTCACTGGCTTCACTCTGGCTTTCTTGTTGTCCCCCTGCTGTGAAATGCGACTAGCTTGCTAGCAAAAGCAGCATCATTATATCTGGAGAGGATCAATATTTAATTCAAGTTGTAATCAGGAATCATACTGTGGCTCAGAGCACACAGACGCCACTGAATATTCATTTTTGGTTGACGTGATCAAATAAACAATTGACGCTAACCTTGTTATGTGATGACAGACTGATAAATGGATGGTAAGGAAATTTCCATCCTGTCTGGAGGCTTCATGTGGAAGCTGTGTGGTTGTGTTGGTGCACCTGCTGAGGCTCAGAGCTGCAGCGGACATTAGGCCCAGTAAAGGGTTACAGGGTTAGATTCAGCTTTACTGGGATTGCACAGAGTACCACTAGTCCTACAGGGTATGTTCAGTACACTGTCAGGAAAAAAAAGGATATTAACTGTACCTTCATCTGAGGTCCTAGTCTCAAGTACACATCTGTACCTTTAGTGTGTATCTTTTACCTAGAAAAGTGCATGTAATGCAAAGCACACTTAAAGCTTTACTTTTAAAAGGCAATTCTGTGCATTAAATCTTTCTTTAAACATACAGTGTATCCACATTTCCAGGTGAAAGATACATAATAAATTTGCAAACGATAAACTTACCACCCCAGTGCCAAGGAAATGTGCAGTTTAGTATAGTGAGATATGAAAAATGTACAATAGAACAAAAGACAAGATAAACTCACTATATATATATATATATATATATATATATATATATATATATATATATATATACAGTCAGGTCCATAAATATTGGGAC
>CM075019.1:9457042-9475807 GCA_037576675.1 Pangasius sanitwongsei | reverse complement strand
GGATTTATGCTGATATTGCCCAAAAACCCTATTTTGTTCAGGCGTTTCCAAACTTTTGGAGGGCAGTGTATATATAAGTGAGTCAAGAAATGTTTATTATTAAACGTTACAAAAAGTTATTAATAGTGAATTGAGAAATGTTGAGAAATATTTTATCTAGATCTAAGCGAAAAGAGAAAAGGGCAAAATCTGTATTACTCTAGTTATGCACTTTAGCACACTACATATTTGTGTTTTACCTAGAGTCTTATCTATATGCTTAATGCCTTAATAAGTTCCATGAACATGCATGTTTTCTTATTTAATTGCTATAACAGTGATCGTTGTTCTTCTTTCAGCTGCTCCCGTTAGGGGTCGCAACAGCGGATCCTTGGTCCGCATATTTGATTTGGCACAGATTTTTCGCTTGTTTTTTTTTTTTTTTTCTTTCTACGCCGGATGCCCTTCCTGACGCAACGCTCCCCAATTTTATCCGGGCTTGGGACCAGTACTGGGAGTGCACTGTCATGTGCAACCCCAGTGGCTGGGGGTTGGTTCCCTGGCCGCAGAAGAGAAAGCACCGAGGCCTAACCACTAGTCCTCCAGGGACCCTGCTATAACAGTGATTAAACTGTAATAAAACATAAGACACTCCAGGGGTTCAAAAACTGGGCAGCCATAGACATGAGACCAGTCCATGTTTTTCCTCCCTTTAATAGTTAAGAGTTTATGGCTGTAGTTATACACTCTAATGGCAGAACATGATTTAAGTTAAAGAAATACACTAGGCCCCATTCTTTTTTTTTTTACCTTGCACGACCATCCTAAAGAAGGAATAATTTGTCCTCTACTTTCTCTTAAACGACGATCATACAGGCGACAAGCAGCTTTGCTTCTAGCTTCCCTCGTTCTGATTGAGGAGGGGCGGGGGTGATGGGGGGATGGCGTGGGGGTTTCATTCATTTGTTTCCTTATCCTTCCTAACTTCTCGGCAGTATCACTTAGTTTTATTACCTTATCCATTTTTGATTTGTAAAACAATATACTCATTATTCCCACCATTTCCTAATTGTCATTCCACTGAAATAAATGTTTCTTGATCATGCCCCAAGAGGTCCATCAGACTGAACGTGATAGACTCGTAATTTGCTTACGCTGTCTTTACTACTAGGCTGTCCCTAATACTACATGCTGTAAATGCAAATGTCGAATTGTTTCTGGTCATGTCGTCTTTGCAGGCATCTTACAGCTCTGAGGAGGCTCTATGGTAAGCAGTTGATCATTAACCTGCTAGGCATGAAAGAGGGGGAGCACATGCTCAGCAAAGCGTTCCAGGTTAGTTATTGCTTTTCCTGAATTACTCTCCTGATCTTATAATTAAATTCTATTCCATTTTATTTCTATAGCACTTTTAACAGTGGGCATTATCAAATGCAGCTTTACTGAAATCTGGATATAAAATCTACTAATTATATCAGTATAATTAGTTGTTTTTTTTATTTAGATATTTGCTGTAATGTAATTTAATCTAATTCATAAAATAAACTAGCATTATATTATATTAATATACAATATTATATATTGTAGTTGAGGTTCTGGATGCTGCTTTGTTTTTTGTTTTTTTTGTTTTTCTCCTATAACTGTGTTTTTAGTTTTGTGTTTTGAGTATTATTTGTGTAAGTTTTGGCTCACACATGTCCATTTGGGTTCATAAAGAGTCACCTGAAAGCCTCAGAGCATGCAAACTCTGTGAAGATGGTCAACTTTGACTACCACCAAATGGTGAAGGGAGGGAAGACGGAGAAACTCTCCACTGTGCTGAAACCACAGATCAGCAAGTTCCTGGATGAATGTGGCTTCTTCTGCTACTCTGCTGAGACCGGAATTGAAAAGTAGGTTTATACGCTCTAGTTTAAAGGGGTTTCACACACTGTATAATCAACATTTAACCAAGAGCATGCTTATTTCTATGTTTTCTCTCAGATGCGCTTTGGAATTACAATTTGGAAAAAGTATCTTCAGCTGTTTATTTTTTGTCTCTTTTCTCTCTAGATGTCAGACTGGGACTCTTCGGGTCAACTGTCTGGACTGCCTGGACAGGACAAATAGTGTCCAAGCCTTCTTTTCACTTGAGGTTGGTTAATATCGTGATTTACTCACCAATCCTCACCACCACAGCACTTGCCTTAAATTAATAATATCCATGGCTTGTCTGTGATGTGGAAATGTCAAAGCTGTATACTCGCTCGTTAGCTTCATTATGCATATTATAGACTTATTTTTTTTAAATTTTACTTCTTTTGCCAAGATGTTACCCAAGCAGCTGGAAGCCATGGGTCTTACAGAGAAGCCCCAGCTGGTGGCACGCTTTCAGGAGGTCTTCCGCACCATGTGGTCGGTCAACGGAGACTCGATCAGCAAGATCTATGCTGGCACAGGTGCTCTAGATGGCAAGGCTAAGGTACACACCTTTCAAAAGAACGGATTAAACTGGGTCATTTGTGAAAGCAAAATACTGGGCAATCTAAAAT
Organism: Pangasius sanitwongsei; assembly: GCA_037576675.1. Lineage (NCBI taxonomy): Eukaryota > Metazoa > Chordata > Actinopteri > Siluriformes > Pangasiidae > Pangasius > Pangasius sanitwongsei. The sequence continues at coordinate 9,473,297 of CM075019.1, read as the reverse complement.
TTTCTTTCAATTAAGAAACAAGGACCTTCCACTCACATTCACTGTACAGGCAAATTGGACACATCAATGAGTTGTTTACTGAAATCCCTGATATAAGCTTCAAACATGTGTCCTCTTTTACACCACTATGGACCTTTGTCTCTCTCTTAACTTTTGTGTGTGTGCTATTGTCCTCTGCTTTCCTCTGGAAACTTATCTACCTGCCTGGTAAGTTCTCAAGCCAGCCATGCGGGCCTACGTCTTTCTACTCTGTCCTCGTGTCTGTATTTTTGTGTCTCTAGTGTGGTATTGACAAAGAATCTTACCTTACCACTAAGAGCTTTTGTAAGTGTCCCTGAAAGTTTCTAACTAACAGTTTCTCCTTAAAACCTATTCAGGAAACTGTTGCAAGAAACATTTACTAAGGCATAGCTCAGTTAAGAGGTGGCGGGCGCGTTGACCTCCTTGTTGTGGATGACAGTATGTTTTATGAATGAATATTGACAGGGATTGGCTGAGGTGGCAGCAGTGATCCTATCTGTGCTGTAAATGCAGAATACGTGAAGTCATTAAAACAATATGTAATAAATGAAACTGAAACTGTTGCTCATACATCAGGTAAATGTTCCATGGAGCCTCTATGGTGCGTGGTTATTAAAGGCCAGCTGTGCATTTTACTGGGCATTTAATTAGAGTATGGATTTGCACAGTCCTTATGTAACAAAAGAAGCCATAGTGTGTACATGGCTTTATAATTTATAAATATTAAAAAAAAAAATTTAAAAAATTTTTTTTAAAAACTACTTGACATGATTAAATTTTTTTGTTTGGTCTATAATAATAATAATAATAATAATAATAATAATAATAATATAGACAAAACAAAAACATCTGAGTCATGTCAAATAGGATGTTTTCTTTTATTATTATTATTATTATTATTATTATTAATTTTATGACATTGTACAATGTTTTTTATTTATTTATTTGAGAGTTTATTGTGAAGACCTCAGCCAATCACTGTCGCATTCACTTATAAAAAAAAAAAAAAAAAAAAAGACATCATTAGTAGCAATTATCTTTGCAATAAGCTTTGATCTCTAGCTGTACTGCATTACTTTCTAGCTGAGGTGAGCACCCATACACCTCCATGATCATTAAAATACTCCCATAATCCACACTATAATTTTTAGAGCTTGTCGTCATAAACTATAACAAACACATAAACTTGACTGCAGTGTTAAAAGATGACAGTTTAGGACTGGTCGTGATTAAGACATAACAGTAGTCCAGAGGACTCAGTAACTTTTTTTTTTTTTTTTTTTCCCCGCAGGTTTAGGACCTGCTTTTATTGCTAAAAAGGTTTGCGAATTATCCCTAGACTACAAAAGTCTTAATTTTAGGAGTAACATGCCCGTATTTTTAATAATTTCCCTGGACTGATGTGTAGAAAAGAGAAAAGGAGCAAGACGGAGACAGATAAAGCACTTCTAGTCCGACTGTCTGATTAAATTTCCACCTCAGTAGAGAGTGCTGTTCCTGTGTCTTAAAGCTAAGGTCACATCATAAACTTTGAAGTTAGCTGTCCTTGTGTTTGACTCATGCGCTCTGTTTACTGCTTTACATTTCTGCCTTCATAATATTCGACATGGATCTATGCTTTATGTCTTCTTCACATGCGCCGGCTGCTTATCAAGGGGTTTTCTCTGTGTTTGCCCTTGTGCTGTCGTGCAGACTGGAAAGCTGAAAGATGGAGCGCGCTCAGTCACCAGGACCATCCAGAACAACTTCTTTGACAGTTCAAAGCAAGAAGCTATTGATATTCTGAGGCTGGGCAGCACTCTAAACAGTGATCTGGCTGATAAAGCTCGAGCTCTCCTCACCACCAGCAGTCTGTACGGTATGGAAATTGGCACTTTAACAATGCAGTTTTTATTCATCGGTAGGGCATGGTGATGCGGTGTGTATTTTATTTTCTTTCAACAAGGTTTCCTTGCAACTACCGTGTAGCGTAAGTGTTAAAACCGCACCTGCGAACGCTTGATGTTATTTGGTAAAAAGATTGCTCTGCGTTATTTTGGCTTGCACTCAGCGCCCACTTTAATAGGAACACCTGTCCACCTGCGCATTCATGCAGTTATTCACGCAGGTATCATTCAATCATGCGGAAACGGGTCGAGCGCTTCAGTTAATGTTCACATCAAACACTAGGGAAAAATCTCTGTGATCTCTGTGACTTTAACCATGGCATGGTTGTTGGTACCAGATGGGCTGGTCTGCAAAAAACAAAAAACCATCCTGTGTGCAGAGGGTCTGCAGGCTGAAACACCTTGCTGATGAGAGAGACCAGAGGAGAGTGACCAGTCTGGTCTGAGCTGGCAGGAAGTCTATAGTAACTCAAATAAGCACTCTTTACAATCCTGGTGAGCAGAAAAGCATCTCAGAACACACAACACATCAAACCTTGAGGTGGATGAGCTACAGCAGCAGAAGACCACATCAGGTTCTAGTCTCGTCAGCCAAGAACAGGAATCTGAGGCTATCATGGGCACAGACTCATCAAAACTGGACAGCTGAAGACTGGAACAAGACCAGGTAATTTTTTTTTTTTTTTTTTTTCCTAATCTTCAACTGCCCAGTTTCTGTGAGCCTGTGCTCACTGGAGCTTCAGATTCCCATTCTTCGCTGACAGGATTGGAAGCCAGTGTCGCCTTCTTCTGTAGTCCATCCACCTCAAAGTTCAATGTATTGTGCGTGCAGAGATGCTTTTCTGCTCACCACGGTCGTAACGAGTGATTTACCTGAGTTACTATATCCGTCCTGGCAGCTCGAACCAATCTGGCCATTTTTCGCTGACCTCTCTTATCAAGGCATTTCCTGTCGCTCACTCATTGTTTTTGTTTTTCACACCATTCTGTGTAGACTCTAGAGACTGTTGTGTGTAAAAAAAAAAAAAAAATCCCAGGAGATCAGCATTTTCTGAAATACACAAACCAGCCCATGTGGCACCAACAACCATACCATGGTTAAAGTCACAGAAATCAGACTTTTTTTCTCCCATTCTGATGTTTGATGTGAACAATATCTGAAGCTCTTGACCTGTATCTGTATGATTTTTGCATTGTGCTTCTGCCATATGATTGGCTGATTGGATAACTGCATGAATGTATGAATGTATACCACAACACTGATGAATTCTCAGATCCGGTTGGTGTTAATTTTCGGTAACAGCATGGCTCGGACAGTAGTGCCGGCTGTAATTTAAATCACAGGTTTATATTAAAGTGGACATTCTATTACGTTATCGTTTCTATAGTAACAGCTCCTTCACAGGCACTTGTATGGCAGACACGCCACAAAATCTAAGGCTAATAATAATTTATTTATTTATTTATTTTTAAATGTTGTTATTCAGTGAAGACAGAATTGTTGATATGTTGCAGCTTTCTGTAAGGAGACGTTTGTTTAGCGTTTGTTTAAGGGGGCTCGGATGTCAGTGCTTTGTGTTGGTGAGCAAGCTTTCCACCATGGGGAAAGTCTTTCTGGTTTCTCAGTAGCTTACATTAAATGTAACTAAAATTGTTTAAACGTATGACATGTTCTTTAATTAATATAAATTTGTAATCATTTACAAATCGCTGTGGTATCAGGGGAATAAAACGCTTCAGGACGTGCTGCTATTGGAAAATAATCAACTATGGGGGTGGTATTGTGTAACACCTCCATGGCATTGTTTATCTTCCTACTGCAACACGTCCCATCATGTCCATATTGTTAAAGATATGTAGCTCTAGCTTAACTTGTGTTTCTTTGTTAGCTTAACTATGTTGTCTTGCTAATCTTTCTCCTGTAGCTGCCCAGGGTGTGAGATTAGCACTGAAACACTGTGCTAATGTTGTTATCTGCCTTGCTGGCTAACTGCTAACTGTGCTGCTTGTGTCCCTTTCTCTCTCTCTCTCCCTCTCTCTCTCTCTCTCTCTCTCTCTCTCTCTCTCTCTCTGTCTGTCTTTTCCTTACTGCTTACATGGTTAGTCTCTGAGCCCATTTTACAATCAGGTACAGTATGACAGTATGCGTAACTCAGCCATAACTGTCAATGATTCTTCATTTTATTTCATTGTTTGTGTTTGTTTTAGCATGCTGAATTGCCTGCTTGCCTTATTTTTTTTTATGGCTTTTTTATTTTGAACATCTTTTCAGTGCTGCTGTTTGGCATTGTCTCATGATGCCCCGACGCAGGATATGTGCAAAATGTCTGGTGAAGTGTAAAGAAGCATTATATGTAATGCAACATCAGAAATGACAGAAATTTGGGGAAATCAGTGTTAATTAGGTGACCTCGTCTTACCCTACCCTGTATGGGAGGAAAATGGCTGAGAGTATTTGGGGTATTTTAGATAGAGGCCTAAAGGCTGAAGCCTAAAAGCTGAAGCGGTCCGAGACTATCTTTATTTTCATAGCATTAGAGTAGCGTGACTTCTGCTGAGGACTTACATTTATTTGACCATTTATTTTACACACTGCTCGAACCAATCAAATTAGTGCGTCCACACACGCGCGAACACACACGCGCATATATGTATGTATATGTATATATGTATGTATATGGATGTGTGTGTATATATAAAAGAATTAAACCCTGATAAACTTACAGCTCCTCCTAGACCATGACACTGTGTGTTATAATAAGAGACATTGATATTCTTTAGAGGCATATAATAGATAACAAAGCAGCAAGTTAGCAGACTTACATTAAAAACAGTTGCCTTTCCGTTTCCCAGCTAGAAGTTCTGCACATATCTGGAAATATACACATCATATAAAAACATTGTGAAACATTATTCCACTTTGTGAAGCCATTTTAAAGCTTTCTCAAATCCTCCTTCTTTTGTTCACTTAGAAGTATATGTTTAATAACCATATTTCCCCCATTTATTTCATGTAATTTCTCTGATGTTTGAGATGCAGTAGTTACCATAAGAGTTTTAGGAGTTTGTTTACTGACTTTGCTGACCTTTTGGCTTTTAGCATCTCCCAGAGTGTTGCTGGGCATGTGTCAGAACCACCACAAATACACACGGCCTAAGAAGATCCGCGTGTGTGTGGGGACGTGGAACGTCAACGGGGGAAAGCAGTTCCGTAGCATTGCGTTTCGGAATCAGACCCTCAACGACTGGCTGCTAGACGCACCAAAAAAAGCAGGTCACTTCGAGTTTCAAGGTGAGCAGCTTCTCAAAAGATGCGTATTTCTTTATTATTAACTAACCATTTATGGATTGTTAGCATACATGTTAACACTGTGTACTGTGATAAATATCCACTATACTGTGTATAGTGCTGAAATTCCTGAGAGATTGCTTTATATTCTAGACAGCAGAACCCAGCCTGCAGACATCTTTGCCATTGGGTTCGAGGAAATGGTGGAGCTTAATGCTGGCAACATAGTCAGTGCAAGGTACAAAACCCACAATCTCTTCATTTTAAAAAAAACTGGGCCGTATAAAAAATAAATTGTGGTAAATACCTCCAGTAACCATTACATTAAGAAGGATTTGTGATGCTTGCCCTTACTGGCTGCTGGCAGCCAAAGGAGGAGAGAAAAAAGAAAGAGAGTTAAGCTTTTATCAGTGCAGCTCAAACCAGATAACGGCAACAAAATAAATGAAATATTGATGTCTGTAAAACGTTCTAATAAAGCTTTTACAAAGAGACACTATTCTGCCTTTTGGCCATTATGCCCTCCATCTTCCTACTCATTCCATCAATATCTTTTGCCAAGTCACCAATACAAAGAGATGTTCTACCATAAAATAATAGCCAATTCAGCCGATAGTTAGAAAATGGTTGTTTTCTTGACAGCAAACTCTACATTTTAATAAAATTGTTGTCTTTGTGTCTGCGCTTCTGGGGTTGCTGCACATCAAATACTCCCGGAGTGCAGAGACAGCATCTGGTTTTGACAGATCTGAGAAATCACCACAATCTTTATCTTTGTATAAAGGTCTACTAACCTTTATTAACTAAAGGTTGAGTATGATGGCATTTTGGGGTGAAATATCACTAAATATGATTCTATCTCTGTACAGCACCACCAATCAGAAGCTGTGGGCAGCAGAGCTGCAGAAGAGCATCTCGCGGGAACACAAGTATGTGCTGCTGGCCTCAGAACAGCTGGTGGGAGTCTGCCTCTTCATCTTCATTCGGCCCCAGCATGCGGCGTTCATCAGGTATACCCACCTGGGCATCACTTGGATTCATAATTTTATAATAAACTGTAATAATCTGGAAGGTCATTTTGCCAGGCCAAACACAAAACTCATATCCTGGTAATGGATACAGTGTACCTACTTGTCTACACCCACTGGCTATCTCATCAGTAAACCCAGCACTTTGTACTACTTTGGACTACTGCTCATCAGATATTATTTAAGTGGTTGTCCCTTCCCATTGATGGATGGGTAAATGGAGGTGACATAGCAAAAGAAGGGCTGCAATCAGTAACTGTAGGTCTACAAAGTTCTCCTATACAATACTATACTCCTATATACAGTACCCAGTGCCTGCGTATACAAGTAAGTTGAGTGGTACTGTAATGCTTTTTTACGTTAACAGTGACTTCTTGGTTGAGTTTCTGGTTTTATTATTGATATACATATATTTGTTTGTATCCTGATGGGAGTGGTCACTTCCACAATGATCATGGCACACTGAGCACATCAAGACACTTGATGTTGGTTTTTCCTTTAATTTGGCACCTGTATACTGTATATTTACATTATATAGAGATATTTGACGTGTTGTCAGTCTTATCGTGGCTCTAGATTCTCTCAGTGGTCACCTTCTTAGCAAGAGTCGTCGACTGTTGATGGATGGCACAGAAGAAATCATGCAGTTCAGTAATAATAGGAATTCTTCGCCTTTTTGAACAGAGATGTTGCTGTAGACACGGTCAAGACCGGAATGGGTGGCGCCACAGGGAACAAAGGGGGTGTGGCTATCCGCATGCTCTTCCACACCACCAGTATCTGCTTTGTGTGCTCACATTTCGCCGCCGGCCAGTCACAGGTCAAGGAGCGAAATGACGACTACAATGAGATCACTCGCAAGCTGTCGTTCCCTATGGTAAATTTTTTATTTTTATGTTTTTTTTGCTAATGACATCAAGGCAAGCTGACAAACCACATTTAGTTGAAAAATATTGAACCTTAGAATACCACAGTTTATCCAAAACATATATTTGCTCTTATTTTTCTGTCTTTGTGCGCAGGGCCGTCTCCTCGACTCCCATGATTATGTGTTCTGGTGTGGGGACTTCAACTATCGCATCAACCTGCCAAATGAGGAGGTAAAAGAGCTGATCAGGCAGCAGCTCTGGGATGCTCTGATTGCTGGGGACCAGCTTGTGGAACAGAAGAATGCAGGCCAGGTAACAAGGAATTCAAATATTACAGTACATTGTAATTACACTGCAATATTTGTGTACAGTATGTGTATATTCCAGAAATATACAGAAATATTAGTCTCAGTGTTGCCACCTCAGAGCTCCAAGCTCCCTGGTTCGATATTAGCACAGGTTACTGTCTGTACAGAGTTTCACGTGTTCTACCCGTGTCCGTAGGGGTATCCTCTGGGTCCTCTGGTTTCCTCCTACCTCCCAAAAACATTTTAGTAGGTGCATTGGCTGTGCTAAATAAGTGTGTGTTTGTGTGTATTTCCGCCTCACACCCAGTGTTAGCATCACAGGCTCCGAATCTGCCACAACCCTAACCAGCATAAAGTGGTTACTGAAAATGAAAGATAAAGCTTAACTTTAAAAACTGTATGCATAAATGATTGGATAAATGAACTAGACTCTAAGATCTCTAATGCTATTTTCCTCTTTATTCCAGGTATTCAGGGGATTTATTGAAGGAAAGTTGGACTTTGCTCCTACCTACAAATATGACCTCTTTTCTGATGACTATGACACGAGTGAGAAATGCCGCACACCTGCATGGACCGACCGTGTGCTCTGGAAGAGGAGAAAGTGGGACTTTCAGAAAACCGGTGGGAGTGCTGTTTACATTTTACCTCCTTGCCCTTGTATTTTTCAGTTTGAAGCATGCCAAACTTTCAGTTTGAAGCATGTCGAACTGTGTGTGTGTGTGTATGTGTGTGTTTGTAGCTGAGGAGTTGGAGCTGAGTGTAGTAGGAGCGCCAGTAGATGAGGAAGATCAGCACCTGTGGAGCCCTGGTGAGCTAAAGTACTACAGCAGAGCTGAGCTCAAGACCTCAGACCACAGGTACAGCAAACACCAAACCCCTGGTGTTTATATGTAAAACTGTATGAAGCACCAAATGCTTTATTTCAAGGATTGTAAATATTATTTAAGGCATTCATTTTTTTTTTTCTTTGTAAATGTCATGACATTTACAGCCACTGTTGGAGCCCTATATGTATTGAAAATATGTCTTTATATATTCTTAGTATATGATACACTGGTGCTTTTGATTCTATGGTTTTACAATGTAATTTAATATGCTGTTTTTCATTCATTATTTACTATTTACATAAGCATCTATTAAAAGCATTTTAATAGAAATAGAAACATTGAATCCTTACATGGTTTTGAATGGGAAAAGCATAAATGACAATAGGTACATTTTGCTAAACCTGTTCTCTGATACTGTGTGTCTTTACGGTGAAAATGTTTTCCAAGATTAAGTGTGTAATCTGTGTCTAAAAAAAAAAAAAAACATTCCTAAATGATTTTTAGTAATAGTCTATATTGTGTCCTTCCCTTCCAGGCCGGTGGTGGCCATAATCGATGTGGATATTCTTGAGGTGGATCCAGAAGCACGACATCAGGTGTACAAAGAAGTGATCGCCCTGCAAGGTCCACCTGACGGCACTGTTCTAGTGTCTCTGTGCAGTTCAGGGCCTGATGACTACTTCGATGATGCTCTGATAGATGAGCTGCTGGACAAGTTTGCTAACTTTGGCGAGGTCATTCTGATCAGGTAAGGGTTTTGTTGGGGAGTGATTCTAGCTAACAGTATTATGGTACTTGTGCAGTGCGTCTGTGCAAGGTATTTACTGCCAGTTTTCTTTGGAAACTTGTTAAACTAAACAAGTATTTTGATGATTAGTATAAAGTGGAATTATTATGTAGTACATGGAGCCATGATCTTTTTTTAAAGCCTTATTTTCTGTCATTTCTGTCATTTTAAACAGGTTTGTGGAGGAAAAGATGTGGGTGACGTTTTTGGAAGGGTACTCTGCCCTGGCTGCACTTTCACTGAGTGCCTCCACTGTAAGTAGCAGGATTTTAACTGTTTGGTTGGATCTACACTAAAATCAGCTACTGTATCTGGAATTGCAATTGCAACGACACTCAATTAATACCTTAAAAAACAAACGGGAAATGGGGGGAAAAAAGGACCACATAGCACTGCACGATATGGCCAGATTATTATACAGTAAGAACCATCAACTCACTGCTGAACAATTAATGACATCACAAGACTATTAATTTAACTCGCCTCCCAAAAATGTGATGTTATGCTATTGTGATGTTGTTTGCCTATTGCAGTTTTCATTGAAAATAATTTGATTTTTTTTTTTTATATATGTACTGATCTTGCAGCATTGTAGGTGTTCAGTGCAACACTATCCCAGTTACTCTTAAACCTCTCATTAGGAATTGACAGATTTACTCATTTACTCATATAACCTTTCTCGCTGTTTATTCAGGTGATGGGGAAAACCATAGACATCCGTCTGAAGAGCCCTGGCTGGATCAAGAGTCTGGAAGAGGAGATGAGTGTGGAGAGGATCTGTGGCAGCATCCCCACCTCCGCCAGCTCCACGCTGCTCGCCGAGGACAATGACATGGGAGACGAGTTTGACATGGAGGGTACGTCGGGTTATGATCATGGCCTTTTAGAAAAGCATAAAGCCAGACGCAGTGGGTTTCAGTAATCAGAAATCATCTATGACGCTGCTGTGTTTTGAAGGCGATGTGGATGAGGAGGTGGAGAATATTCTTCCCCAGCACCTGCAACCTGGGGCTGGTATGGATGTGGCTATTTCCCCAGCGCCCTCGCCCCGCTCCAGCCCCTGCCCCTCCCCAACTCATGGAGAGCCCGCACCGCCCTGCAGGCCGAGCAGAGCTCCACCACGCACAGCCGGACCACCACAAGGTAGAAAACTTGCACTATATAAAGCTGAAATGCTGCTCAAGGTTATCGTTAACATTTGCTTCTTTTTACAGTTTACGAAGAAAATATGCAAAACTAAAAGGGTAAAATAACAGTTTCACAGCATTGTGAATTTAAGATGATTGCATTTAATTATTGTATTTCTACTGACATAATTTATTTGTATTGTATCTAAATCTTTCTATCAGTGTACTGATTTTACTTTTTCACTGTGGCTGAAAGGTGGTCTCAGTCCGATCACATGTAGGAGGGAACAGGCAGGTAAAGAGTGACGCTTTTAGAGGTGCCACAGATGTGTTGAATATGTGCGCTGTAGGTTTTAAAGATGCTCAGAAAGCTTTTACTGTGCCTATTTAGTGCTGCATGTTGCGCCACAGCTCATGATTATATTAATGATGAGGGTGATCCCGATATTGATGGTGGTTTTCGTTAACTGTTTATTTTAGTTACTCCTTTGGATAGTCAGGTGGTAGGAGCTTCTGCATCGCAAGGACTGGAACCAAAACGCCCCCCTCCCCCACGACCCAACGCTCCCCCTGCCAGACCTGCACCTCCACAGCGCCCCCCACCTCCCTCAGGTAAAGCAGCCTGACCTAAGACTAAATTTATTCTCTCTATTAATATAAATATGACATCTGTCATTCTATAGCCCAACCTTTGTTCTAATGTAAGTCGCTTGTGTTTGGGGAGTGTTGCTGCAAAGTTACTGCAAAGTCTAGTGACTGGGTAAATGTGCACCTCTTGGTCACTGTTATCAAATTCCCACTTGTATTATTACCCTTTTGGAAATATTTCTTCTGTCATCAGCCTCCTTTTTTTCATTTTTAATGAAAATTGATTTTTTTTTTTTTTCTTCATTTTTCAAGTACACATCTTTATCTGTATCTCTATCCATTTAGTGCACCAAAGATCTCCATATCTGTATTTAAACCCAAATGAACCCTACAACTATTCTTTCAGAAACAGTGGAAGATATTGGGGGGAAAGCATTGTGTGAGATCTGGGTCTTAGAGTTCCACAACCTCAGCAACATCACTCAATTCACAACTGGTTTCAAGTAGAGATGTGCATGGGGCTGATTTTTTTAAATCCTGCTCACACAGTTATTTTTGTTTGGATCTGCCTACGATATTGTCTAATTAATTTAATTGTTTCTGTTTCCCAAAATATAAACACACTAGTTATATAGCGTCTATTTCCCAAACTATAAACAAACTAATTTAAACCACTGCAACCCTGACCAGGCAGTTACTAAGGATGCTGTAATTGCACCACGCTTGCATGTTGTACATGGTCTTTGCCTAGGAGCTTCATATCTGACCACTTGCTTGCGCTCACATGAAAGTTATAAGGTTTAACTTTTCAGTTGTGTCCAGTGCTATCCCCGTCTCAATGCACATCTCTAGTCTCAACCAGATGCCCTGTGAAGCTCTCAAAAAAAAAAAGAAAAAAAAAAAAAAACTAATAGTGTTCCTCCTAATTGTATTTGTATCTGTTACAAGCACATTATCTTTTTATTCAGAATAATGTATTCATATTTGGTTACGTCCCTAACAGGTACAGATATTTTTGTATAGGGTGATTTCTCAGAAAGAGCCCATATATAGATTTTAATTATTGTAAATATGTGCAGCTTGTATACATAGTATTATAAATGTATAGTTTAAGAAGCTGATGGATACACTGAAACTGAGACTAATAGTAAATCACTTACTCCTCCATGCTGCGAAGGACAAAAAAGCCCTGCTTTACCCAGAGCAGATGTTGCTGGTAAGTAAGTGCACAGAGATTAAATGTCAGTTCTTTTACTGCATTCATAGAAGGCATTCAGGTCTCAGTGCTATGACCAGTGACTAGTCTTCCATGGCACTGGAATGAAGTGAGTTTTTGGGAAGTTAGCCAGTCTTCACCTGGTGGGCACACCTCACTGCCAGGCTGCTGTCACTAGCATTTTCCTAGCTTCCTCATACCGGCCCGGTTGGTCATTTAAGTTGTGTGGGAAAGGGAGTATGCTCTTGCATGTGAGAATAGTACAGGGGTTTGGCTACACATTTGGCCAGATAGCTGGGTTTGGCAGTACTGTGTTTGACCCCCTGTTGACCAGGAAGAGGTGAGTCAGGGAGGAAAGGAGGAGGAGGGTGGAGGAGATTGCTGTGGGATGAGAGCACTGCAGCAATTTCTGTATACAGTGGCTCAGATTTTTTTTTTTTACTTTACTTCAAAGACCTTCTCAGGCTTCCAGCAGGCTCAGAAAGTTATACACATGAAAAATGTGGCTTTGTGGGGATGCAGTCAAAGGAACAGGGTTAGATAGCAGGAGGGTGCTGAAGCTAAATCCACGGATGGTATTAGCAGAGTAATGAAATTTTTTTTTTTTGTTTTAAGGATGAGAGAGGGTGCTTTTAAGTGTAAGCATGATTCCTGCTGTTTTTCAGGACGAGGCCAGCCTACTGGAGCTCCAAGCAGTTCAAGGCCGGTGGGTAAACTTTGAAGAAGACTATATAAAATAACTTATTGATGATGCAGAAATTGAGAAGTTGAGAAGTTTTAGCCAGGTCAGAAGAATCCACCTCAATAAATCAGTCTAACATCATAAAAAAAAAAAAATTATTTCAGAACATCCCTCCTAGGGCAGGTGTTATCAGTGTGCCACCACAGTCCAGACCACCACCTCCTTCCCACCCTGGAGCTCCCAGACCCATAGCCGAGGTTCACCCAGGAGCCCCCCGACCCACCCCAGATAACCACCCTGGAGCCCCGAGACCTGTCCCAGATACACAAAACAAACCAGCAGAACTCCCTCTGGGTATGTGAACAATCAAACACACAATCATACACACAGCATACAGAAGAGCCTACTAAACTGCAAAATATTACAGATTCGGGCTAAAAGTTTTGGTCCCTTTTTATCTGGCCTAATATTCTGACCACTCTGTTGTTAAACTGGCTGCTTCTAGTTCTAAATTATTTTTAAATTAAAATCTCACCTCATTTAAGGAGCATTCCCTCACACCTGTCTTGCCTGTAGTTAGTTATAAATAAAGCTTCTAGACTGGCACTCAAAAAAGAAAGACAATATTTCTCTTTACTTGCTTTCAATACACTATATAAGGTTTTTTTTAGCTGTTTTTAGCACAGTTTTATATTTCTATCGTTTTCAGTCCAGTTAAAGTTTAAGGGCGATTGGTAATTGTACTTTCATGTTGCTGACCAAAGAACTTTTTCTTAGGTCTTTTCCTGCTATTGATGTACATGTACAGAAATATACAGAAAAACGGGGGAAAGAAATCTTCCTTCAGGATGTCCACTGAAGTGAAACTAACCTGCCTGTGTTCTTTTATGCCCTACAGCACCTCCTCCCTCATTGCCCGGGCCCATGAGGCCTCAGATGGCCTCTCCAATGCAGCCTCAGGCCACCTCCCCCATTCGGCCACCAATACAGGCCCAGCTGCCTCCACCCATGGTACCCACGCTGCCCCCGCCCATGGTACCTACGCTTCCCCCACCTATGGTACCAACAGTGGCAGCCCCTCTGCAGCCTCAGCCAGCTGCTACAAGCACCGGAGCAGCCATGTCACCTCAGCCTGGCCTGGCATCACCCAAACCACCACCCCGTAGCCGCTCCTCACATGCCCTGCCACCAGAGGCTGCTCCTGCTCCTGCTCCTGAGTCTCAGGTTAGTTCTGTCCTTTATATAATGCAATTCACATGTCTGTCGTATGTCATAATAAAAGACTAGTAGTGGCATAGATTGATCTTCAGTAACCACATTATTTCAGGCAGGAATACACCCTCTTTGTCCCTGTTTCTCCAGTCCATCGCAGAGCAACATGCACACGACACTTTCACACACTCCTTCACAACTAGCGTAGCCAATCCATCATTCCAGTTTTTTGGGAAGTGGGAGGAATGTGAGAATCCTGAAGAAACCCAGATACAGGTGTGCATGCAGCCAGTCAGAAATATAGATCACAGAGCAAAGAGAAAAAGCATGCAGCTTTTTGTAAAATGAAGAGCATATGGTTTGCCCGTTGTTTTCTACAAGTTACATTTTTACAACCTGAAAGAAGCAGAAGACCAAAAGAAGCAGCGATGACTGCGTTTCAGTGTATTATATTCTGCCAGAGGTTTTGCATTCTTACATTCAAATGCAATAATGTTGTTGGTTAAGTAAACATGTCGACTGTAAATTCATTCTGATCACGCTGCTGTTTGTTTCAGACAACAATAAACTTGTAGCCTCATGTCTTTTTTTGAAATGCTAATGGACTTGAGAAAGATGCTATATAAATGAAACTAATGCATTTTTCCATGCTTAATCAAATTAAAGAAAAACACACAAATTATTAAACACTCATGCTCTAAGATACAAATGGGCCATCAGTACTCCTGGCTGTTTTTGGGCTGACATTTTTATCCAAACTTTCTGTTGGTTTCCCAGCTTTTCTTATCTCTTACCCTTACTGTTTCTGTGCTTCTGTGATTTCCTGCTTTTGTTGATGGGTGTGTGTATGTGTGTTTTATCTTTCTCTCTCTCAAGCAGGAGCAATCCTCAGGTTGAAAGGTATTTAATGCTAGTTCTGGCCTCAGCATTGTGCTCACAGTACCATAGTCCTCTCTCCCAGTGTATACTCATACATTGTAGTGACCTCCATGTTCTAGTTGATTTTTCCCCTTTTTCATGTTTCAGTTGGCTGTTGTAAAATTCCATTTATAGGTGGTTAATTATTTTTGGTAGTATGTATGTGTTTGAGAAAAAAAAAAAACTTAACTTGAACCTCTTAGCAATGTGCAACTATAAAAGCGTTACTAGTATTACCAGTTAAATAGCTAAACAGTGAATGTTACAAATGGTTCAAGGAAAGTTTTTGTCATTTGTCACCAGCTTTTGTCTGTCACTGGTTTCAGTTGTCATTTTGAACATCTCCTTAGTGCAGACTTTAAACTGAACCTTGTGGATATATTACAGCAACTTCCATAATTCGTATTTTGTGAATTAAAAACATATAATTTTGTTATTAAACAACACAGACTAATCACATTCATGTGTTTAATGAAACTGTAACTGTAATATAGGTGTATTGCATATGCATCGTTTTGAGGTTTTGGCATTAATTAAGCCTACCTTTTCTTGCTGAGGTTCAGTATTGATTGCTTCTGTTGGTGTGTGTTTTCTCTCCAGACGAATGGAACAAATGGAATCCAAAGAGAAGCACAATTGAAAATGGACCCCTTTGCCCCGCTCACCTCTGATCTGTTCTCCTCCACTTCCTGGTTAAAAAGCCCACCCCTGTCTAGGAGTTCTTCACTCCACAGCTCCTTCCACTCGTCCACCAGTTCGCGGTCTCTGAATTCCACTCCAGTTCCTCTGTTTCCCCAGTCTAACCCTATGCAGACCCTTGACCCCACGGCAGCTTTGCTGGCCCCGCCCACTCCTTCCCGCAGCCGCTCACAGGAAACCCTCCCAGTCTCCTCGAACCCCTTTTTGTCTGATGTCCAATCTATACCCGACAGCACCAACCCATTTTCTGGCACCATGGCAGCATCACAACGTCGCTCACTCACACCTGACTTCGACGCCACGCCGGGCCTCCACAGAGCCACATCAGCCCTTGGTCACAGCTCAACTCTGCCTTCCTCTTTCTCCAGACCACCTCCACCAGCTTTAGCTCCACCTCCACCCAAAGTCCAGCAGTGGGTGACCTTTGATGACGATGCTCCAGCATCAACTGCAGTGACGAAACCTCCACTGCTTCCTTTGTCCGCTAGCACTACATTCCAGCAACCCCAAAGCAGCTTCTCCACCTCGGAGTTTGACTCTCGAAGTAACTGGGCTTCCCTTACCACACCCGCATTGCCAACACTGCCCCCTCCTGTGCCAGGCAGGACTAACGCTAAGGCAAATCCAAGAAACCCCCTGATCCCTGAGTTCATGGAAAGATAATATATAAATATATATATATATATACAGTCAGGTCTGGACGTATTTGGACAATTTGGAGTTTTTGTGATTTTGCCTTTATACACCACCACAATGGATTTGAAATAAAATAATCAAGATGTGATCGAAGTGTAG
>CM075019.1:9430527-9456942 GCA_037576675.1 Pangasius sanitwongsei | reverse complement strand
TATATATATATATATATATATATATTGTAATGTTCTACTGTTGTTGAGGTGTGTAGGGGGGAAAACTGGAGAAATTACTTATTTATGTGTGTGGTTTGTACACAAGTGTGCTGTTTAAGTCATGTCTCTCAGAAACGGATAAATCAGTCACTCAACCCAGAGCAAGCCTAGGTTAAATATGACCATTCTGGTGTTTCTATCTGTACACATATTTAGAAATACATGTACACATACAACTGTGTGTGAAATTCTGTGCAATATTTTATTTTTCTTCAGTCAGATGCTTATCAATTATTGCTTTTATGCATTTTTTTTTTTTTTACCACTTTGTGTTTGGTTGTGCAGCATTTAAAGTGATTGCAAGCTGCAAAAAAATGTCTCTCTTGAATGCACAAGAGAGTGTGTCATACAGATTCTTAGATGGAGAGAGCTATTAGACCTTTTAATATGGCCTCTGGAATTTTAGTTTTAAAAAAAATAGCTACAGCACATAGTGACTCTGTAACCCCTTTCTATGATTTCTGTCTCATTATGAATGTATGTTCAGTCTGCTTTATGTTTAATGTCTGTATTTTCCCCAAAGTGGTGGAAAAGTGGTGCATGTGTTTCATTACCGTGTAACACTGATCATTTCTCTAATTACACAGACCCACTTTTTTTTTTGCTGTGTTCCTATATCTCTAGACCAACATGCTCAAGTATATAACTTGTGGATATATGTATCAGCCTTCAATGTGGTTTAAAAAATGTACAGTAGGCTAAAATTTGTGTATATATATTATATATTTGCTTGTAATATGTACCTGCCATACTGGTATTGCACTGAAATTCTCCTATCCTTTTTCGTCTTCAAATATACTTTGAAGCCAGAGTTGTGAGTTTTCCGGTTTGAGAAAGCAGAAAGCATATCTGTTTCCTGGCATGAGCGCCGTGTCCCCTCCCCTCTGCCCTCAACTGAGTGTGTATTCCCTTGCTTCTGTTTCACGTAATCCAAAGTGTTCAGCAGAACCGCTGTGCATTTAATGAACATGCTTATTTTAGTGAGTTCTGGTGTTAGTCTATGATGCCAAGATGTGCAACCCTGACCATACCAGAAATCTGTGTACTTAATCTCCCATTTTTTTTTGTTTTTCAGTTCACAGTGAGTTAGTACTTCACTTTGATTTCACTGGGAATGTGGTTCTTTCTGTTCTTTCTTGTGTGAGGAAATAAGATGCCATATCTTGGCGAATGCTCTCTGTCTGGATATATGCACTGTGTACACCTGTGCTGATGGGTTGAGGTTTTTTTTGTTTTTTTTTTTAAAAGCTTACCTAGCAGTTTGACTTCGTGCGCATCCATTCTCCTGGTGCAGAATGAATCAAACAGGGCCTTTTAAGCATGTTAAAACACGCACAGTAGGAAAATATATCAGTTACATGTTCCTTATCTGATTCGCATTACCTTATTGATGCCCAGTGTTGTTGGTTACCTCCACTGTGCAAATCATATCATCACCAGTTTGGAAGTCATGTTACTTTCCGTGCATTCCATACTGTATTGCTGTTTTGATCTGGTGATTTGCTCTTGATATTTTCTTGGCATTTGGTGATTAATATCTTTTACTTGTGCAGTGTTTTGTTACACCGCATTCATTCTTTGTTGAAGTGTTGGTGTTAGTACTGCTCTATTTACAGTATTTGAATTTCAGTCATTCTTCAGTTACACAGCTGCATAACTGAACACTTTTGGTTCTTAACTTGCTACATTTAAATCATCTTAAGAGGGCATTCTGTGGAAAACACAGTGGCAATCTGACAGGGGACAAAGGGTACGGGAGACAAGGAAGCCACCTCATTTTGTAGTGAGTGTCATGTTGTTTGACACTTCTGACAGTTTCAGTTTTGTGTTTGAGTGGGTGTGAAATGTCATGGCATGGCACGTCATTTCATTTCAATCTGATCCTGTATTCATGTTGTCCGTTGCACATGGAGGGCTTGCTTATTGACCAGACATAAAGTCATGCAGTTACAGCAGGTAGGCTACAGAAAATGTACCTTTAAAGCAGATGCTGTTTGCACACTTTACTCTCTACAATCTTTTTTTAAAGGATGTAGCCATTGCAAAACTTGAATAATTCCCTTGAGGCAAAGTACGAAAAAGGAGATGACGTTTATTACATCAGTCCTAAATTTAACCCCCTCTAAAATATGAATGAATGGGAAATTTTTAGTGTTGTTTTATTTCAGCTGTTGGAAATAATGTAACCACTGGAAAATAATAGCATTACATGTACTGTTCAGTTGTATTCAGCTAATAATCAAATCAAGTCATGCAAATATTTAACTATTAACTCATTTTGTGATGTTGATGTTTGTAACTTTAGCTCAGTAGTAGAGATCCTTGTGTTAACTGTAACTATAGGTATACACACAACCCATGACTGGAGTTTAGTACTTGGTATTCAACCTGTGATTTAAGTTCATATCAAATTGCACAAATGTATGGAGTAATTGATGTTGTACGTATGCAATAATAAATGTAAATGTATTAATGTGAATGTATTAGTAGTCTGAGATTTTATTCAGGAGAAGGTGGTATTGTGTGTGACATCTGGAACAGCGATTCTCAAGGTCTCTAGATTTACGGTTCTCAAGTTTTTTTCTTTAAATTTTTTTTTTTTTTTTTTTTTACAGTGCTGGCAATCAGAACCCACAATTATCAATCTGGTTATATTTGATTGATTTTCTTTATAGTTATTAGCCTGTTTGGTCACTTGAATGATTTTAATCCAAACCTCTTTAAAATCTAAAAGCAAGTAAGCCTTGATCTTAAATCTAATTTTTAATTTTAAAAAATGTGTTATAGAAGAGGAAAATTCAGGAATAAAAACTATAACTGCAATAAGTAAACAAAATAGTATTGTACACATTTAAATAATGAGACTAATATTTGAATAGATGGTTTATGTTCTCGAAATAAATCTGTGAGAGTCCGTGAAATTATTTTACACCTGAAGGGGACCATGGCCTGTATTATACCAAATGGTCTGTATATACGGTATATGATTGTTCAGGGCGCGTATATACCACAACATACGGCCGTCGACCTTGCTATGACGTCGCACTAGCCGGAAGTCGTCAGTCTGTGTGGAGAAGGTAAGAATTTGTAAGTGTGCCATCGTGCGTGTTTTGGTCAATATAGCTCTATCTTAAAATACCAATAAATGACTAGATATGCTATATTTATTCCTATTTACACATCTTCATGTGTTGTGTCAACACTTTAAACCGTAGCTCTAGTTTAGCACTGCTTACAAGAATAGTTAAAGAAGGTTCTAGCAGCAGGACTGAAGTGTTGCAGGTACCATGGCAACGCAGTCAAACAAACGGAGCTGTAATGCTAGCTAGTCTTATTTCACTTCATGGCTATTTAGCTAAGTAGAGTCCACATTACATTCGCTGATTTGCAGTCTTTTCCAGACTCTCACATTAGTAGCCATGGTCCAGCTTCACGTTAAACTCGGAGATGAGAGCCACTTTCTGTTCAACACTACGGTGGATGTTTCCATTGAGACACTCGTTCAGCAGGTCACTCAGGTCTACAGTGGGAGGCTGAAGGTGGACAGGATTTGCTCTGGTAAGTCCACACTGTTTCATGCAATCAGAGATGGACATTTCTGATGAATTATATGTAACGTCTCTAAACTTCTCTTACTGTTGACTACCCTGGACCAGTCATTCCCAATCCTGGTCCTATCACCATGCCCTGTGTGTTTTGTTGTTGTCTCTTCTCTAACACACACTATCCAACCTCATAGCTAGTGAACAGGCCCTTCCTGGGAAACGCTAAAATGTGCAGGGCATAAGGACTCTGTGAGCAGGGATGGGAATCGCTGATTTTGAGCATTGTAAATACAAAAGTCAAGCCCTATTGAGGTGAGAGAAACGTTGTGAATCCGTACTCCGTGTGTGTGTGTGTGTGTGTGTGTGTGTGTGTGTGTGTTCGCCTCTCCAGAGATTCCTGAACTTGCAGATCATGGCATCACACTTCCCCCCAACATGCAAGGCCTGACAGACGACCAGATCTCAGATCTGAAGTTAAGGGATGAATGGGAAGACAAGTGCATCCCCAGCGGCGGGGCAGAGTTCAAAAAGGACGAACTTGGACGCAGGAATGGACACGGTAAACACCCTGTGCTGCTTACAACAGCTCTTCCTCCATTTAAATCCAACCGCTGAAATGAATTTCCCTTTTCTCTCGCTTCAGCACCCAATGAAAAAATGAAGAATGTTTTGAAGAAGACTATGGAAGAAGCCAAAGCGTTGATCTCAAAAGTAAGTTCGGGACTAAATTTAATGCTTTCTTAGCTTGCAGACGTTATATATACTGTGTCTATATGATTGTTTATTTTATTTTGCTTCAAAGAAACAAGTGCAGGCGAACGTGTGTGTTACCATGGAAATGGTAAACGAGGCTCTGGACCAGTTGCGAGGAGCAGTGATGATCGTTTACCCAATGGGCCTGCCGCCTCATGATCCCATCAGAATGGAGTTGGAAAATCAAGAAGATCTTGCAGGAACACAGGTTGTTTGAAAAATTTTGGATTTTTTTTTTTTATTATTTTTTTTAAAAGACACGCCAGTGCTTACCAATCCTGAATTGATTTTATTTTTATTTGTGCTAATATAATTAGGTGCCAGAAAGCATGCAACATTTTTTTTTTTTTTTTTGTATTTCACTGGTAGTGACTACACAAAATTTTACAGCTCTTTTTATGCCTGCTTTACTGGATCCATTTTTTAAATACGCAAAGTCAATATTTAACTGTAGTAATGTGCAATTTACTTCATTCGTTCATCTGTGAAACATTACTTTAGTAACATGCAGTTTGTAGCTAAATGCAGTTTGGTGTTTCGACTATAGCGACGGTGCTTATGAACAAACTAATTTGGTGACTGTTTGACTTGATTACATATGGAATTTCCCTGACCTAATAAAAATGAATGAAAAAAAACAGATTCTAACATGATGCATGTCCTGTAGGCTTCTCTACAGCTGATCCCAGAGAAAGAAGCTCAGCTATGGTGGGCAGGGAAAGAGTTGCATCGGGACAAAAAGCTACAAGATTACATTGGAAAAAACGAGAAAACAAAGATTGTTGTGAAGATCCAGAAGGTGAGCATTGACCTTCTTTCTGCTTAGGCCAGGTCACTATGTATGTTACCTTATTCTTTTGGCTACTGATTTTATTACATGCGGTAATTTCATATGGTATTGTATAACTGCGTTTACTAAGTGAATGTGTACATTTGACCAAAAAGCCCCTCATCATTAATGTTTATGACTTGCCCTTTACTTCAGAGAGGCCAGGGGGCGCCAGCACGGGAGCCTCTGGTCAGTGAGGAGGAGCACAAACAGATGATGATGCACTATTACAGGAGGCAGGAGGAACTCAAGGTAAGGCTCTTGTGTAATTTATTTTGTTTTCTGTTGTTGTTGTTGTTGGACCAGTGTGAGCTCCAACTCAAAAAATGGTTTAAGTTCAGTCTGAATGTGATTTTTTTTTTTTTTTTAATCCTCTGTCCAAGTCTGTAATTTCAATCTGATCGTCATCATCTTTCTTATATGATCGAGCACTGTTCTGAGAACTGGATTTTTTCTTTCTTTGCAGAAGCTGGACGAAACAGATGATGATTCCTATTTGCAGTCAGAGTGGTCAGACAGGCAGGCTTTAAAGAGACAATTTCAAGGACTTACAAATATCAAATGGGGCCCAAGATAAATGGATCTTAACTGACTTTATCTCAGAGACGGATTTGCAAATATTGATGTGTTGTCTGACTACAAAATATGGTGGTGGACAAAATATAGAATTTTCCAAATCCTCCCTTTTTTAACTCATGGATTCATGAGTTTGTAAACACAGCTCGTGATGACTGACATGTCATTAAATGTAAACTGCAATATTTTGATACTAATTGAACATCTCTGAGCTCCATCATCAAGAACACGGAGAAAGAAGGATGCAACACCTTTCCTGTCTTTGTCTTTGATCCTTCCACTGCCTTCACTGAAAGCCAGTGCTGTTTACTGGCAGGAAGTTGCATCACAGGCCTCGGGGATACAGAGGTCATCCAAGGAGTGTAAGCAAAAGGAAAATGGCTTCGGTCCCTTTAGGCTAAAGGAAGAGCTGTGGGATGGTGAAGTTCAGTGGTGATCTCTACAAAACATTTCTCTATTGTAACTTTTATTGTAACTCCCTTTTCGTTCAAAGCAAATGATCATTTATCTTTGGGTATCAGTTACAAAGCTGATAACTATTAAAGTCTTGCATTTAAAAGTGTGAAAATAAAAGGTCATTGGTATTTAAGTATGGCTATTATGGAGACTTAATATTTATTAAAGTAGTGTCTTTTATTCAGTATTAAATAGCTCTTACTTTAATAATAAAAGCATACAAGGAATTGTGGAAGATGCACAAGTATTAAATCTGTTTGTTTAATGACCACACAGTGATCAGGCCAGCTGAGGATTCCTTTAACCTTCTATACTCTGATTTCAACACGTTCACATGTATTCATCCTTTTATCCAGCAAACCAGCGGGTGTGTATCAGTGCAGAGTGCAGGAAGTGCCATTGAGGTATGCGTTCATCCGTATCTCCTGGATGATCATCTCTCGTCGTTCCAGCCTCTCGATCAGTTCTGCTGCCTCAGTCGTGTACATTGCCTCTTCCCAACAGTACACCTTCCTGCCTACCTCTGACATCACTGAGCTGTCCATCAGTGGCTCGGACTCTTCATCATCACTATCTTCATCATCATCATCATCATCTTCATCTTTTGGTTCCACAGTGGCTGTCTTCTTGTGTAGACAGCTCACTCCTTCAAGATGCCTGGTGCAGGTTATCCTCATAGAGATGGCCAGCAAGACAAGGAACAGTCCCAGACACACACTCGAGACGAAGAGCAGGCCAGCCTTTTCAGGATGTTCTACAAAGTAAAGTGCACTTAATTTTACCAATACGCAGGACGGCTTAATGGTTTTTGGTTTAACATGTCTGCTAAAACAATAAATGTAACTGTAATAGTTTTGAACTAGGACCAGACTTGCTCTACCTATAATGTATCCATATGCCATAAGAGAGTTGCTCACAAAGATGCCATTTTTTTCTGGCAATCTGGACTCTCTGACATCTGGATGTTTCCCTGTGAATAAGAAGTAAAAATCACAGAGAGACATTTACATGATCACATATGTCGGATCCACAAATGGTTTAACTTCATGTCCTCACCAGCTTTGGTGGTCTCCTGGCGAATTGTGGTAGTTTGGAAAAAGTTGGGGTCAGCCTCTTTAAGTAAACTCTGTGGAACTGTCAGTGGAATGGGGGAAAAGGGAAGTGTAAAGTGTTACTCATCAACAAATTAACTTTTTAAAAAAATTGTAAAATGAGCTTACATTTTCTTCTGTAAAATGTGCAGAACACTTGATACGTTACTCTATAACTATGAAAGAAAACCAAAGCAAAGTTAAATCACTTTGGCTTTTCAGTTAAATTAAATATCTTCTGTTCAAAGAGCACAGGGTGAACTTTGAGCGACTCTCACAGTTCCGCCTGAGGAATCATTCTGGCACGGAAATACACCATCTCCAGAGGCCGATGAGTAATCCTATTCTCCATTTAAAGTGCCCAATGCCAATCAGAAACAAAAGCTTGGTATTTTAACCAATAGGCGGAAGTCCTACAGGAAGCACAAGAAGTCTCCTAATGGCATGTGCTTTCTCTGCCTCTATTCCTGAACAACATTTATTTTTGTCATTGGGTTTCAGGAAGAAAATGTATAGATAAGCAAAAAAAAAAAAAAAAAGACAGATGGGGTTCATGCAACTTCACTTTCCCACACTCTCAAACAATGCACATATAGAGGAACTCCAAAACTAAATCAAGGTATGTATAGGCATTACATAGATTTTATATATATATATATATATATATTTTTTTTTTTTTACTATGTATAGGTTGTACCCATACCGCATGAGTAGACAACACTGAGGTACTTCTTTGTTTCAGGCATGCAGGGATTTCTGAATTGCTGATCATTAATGATAAAAAGACACCGCTGCTTCCCATAGCACAAGTTTTTTACTGTGTCTAGGGCTCCGTGATACAAGCATTCTGTTAAACACAAATCAACATAAGCATAGTTAAAAACACAATTAAACTGAACATCTGAGAGCATGGACAAGTATTATTAACCTTTATGTTTTGTTTGGGCTATTTTAAGATTATTATTAGGACAGTTTTTACCTGTAGATGAAATCAAAATGACTCTGCCATCAAGAGGATCATCAAACATTTTTTTTGTGTCTGGTCCCATACATATTGTTCATATTACAATTAAGATTAATCTAAGTTTATAATAAAGTTAACATAAAAGTAAAGGTATCTGGGTCAATGGGATACCCATAAGGCGTATTTCTAAAATCTTTGGTTGAGCCTGTATGTTTATAAAAAAAAAAAAAAAGGAGCAACTTATTTAGTTGTTTGGATTTAGACTGACTCACCAAAGGGAGGTGGTTGCTCTTCCTCTGTAATACAAGCTGCTTTCTCTCCCAGTTCCCGCCCATACACAGCCGAGTAGATGTTCAGCAATTTTGGGTACTTACAGTGAAGCAACATTTGATCTCCCTCACATCTTGTTCTGTTTTTAGTTTCCGCTGAAAGAAAAAAGAGCACAGCTGGATTACTAAGAGAAAAAAATACATTCACCAGTGACTTTACTCGGAACACCTGTACACCTGCTCATTAATGCAATTATCCAATCAGCGGCAGCAGTGCAATGTATAGAATCATGCAGGTACAGGTCAAAAGTTTCAGTTAATATTCAGATCAGACATCAGACTAGAGGAAAAAGATGATCTGAGCCACTTTGACTGTGGCATGGTTGTTGGTGCCAGATGGGTTGGTTTGACTATTTCAAGTGAGTTTTTATTGTCATTCCCCTATATAGCTAGTATACACTGCTTCTGCAGGACCATGGTGCAACACACAACAGTAAACAAGACTACATACACTCACTGAGCACTTTATTAAGAACACTATACTAACACTGTGTAGCGCCTCCCTTTGCTCTCAAAACAGCCTCAATTCTTCTTGGCAGGGATTCCACAAGAAACATTCCTTTGAGATTCTGGTCCATGTTGACATGATTTCATCACAGAAATCATCAATCAAAAATCCTGCAGATTTTTCAGGTGCACATTCATGTTGCGAATCTCCTGTTCTACAACATCCCAAAGGTATTCTATTGGATTCAGAGCTGGTGACTCTGAAGGCCACTGAAGAACATCGAACTCATTGTCATGTTTATGAAACCAGTTTGAGGTGACTTTTGCTTTGTGGCATGGTGCATTATCATGCTGAAAGTAGCCATTAAAAGATGGGTAAATTGTGGCCATGAAGGGATGCACATGGTCAGCACAAGGCAGGTTGGGTCCATAGATTCATGCTGTTGGCGCCAAACTCTGACCCTACCATCTGTGTGCCTCAGCAGAAATCGAGATTCATCGATTCATCGGTTTTCCAGTCTTCAACTGTCCAGTTTTGGTGAGCCTGTGCCCACTGTAGCCTCAGCTTTCTGTTCTTGGATGACAGAATTGGAACCCTACGTGGTCTTCTGCTGGTGTAGCCCATCCACCTCAAGGTTCAACGTGTTGTGCATTCTGAGATGCTTTTCTGCTCACCACAATTGTATAGAGTGGTTATCTGATTACTGTACCCTTCCTATAAGCTTGAACCATTACCCGAATTTTTTTCCCCATTCTGATGGTTGATGTGCACATTACCCAAAGCTGCTGGACTGTACCTGCATGGTTTTTGCTCTACACTGCTGTCACACAATTGAGTGATTAGATGCATGAATGAGTACAGTGTATACTTAATAAAGTGCTCAGTGAGTGCAAGTGCAAATACACAACAGTGTGAGATGAGCGCAAGACAATAAATACATGGAACTGTGAATACACAGGACAACAGATTCACAGTGGAGTGCATATTAACTGTATAGGACAAAAACAGGTGTTGTGTGGGAAGTAAAAAAACAGTTAAGTTCCAGAGGGACACTTGGGACTGCAACCTCCTCTGATTGACTGAGACATGGCTGAAACCAGCGGTACCGGACCACACCATCCAGCCCAATGAGTTCTTCTTGTTTTACTGCATGGACAGAACAATAGAGTCAGGGAAGTCAAGGGGAGATGGAGTGTGTTCGATGGTAAGCAGCAGCTGGTGCGAAAGTGCAAGCATTGTTCCTCTCACATGCTCCTGCACACCCAACCTGGAGCTCCTGACCATCAAATGCCACCCTTTCTACCTTCCTTGGGAATTTACCTCAGTCAAAGTCAGTGCCGTTTTTATTCCACCTGAGGCGGACACAAACACTGCCTAATGTGCACTACATGAGGCTCTCAATCAACACCAGATTTATCACCAGGATGCTGCGCTCATTGTGGCGGGGACTTTAATAGTGCCAACCTCAAATGCGCAGTGTCAAACTTCCACCAACACCTCACCTGCCCCACCAGGAGTGAAAGGATACTGGACCATTGCTACACTCTGTTCAAAGACAGCTACAGGGCAAAGTCTCAACCACGTACTGGGAAATCGGACCATGCCGCCATCTTCCTCATGCCTACATACACACAAAGGCTGAAGCAGGAAGCTGCAGTTCATAGTAAGATCAAGTGAGGTGGCCAGGGAAGCGCATCTACTCCCTGAAGGCCAACACAGAGAGAGAATAAGGAGGAGCTTCTTCCTGCAAGCCATTAGGGCCCTCAACCAGGACAACACATAGGACTAGAGCTTGGACTTGTTTGCACAACACCCAGTACTTCAGCCTGATGTTGCCCAGCATATATTGCACAAACAACTGCACGTATCTGCACCTTATTCAAAATACAGTGGAAGTGTTACAGTGCTACCAAACTTTGTATCCCTTTGAATCCCTTATATCATATTTCTATATTTTTCCTTTCCTACCTGTATAGAAGTAAATTCTGGTTTATGTAAATTCTATTTTTATGTCATGGACAGTCGAAAAAAAGCATTTCACTACATGTCGTACTGTGTATGGTTGTGTATGTGACCAATAAAATTTGAATTTAAAGCTATTGCCACAATGGGCTGTAAACTCTTGAGCAGTGTAGCAGCAATAAATCAGTAATATTGGCAGCAATGTAGTTGCAATGTTAGCAGCAAAAAAAGAGTCTCATAAATAGACAGTGTCTAATGCAGCATTGAAAAGTGCAGGTGTGCAAGGGTATTGAGTCATATTGGGTTAGGGCTTTGACTAGCCCAGGTGACCACTGGGAGGCAGCAAGGTGTTGAGTAATCTGACTGCCTCAGGGAAGAAACTGTTGCCGAGGCTGGTGGTTCTCTGGTACCTTCTCCATGCAAGGGGTGAGAGGGGTCATCTGCAATGCTGGTGGCTTTGTGAATGCAGTGGTTATTGTATGAGGTGTCGATGATGGGTAGAGAGACCCCAATGATCTTACCAGCTGTTATCACAATTCGCTGTAGGGTCTTGCGGTCAGAACTGTGCCGTTCCCACGCCAAACAGTGAGACAGCTGGTCAGGACGCTCTCTATCTTTCACTTCAGTCTCCATAGGAAGTGGATGCGCTACTGGGCCCTCTTGGCTAGGCAGGTGATGTTGAGAGTCCAAGAGGTCCTCTGTCATGTGCACACCAAGGAGCTTTTGACTCCCTCCACAGTTCCATTAATGTGCAGTTGTGAGTGGCCTAATCAGGTTCTCCTGAAGTCAGCAATCATTGTGTTTTGTCTTACCAACATTGAGAGAAAGATTGCTGTCTCTACACCATTCTGGGAACTGGTTCACCTCCTCCCTGTATGCTCTCATCATTGTTGCTAATGAGGCCCACAACTGTAGTGTCATCAACATACCTGATGATGTGATTTGAACTGTACTTTGCAACATAGTCATGACTCAGCAGTGGACTAAGTACACAGCACACACTGGGGAGTGCAGGTGTTCAGTGTGATGGTGCTGGAGGTGGTGTTGGACTGGGATCTCCTGAACCAAAAAGTCCAGTATCCAGATGCAAAGGGAGGTGGTCAATCCCAGCAGGCTCATCTTTCTTATCAGTTGTTGTGGGGTGATTGTGTTGAATGCTGAACTGAGGTCTATGAACAGCATCCTTGCATAAATGTCCTTTTTGTCCCGGTGGATCAGATAAAGGTAGATGGAAGCAGATATGATGTCCTCTGCTGAGCAGTTAGGATGGTAGTCATACTGAAATGTGTCCAGTGTGGTGGGAACACTGGTCTTTGTGTGTTTCATTACTAGCTACTCGAAGCACTTCAGGATGATAGGTGTGAGTGCAACGGGTCGCTAGTCATTGAGGCAGGACATGGATGATTTCTTCTAGACAGGGATGATGGTGGTTGCCTTGAAGCACATAGGGACAAACGCTTGGCTCACGGAGATGTTGAAGTTGTCTGTAGGGACATCTGCAAGCTGATCAGCACATTCCCTGAGCACCCTGCCAGGCATGTTGTCAAGACCAGCAGCTTTCTGTGCGTTAACTCAGAGACAGAGTTGTCCCTGCATACAGACAGAGTACTTGATTGGTGGAATTTGGGGTGGTCTTCCCCTCCGGCATGATGTTCTGTGCTTCAAACCATGCATAGAAACCATTCAGTGAACCTGGGAGCGAGACATCACCATCACAGACATGTGATGGAGATTTGCAGTCTGTGATGGCCTGAATACCTTGCCATATATGCCATGTGTCCTTGGTGTTTAGGAAGTGACCGCGGATTCTTTATGCATAGTTGTGCTTTGCCTCTCTGATAGCCCAGGACAGATTGGCCCTTGCTGTGCAGAGGGCTGCCTTGTCATCAGATCTGAAGGCTGTGTCTCAGGTTTTCAGTAGCTAGCACACTTCAGCAGTCATCCACGGTTTCTGGTTTGCACATGGTGATGGAAGTCACATCATCTATGTACTTGCTGATGTAGCCAGTCAGTGATGCTGTGTATTCCTCCAAACTACCGATCTCCTGGGATTTTTGCACAACACTCTCCAGAGTTTACACAGAATGCTGAGAAAAACAAAAAACATTCAGTGAGCGGCACTTCTGCAGGCAGAAACACCTGATGAGATGAGATGAGATCAGAGGACAATGGCCAGACTGGTTCGTGCTGACAGGAAGGCTACAGCAACTCAAATAACTACTCTTTACACCGGTGGTGAGTAGAAAGGAATCTCAGAATGCACAACATGTTGAACCTTGAGGTCTTGAGGGCTACAACAGCAGAAGACTACACTGGTTATCACTCATGTCAGCCAAGAATAGGAATCTGAGTCTACAGTGGGCACAGGTTCACCAAAACTGGACTGCTGAAGATTGAAAAAAGACCAATCTTCAACTGTGCTCAGGAACCCGTCTTCTGCTGTTATAACCCATCCACCTCAAGTTTTGACAAGGTTTGGCATTGTGAGATGCTTTTCTACTTGTCTCAAAGTGTCATTTGAATTGTTGTAGCCTTCCTGTCAGCACAAACCAGTCATTCTCCTCCAACCTCTTTCATCAAAAAGGTGTTTCTGTCCTAACTGGACGTTTCTTTTTTTTGTTTGTTTTTCGTGCCATTCTGTGAAAATTTTAGCGACTGTTGTGCATGACAATCCAATTTTCTTTTCTTTTCTTTTTTTTTTTTTTGAGATTATGAAATACTCAAACCAGCTTGTCTGGCACCAACAGCTATGCCGTAATCAAAGTGACTGAGATAACATTTTTCCCATTCTGATGTCTGGTGTGAACATTAACTGAAGGTTTTGACCTGTACCTGTATGATTTTGTGCCTTGATACATGCTTATGCTGATACATGATTCGCTGACGTGTTAATTGCATGAATAATCAGGTGTAAAAGTGTTCCTATTAAAGTAGTTGGTGAGTGCATATAATGCACATGGGTTGTACTCACTGGGTTTGCAGCTGTATGACACATGAAGGTGTTTGGTGGTTCCAGGACAGGGGTCACTGCCAAACAGGCGGTAATTAACCAACATTTGACAGTTTCTCCGGCCTTGGCATTCTGATAGCATCTTCTGTTTGATACAAAAAAAATGTTAAACTGTAGTATGTTTAGTTCTAGATGCCTAACACTTCAGAACTCATTGTTTAGACAGTGCTCATTTTTGCTCTATCCAGGCTTCCGACATGTGTAAAATGTCTTGCGCCATTTATACAATTGTACATATGCCAATTTGATTTATTGTGCTACACAATTGAATAAGAATAAATTTAACACCACAGAATGAATTCAACCCTGCAGATGTTTATGTGCATGATTAAAAGCTCTCACCTGCAGTGCTGTAGGTGCATTGCAGTATGTGAGAGGTGCATGCGGCCTGTAGAAGGCAGACTGCACAGAGATGGTGGAGTGGCGTGGGCAAGAAAGTAGCAGAAGCTCACCATCACGGGCATGTGCTGAGTGACTGATGATGATCCTGAATAAATAAGCTGGGCAACAGAGACAAACCGGAAGTTGTTTTTAAAATTTATTTATTTATTTATTTATTTTAAACCTGTATTTTATTTTGCACACAGAAAGTTTTATTTAGCACATGAGGTTTTACAATTGTATTTCACCTCTCTTAACCGGCAGTGAATATCACCTGGACACCTTGTACATGCACGGACATGTCAAGATCTCCCAGTTAACTCATGAAATTAATGTATGACACAGTATTTGCTATAAATACCAGACTCCTATCATCTTCTATTATCTCCACAGCTGAGGTGCATGGAATTTTTCATACTTATGGAACTCTGTAGCTGCTGGAGTGAGTTGGATTCCTTCGTTAGTATCCTATCCTTATTAGCTATAACTCACTATGCTGTGCACAAGTAGCTACAAACTGTTCTTCTGTTCTGGTGACCTGTGAGCCTGTGAACATGTGCCACTAATGTGGTTGAGTGATCCTCCTATGCCATGCCACACTTCCCTATGAAGCTTGTGAAGTTAGCTGGACGCCGCAACCATGCATACAAGAGCCAGAGTTGTTTCAGCTCAGTATACTCCAGAACAAAGCACAGAACGCCTTGCCCAGCTTCCACATCCCCTGATATTCAAAGACTTGTGGGCCTGTGGCTACATACAGCTATTGTGTATGAGAGATTTTCTTTCTGTGCATAACACCGTCTTCTCTTGGTTAGCTACTAAGTTAGATCAGCTCCACAATACACAGCTTTGGTTTTAAGTGACTAACAAGCCATACTGCAAGACTTGTGCCTGTACAACCACTCTCAGAGGATAAGCACCAACTTGGCATTGACCCCAGCATTGTCATTGGATCACTCCCTTCAAAATGCTTGCCATTAACACTTGTATTGTGTCACCAGATGAAGTATTGCATCCAAATGTACACTGCTTAAGCAGCAAATGCAGACACCTGCATGACATTTTGATGAGACTGTCTGACATCACCTCACATATGGTGCGTACAAGCTTTTGCATAGACTAGTCGTCTAGTCAACCAATAGTCACCACTGTAGAGAGCTGTAGAATAGTTATATAATTATAGTTATAATAGTTGTGTATAGTTATAATAGTTATAATAACAAAATCAGTGAGGCAGATGGTAAAGACATGCAGGCAGACAATAAAGAAAGCAAGCTAAGTTGATATTTCATTGTATGAAGTGCAGATGTTTTTTATCTGACACACATTCAAATTTAAATTACTTTATTGTACTGTGGCATACTGAATTCCATAGTGACCATCATTGTACAAAAGAGTGCATTTAGTGCCACAGGTTGCATGTCACTATCCAATCCCACTTAGCTAGTTTATAGCCTGCCAGCTAACAGAGCTCACACTAGACTCATAAAAATTAATAGTCATGCAACCCCTAGCACATACAGGCAATTCAATAGCATTTTTCTGCCTGTATTGGAATGATCACTCCAAATTACAACCATCGATCCCTCTGTAGAGGAGCTGATCAACACCTCACTCCTAGCAGTAGAACACAGAGGCCAGGACAAGGGACAACTTTTGAACAATCTTGTTTATACATGCCAGCAAGCATAGGGTTGGGACAGTCCAACCCTGAATCTGCAAAATCTGCCAGAGTTGCTCTTGGGATCTGCCACCAAAGAAGGACTGGTCATGTCAGTGAATCTGGGTGATGCATTTTTCCTTGTCCATTTCCAATTAAAACTCCTATCATTTTGCCTCTCTCTAGTACTGTGAGTATTCTCGAGGTATATTCAGATGACCCTTTTGCCTTTTATGTGCCCCAACCAGGAAAGAGTCCATCTGGGACAGACCACTATGTGTGGTACCAGCTCCTGTTGAGGACGAAATGATCTCTCATTGCAGCCACAGAGGTCACTCCCTTGGGCCTGTGGGAATTAAGTAACTTTCAGAAGTGAGTTATCATCCTGCAGCTAAACCCCAAACACTACAGAGACATGACCTTGTCTCAGCAAAAAGGGCACAAGCTCTAGCTCACTGGAGATGTGTTTTTTTAACGAAAGGGATCTGCTTGTAAGCAGTGCCCTTGGAGGAACTGCCACACAGGTGTGGTGGCAGTGTTGCCTGTGGCCCCAAAGCCTCAGCGAGGCTTTGTTTATAGTGGTCGGAACATCTTGTCAACTTCGTTCCTGAGCAGACCTGCTGTCCCAAATGGATGCAGAAATTCAGTGCCCTTGGCCAGGTTACCTGCTCCTATGGGTTTGGCCCCTTGAAAGGGAAGTGCAGTTTGAGGACTGTGACCTAGCAGTCCAGAAATCACACCTTAACACTTAGGTGTTTCCACTTAGGTGAAAACTAATCTGCAAATGGTTTGCACCGCATCATTTTGGCAGGATGCCTGGGCCCAACCATGACATGGCACTCTGTGACGAGTGTCTCTTCCTTATGAACATTACTTAGAGGTGTAGAACTATCATTCTGTCATTCACGTCCAGCACCCTTATAGTGGGAAATTGCCTAAAATGTTCCAGTGAAAAATGGCTGTATGCCAACAGTATTTATTGCAAATACTATATTATACAGTCATGACGTTGTTGAAAGTTCTCGGCATGAGGGCACATTTGCACAAGAAGTTATCCAGGTGATATTCACTGTACCAAGTGGTTGTCCAGTGTTAACAGAACCACAGGTACATACCTAACAAGCATTCAGCAACTGCTGCAGAGTAAAAGTGCCAGTTTGGAATTAATGTTGGATTAACTTTTGTAGTAGTGAAGTGAGAAGTGGTTGTGAATAGAATTACCACCTGTAGTGTTCGTGTAAGGGCAAAAAAATGGAAAAAGGGAAAATGTACAGAATAATATTCGCACAACCTGTTTACAGTTTACAGCTGCTTTCTGGACCACATGTTAAACTGTATGAAGGAAGTTAAATTATTATAGCAGTGCACAGAGGCTATTAAATTATTTGTTTAGATCAGCACCTAAAATAGTAGAGATCCAATTTATAATGATGTTTTTTTTTTTTCACCTGAATTGTTTGTTCTTAAAAATCTTCTATGACAAATTCAGTTCATGTGAGGCCATAAGGTGAAATGGGGCATTTAATAATTTCTCCCACTTTGCTATTTAGTGGGCAGGGGGAAATTATTTATGAAAAAAAATACTAAATTAAACTAACTTTTTAAATCAAAATTTAGGCCAGGTGTGATTACTGTGGGTGTGGTGGCTATCAAAATGTATTCTCAGTGATGATACTTTTAAACTGAAGTGACCTAATAATCATGTGAAATTATTTTGTTGTTTTATAAGCTGAAGATACCACATTTCAATACAATTTCACAACTTTTTTTTTTTTTTTTCATGTAATGCTGTTAGAAATGCTCTAGCCACTTCATCCTACTATAACTATACTGTATGCATGATAAAGTGGGCCTATATATATATGTATATGTATATACATATATATATAAAACTACAAAAAAATGTAAAGGCCTGAAATAATTAATTTAAACAAAAATAAAGTGAAGTTACATCAACTGCTTGCTTTAATTAGGCTATTAAATGTCCCACATTACCTATCATGCACCTGTAGAGCTTTTTTGGTCACGTCATTAGGCTACTCATTTCATCATATTAACAAGAAGTGTTTCATATTCCCTTATCGCGATATGATAATGAGTTAATTAAATTAATTATGTAAGAGTTAATCCAACAGCGCAGGGGCTGCTTTCCGTGCTGAAAGGGTTAATTCAGCAGCGGGGATTTTGCTGGGTGGGATTCTTAACGTAACTCATGACTCATCCCTTTAATCACTTTATCTCGCCTAGTTATTTTTCCTTCATCATAAATAACTTGATTATATTATAAACAGTTGCCGTCACGTCACCCTCTTGACCAGCGCACTTATCATCATCATCATCATCATCATCATTTCACTGAGGAGCAGTAGTAGCCTGTACTAACTTGAGAAGTCGGAGAGTCCGTGCATTTCCTCACTCCACAGGAGGAGAACACTGTAGAGAATGTGCAAGCTCCAGCCGCCGGCTCTGTGGGAACTGCAGCCGCTCGCAGACTCCGCCGAGATCATGTTCACGTTAATCAGCGCCGGACTTTCTATTAAAGCTCCATTAAAGCCACCCAGGAGCGATTTGGCCAAGAATTCCAGTTAAAAAAAAAAAAAAAGCACGCCTACGCTTAGCTCGGGGATTTTCTAATAACCTGTCCTGTCTGATTATGTCTTCCACAGATGTCCGGTATTTCAGCTTCAGGAATGTGCGCCTTGTTTCAGACGCGGTGCTTTAGGATATGCACTCAGCCCGGGAGCTCGGAGTCAGACCATCCGCGGATGACAGAGAAGCGCATGTTTCAGAGTAACTCGGTCCCAGTGGAAGAAAATAACAAGTGCGCAACAAGTGAAACGTGTCCTGTAAAGGTCGTTTCCCAGCGAGTCAGGTGGTTTTCCTGCCTTATCCGTCAGAGCTGGGTTCTGCTGTGAGCTTACACCGACGGTACCGTAACTCCTGTCACGCTTCAACGTTTAAAAGAATAACATAACTCTCGGTTGAGTACTGGAGGGGGCGTGGCACTGAGTGCCTCTTATAGGCTAAAGTGGAGTAGGCTCATTTGCATAAAGCAGCCTAGTGGCTTAGCAAACCCCGCCCCCCACTCCATATATTCTATAAGTCCTAAAAGCAGGTGCTAAACAGTAAAATGAATTCTGTCAGCTGACATTTTGACGTTTTCTCTTGCTTTATAGAAAGGATGTACTGATGCTATTTTCCCCATTTTTTCATTCATTTTCAGTTACTGATTTATCCTGGTAAGGGTCGCAGTGAATCCTGGGCACGAGACTGGAATGGGATGCCAAGCACAATCATTTGCAATTTTGAGTACCAAGTCCATCTACCTGCAAGTTTTTGGGAGGATACCTGAGAACTCATGGAAAGTCATGCAGACACCAAGAGAACATGTAGAGAAACTTCACACAGACAATAGCCGGAGCTCAGGACTGAACCAGGGACCCTGGATTTGCTGCTTGCAGTGCCACCATGCCACCCTTCCATTTTTCTTATGATATCAATAAGGACAATAAGCAAGTTGTGTCCTGTGTTCATGTGCACAAACTTTGCTGTGTCAGTCAACATAATGCATTAATGCCATTAAATACACCAGGTCTAATTCAGTACCTGTCCAGCGTTTCAACCAATATTGGCACAATAGTCTTTGGCACAATAATAGCTAATTGTTTCAATTTTTAATGATTTGCCTATTATTTAAACAAAAAAAGTACTTTCGATTAGAATAATGTGGTTCATCTTTAGAAGACATTTACTTTCAGAATGAAAAATAGCTACTCCAGTGATCTACATTACAAATATTACACACAATAATCCAAACTTTCCAGACAGACAACAGAAGAATCAGCAGCCAATTTACCTTTATTCTAACAAAAAAAGCAGACTCATAAAAACAACTCAAATACAAACAAGTATTTTCCCTTAAAAATATATTTTTCAAAATTATTGACACTTGTATGGAATGCAAACAAACTGTAATCCTTATTGAATGATCTTTTTTTTTTTTTCATTCTATCTCAGTCCTCACAAACTCTGTTGTTGCCGTTGCCTTTGTTGTTGCTCTGTTGTTGCCTTTGACCATGGGGTATAAATATGAGGTTGTACACATGCAAAATCCTTTTGTCATCTATAATCGGGGAAAACCAAAGACCTTTCAACACAAAAGACAACTGGGTGTTGTCCTGCACAAGTAATATAAAAGAGTCCCAGTACCAGAAGTTTGATTTCAGTCAGTTCCATCACAGAGCGTTTAACTGTTGCTGACTGGAGCGACCAATCCAGCACGAGTAGAAAAATTGTTAGCGGGTTGTCTGCATGTGCCCTGCACATGGCAATATCATTAGCTCTGTTGAGAATACCCTCCACGCACCTGCACTCGGCACTTGGGTAGTGCGCATCTGAGTCTAACGCTTCATCTGACAAAGCCGCCAGTGAGTCGATGCAAGAATCAACAGCAGGCATGTGGTCATCCATATGCCTCAAAAGAGACTCTGAATTTTGTCTGTGCTTTTTTTTTTTTTTTTTGCTTATCATCCATCATTGCCCATGACCATTTACAGCTAGCAGACCATCTAGGCTGTAGCACCTGGTTTAGATTTGTCTCAAAATTTGGGTCTATCTATATGAATCAAACGTGTCATGTCAGTATCAGTATCAGTATTGTTACAGTTACTTCTCTGAGGTGATCAGTGCATCAGGCACAGAACTGATGCCTGTCCTCAACTTCCAGAGAGCTCAGGCATTCACCACATGAGCATGAAACATTCATTATAGCTTGTTAGTCACTTGGAGCTGAGACTACCACAGGTGGGAACCAGCGATTCAGTGATCCACAAGAAGGAGTGCTATTCTGAGGGAAACCCACCCAGAAGCAATAGAGTGAAAACCACAGGTCCGATACTTACTCAGATAGTGGAGGAAGTGGTAACTGAATTAATCACTGAGCAAAAACTAAAATAAAGGCTTAGCTGAGAAAAACAGAAAATGGAGACAGAGTACATTAGCTGTGAGCGATTTAGCCACAAACCCACTAACCTAGACATCGCGGCCTGTAGCGCTGAGCTTAAGGAGGCCCCACTTGGTGTCAATACAGGAAAAAATGGAGGGCAACCCACCCCTATTTGTGAGTGCATGTTAGCAGTACCCACTAAGTTTGCAAGCACAGCAGTGCAAGCATTGCATGATGAGGGGGAGCCCCTCGACCTGCCAGCTGATATCACAGGTCCACAGCCAGGTCTGACATGCCCATAAAAGCAGATAGTCAATGGTATTTTATAGCAAAATACTATGTCAGACATATAACACATGATTTTGTGGTAAGGTCTCAGCATGTGTCAACAAGAAGGTATACAGGTGTAACAAAACTCCACCCCTGGATGTTAGGAGGGGTGAAACAGAACTTCAACTCAGACGTGTTTTTGGGATATAGAAGGAGCATTACTTTTGTCTAGACTTACACAATATCAAAATATCAAAGTATCAAAAGTATCGAAATATCAATATCAAAGAAATTGTTGTTAAGCAACATTTAGATCAAGTATAATTTTTAGCACTTCACATTTTTACAAATGGTTCCAAGGACCTATGTCAGGTTACACAGCTGCAGCAATACACAGTCTCAAATTTAACACTGGCCAGAAGAAAAGTACAACAAATCCTATATCCGTCTTTTCAACAGAATTGATAGCAATCTTGCGAGTCCTCCACTGAGTGGAGGATGTTTAGCCATTAAATGTGGTAGTATATACTACCTCTCTCTCTCAGCTTTAACAAGCCTCTGAAGTGGACAATATTCATTAAGACAAGATATAACATATGAAATACAGAGAGGATAGTCTATAATAAACGAAAAGAGGATACAATTATTACTAGTCTTAGAAAAGGGCATTCAGACCTAAATCATTCACTGTTTATAATAGGAAAACATGAAACAGGACAATGCATGTATTGCAGCCAAGCAGAGACAGTGGAGCATGTGCTGCTCCTTCACTGTACAGCATATGAAACTTAAAGAAAAGCTACTCACTATGGGTGTAATCAGCATTACAATGCAAAGTCTTCTAAAAAAAAAAGTGGTCCAGGACAAGGGAAAGTATATACTATGTTATTAAAGTATCTAAGATTAATGGGCATGTATAATAGGAATTAAGTTTGAAATATGGACTGTTGCACTGCAGCACTTGCACCTCCAGGGTTGGGGGTTCGATTCCCGCCTCTGCCCTGTGTGTGTGGAGTTTTCATGTTCTCACTGTGCTTCGGGGGTTTTCTCAGGGTACTCTGGTTTCCTCCCCAGTCCAAAGACGTGTTGTAGTCTGATTGGCGTCTCTAAATTGTCCATGGTGTGTGAGTGCCCTGAGTTCCCTGGGATAGGCTCCAGGCTTCCTTTGTAGGATAAGCAGTATGGAGAATGGATGAAAGTTTGAAATACACCATTTTAATTTTTTAGATAAATAAATAAACAAACAAACAAAGAAATAAATAAAATTTCCTCCTTCATGTGCGCCACACTCCTATCCAGTTGGGGGCGCTAAAGCACCTAAGCTGGTTTGCCAACCGCCAATAAACCTTAGAAGAAGAAAAACGAGCCCGCGTGCGCAGATTCAGTCATTTCATTCTGACCCCTTTCGTAAACAACCCATATTGGCACTTATACAATGGCGCGGCAAGTCGACCACGCTGGCCATAAAGATGACACGTACGTGGTTTCGGAGGGTTTATCTGTGGCTGACAGCAGCAGTAAAGTGGAAGACGATGGAGAAGGAGACAGCGACGCGCCTGCCATCTTTCTGTGCGGAAAATGCAGGCTGCCTTTCGGAGACTCGCTCTCATGGGCCGGGAGCGACGACGAGCAGAACCAGATCCTGCTAAAGCGTACGATAATCATCTACTTTCTGCATATTCCTCTCATATAACCTCTGTCACATTAGCCGCTGGAGAGTTGGACTGTGTTTGAAGGTTGCTGAACTAGCTAATTTCACCTGAATTTATTTACTCCTCATTTTTAATAGAAGCAACAGTGAGAGTAGTTACAGTCCTACTGACTTTGGACATTTAGCCAAGGGTTAAATGCATCTACATCCCTGCTAGCAGACAGGCTGAGCTGGGCAAACTGGCAGGCCTTCTTTGCTAGCCGGTAGGAAGGAGACAGTTTCTGAATTACTGCTACTAAAGATACATAGACATGTTGTTTTTAAGAAAATAACACAACAGTAAGGCGATTAGATTAAGACTATAACATTTATTGGTCAATTTATTTAAGTAATAAGGAAGCTGGAAAACCTACCAGCTGGCAAAAATGGTCTACCCTGTGAGTGACCAAGCAGAGAATCCATGTTAACATACAAGTCATATGACATTACATTGCTAGTCCCCAGTGGAGTAGCGTACATCTACCACCTACCCTGTCTCCACTTCTGGGTCATTCATGAGTTCAACCTCATCTACCTAACATATAGAGGAACTGGTGGAAATCACCCTTACACTACAGACGTGGTGGACAGAGATTAGGCTAAATGATCTTGGATTGGAATATATTAATTGCAGGTCAAAATCCTGATTTTTTTTATTTTTGTATTATAAGTGTATTTGTCTTGGTCCCTGGAAGACTAGTGGTTAGGCCACCGCCACGACCCGGGTTCGATTCCCAGCCAGCGAACCAACCCCAGCACACGACAGTGTACTCCCGGGGCCAGTCCCAAGCCCGGTTAAAAATTGGGGAGGGTTGCGTCAGAGAGAGCATCCGGCATAAATCTGTGCTAAATCATATATGCAAACCAATGATCCTCTGTGGCAACCCCTAACAGGAGCAGCCGGAAGAAGAAGAAGTGTATTTGTCTGAACCTGACACTTGTTTTCTGTTTTCAGGTGTTAATGACAACATTGTGATTGGAAAAGAACCTTTTGTCTCTGGCACAAGTGAAGAACTAAGATGGTAAGGTTTCTGATGATGTTTTCAGTCCATCTTATTGAACTGTCTGGTGGTAGGTAGTCGAGGCAACAAGGCCGGCACCGAGACAACTTGTGGCGTCATGTTATATTGCTCGATCAGCTAAACCTGGTAATTCTAGATAGTAGAATGGTTCACATTTCTAATTTCCACTATCATTTTCTTTTTCTTTTAGCCTTGCTGTGAATCTCACCTGTCGTGGTTGCAGCTTCAACCTTGGATATATGTACATGTCCACTCCAAAGTCACTGGACTATAAGAGGTCCATTTTCTGCCTCATGGTTGAAAATATTGAGAGGTAAATGGAAACATTCCAGCTCATATTTGCTGTAAAAGGGAAATACACTAAAACACAGGTTCCTGACCCTGGTTCTGGAGTTATCCCCTTTAAATGAGTTGAATCGGGTGAATTGGAGCAGGGGAAACACTAAAATGTGCAGGACAGGGGGTGATCTAGGACCAGGGTTGGGAGCCTGGACATTACAACAGAGCAAACTTTTCACATTTCACAATGTTGCAGCTTGTAGAAGCAGTAACAAGTGATGTATATGTGGACTAAAAAGGAAAATACATTGTAATTTACACTGTCTTCTTTAGAAAAGGTCTCACATATAGCTGACAGATTTTTAAAAAAAAATTACTCTTATTTCTATTAACCTAGACTAAACCTAAATTGTGATTTTGTGTAGTTATGTTTTAGGCTCTCCTGACCAGCAGGTGGCAGCAGTGGACAGAGAAGAAAGGCCTGTGACATTAGAGTCCATTGACAATGTTGAGCGACAGATGACCAAGGTAAACCTAATAAAGGAACACTTAAATAGAAAGAATAATATAACCAGTAATCAATAATAAAAAAAAAAAAGTAATCAGATTTGCAGATGTAAACAGCAGTTATAGAAATTATTCCCTCAAACATCACGGCTCTGTTTCACTTGTTGCGTTCTGGTTCTGAGAAGAAAGCTGTAGTAGAAGTAATTCTTTTTCATTTCTCCTAACTGAATAAAGTGTAGTACTGCTGTTCCTGTCATGGTGAATTCTCTCTTCTGTCATTTAGTCAGTGTGCTTGTGTAGAAGGGTTTGGGCCGTTTTGAAAACAAAAATTGCTAAATGAGAGACCAGTAGAAATAAAAACTCACACCAGGGCAGAAATTGAGCCTTGACTGTAGTAGAGTCTGAAAGAACATTTGTGCTCATTTCCAAGTTTTTGTTGTAGATATGGGTCACAGATGTAAATAACATTATTTAATAGTCAAATGAGTGGGAGAGAGATGTAAGCATAAGTCAGTTTCATTTTATTTTAAAAGAATCTTATTACTGCTTTACTGATCTGCCTAACAAAAAGAATTCCAGCATTTACAGCACACTCTGTGTAAATATCTGAACACAAATTTGCAGTTTTTCTGTTGTTGGGCTCGGACAGTAGATGGCGCTCTTTCTGGCCAGAGAAAAGTTCTTTGTTACAGGCCAAACAAAGAGCCGTTAGGACCTGTTCAAGAATTTCATCCTCAAGGAAGCAGGCACAGTGATGGCACCTGATCACACCTACTACACTGATTCATATTACCATTTACTCAATTTAAAAACCAAATGCAAATAAGTGCCGCTGTCGAAAAAAAAAAAAGACCTTCTCCTTTGTATTCCCAGTATTATGACTGTGCAGTTAAGCATGTCTCTCTTAATGGAACATTCTAGCTTAATTGTCAACTTACTCTCACGGACAATGAATGCAGAAATGCCTTTAGCTATTTAATTTTTAAGATCTTAATTTGATTAATTTGAACAGCTTCCATTTTATGCTTTTATTCCCTCATTAACCTAAAGTGTAGAGCAGGGAACAGCAAAGCATTAGACTGTTATCCACTGTTCTATTCTATTTCTTTTGTCTTGCAGATAAAATCTCTAGCAGTGACAATAGGACAGCGGCTCTTGGAGATCGAGGTTGACCTCCAGTGCAAGTCTGGGACGGCTTAATGAGAACTGCACTTAGTTGTGGAGTTGTTCTTGAGGTGTTTGTCTTCTGTTCATGCCACGAGGCTTTACTACAGTATACCATGTTGTTTGCACTCAGAAAATCTGTTGTTTGCTAAAAATCTGGAAAGTCACATGATATCACTTCACTATCAAACCAATAACACACACAAATTGTTAATAATATGTTGTTTGCTGTCGTTGGTTCTCTTTCTATGCGTTCTGTTTTCTATCATTTGCATGGGGATGTTTCAGATAAGCTCATATTTTGTAATCTTGTATATTTAGTAAAAAAAATTGTTACTGAATTGTTTTTGTTTATTCACTTCCTTCTGTTTGCCAGATTTTGGGGATTAAAACCGGCTGGGGGGGGGGGGGGGGGGGGGGGGGGGGGGGGGGGGGGGGGCGGGGGGGGGGGGGGGGGGGGGGGGGGGGGGGGGG
>CM075019.1:9413769-9426009 GCA_037576675.1 Pangasius sanitwongsei | reverse complement strand
TTTTCTTAGGTACAGGGGCAGGTCTGGAGGGTTCACAGGCATAGAGTGTTGTGGTGAACTGGGATGTTTGGATGCTGGTGCTGAGCACCTTCGTACTCAGGACTCCATCAGTGGACAGTGGATAGATTTTAACCCACCGGACTTCTTGCGAAAACTGTGATGAATTTACTGGTTGCACAACAGCACTGTTTGTCCATATAGTACACAATAATAGAAGTGTTGGGGATGAGGATGGGTTCCCTTTTGAGCCTGGTTCCTCTCAAGGTTTCTTCCTCCTATCGTCTCAGGGAGTTTTTCCTTGCCACCGTCGCCTCTGACTTGCTCATTAGGGATAAATTCACATTTTTACAATATTTTTTTAAATCCATTTATTTCTGTAAAGCTGTCCATTGTTAAAAGCGCTAAACAAATAAAATTGAATTGAATTGAACTGAATGTTCAACAGGTTGTTGTTGAATCATCCAAATTTCCTGAAGATCATGGAAAGAAGAAAGTTCTCACTATCTTATGGTCAACCATGTTAGCCAAATTATAGATTGAAAGTAAATTAACTTAAAATATTAAGTATTCATTAGAATGTCCTTAATGTTGTAATTCTATGCTAAAAAACTGAACCCCTTTGCTTTCTTGGTCAGCAAAGAAAAAAAAATTATATTGTTGCCTAAGATGGGTTAACACACATTTGAATAGTTAAATGTCTATTTTTTTAAGAGTTAACTTTGAAAAAATGCCACGATAAAGTTTAATTTTTAGGTGTTAAGTTACATAAGTTATAATTGGCACCCTAATTGTGGAATCCCCCGTAAACTTCTGGGATCTTTGTCCATCCACCCACAGCTTGGCCACATTGATTTATCCAGGACTGAGTGTGTGAACACCCATATCATTTATCTAGGGTGTAGAAAGTACACACATACTGTGTGTGCATATGTTGGGTATTTGTGGGGCTGTTGCACAGCTGACTGGATTAAATGGGGCCTGTGGGGTTGTTCAGCTGTCACTTATTTCACAGGTGTCCCATGAGGAAAGTGGGCAGCACAAAGATGCCCCACTTCACGTTACAGGCATGTGCATTTTCTTCCTATGTGTGGTAGTAAAACATGCGATAATAAAGTCATATTCTCAGTCAAATCAGTTTTATTGTGTAAGAAGTGTCATAAAAGCAGTGTGTTTAGTGCAAAAGAAAAACAGAGCACAAATACTTGTTTTTAAAATATAAATATTAAAAATCTTTTTTACAGCATAAAATCTCTTCTCACATAAGCACAACTCGTTATAAAGTTTACAAAAAGGTCCTCAGACTTCAAAAGAATTTAGACCTCAGGTTCATTGCTCACTGTAACAAAACCACGTCCAACAACCTACAAATCATTGGAAAGTCTTTTCGCATGCAAAGAGGAATTTCATGTTAGAAAATTTAATTAACAAACAGTTCCTAGCCTTCTGTTCAAGTAAACACTTTGAAAGCTTTTTACCTCAAATACAGTCATGTGCAATGAGTGAAGGTATCGATGTACTCACAACATGAAAGACACACTGAGTTCATATTTACAAGTGGTTCTCACATCACAGGGCCAGAACTGTTCTATGAACAGAACTAAAGCATGTAGATGATTAATACTGGGTACAAAGTAATTGCACTATTGCACAGTCTACTACGTCACTCAACGTGATGGGTTACAACATGATGAACCCCGACTCCCTCCCCAAAAATGCATGTATTTAACACATTTAAGTGATAACACACAGGCTACACAATGCAACAATACTTCTGACTGGCCCTATTTTGACCAAAGGGCTTTAACACATGGAATTTAAGGCTATACAAAGTTCAGCAATCTCTTTCAAGGTAAGCAAAAAGCTAGTGGTGACAGTAATTCACAGCAAGACTAAGGGGAGATTTGCTTTTCTGTGAAGTAGACCTGAGTGTCTGTAACTTTTGTGAGGTGGAAATGCTGCATGAGCTTCACTCATTCCGGTAAGTAATAAAAACA
Source organism: Pangasius sanitwongsei (assembly GCA_037576675.1). Taxonomy (NCBI): domain Eukaryota; kingdom Metazoa; phylum Chordata; class Actinopteri; order Siluriformes; family Pangasiidae; genus Pangasius; species Pangasius sanitwongsei. The sequence continues at coordinate 9,424,015 of CM075019.1, read as the reverse complement.
ATCTCAGGACGATTTGCTCCACAGGTGCTCCGAGGTACATAGTGAACTGGCAGTGATGCAGCATCTTCTATTGAAAAAATATGTGGTTTAATGAAAGTCTTTATAAGATCCTCAAATGGTGTCGGCAGTAAAATGAAAATATTACTATTAGCATTCTAGTTTGTGACCATTGTGCCACATTAGAGGTAATTAATAACACAGTGCTCGGAGTTGGGGTGTGCCCAGGCATCTACAGGAATCTATCTGTGCATATCAAGGACAGCTCACTCCCCAAAGGATTCAAGTTCGATTACCCCACCACACTGGAAGCCCTGGCGCTTCGGACGGTATAAAAATCAGTGGTAGTTAATATCAGTTTACTGCATACAGTTTCTGTTTTAAAGGTGTGTTTACTTCAGAATATGACAGTACTTAAGATGTAATGGTGAAACAGCAAACACTCTTTTTTAAAACTTCATAAGATAGCTCAAATGTGCCTTCGTCATCAGCACAGAGTCTTGAGCGCCCCAGAGGCGCACAGTAGAGTCTGCATGTGGTATGGAGTCGGCGACTCCACCTCTACGGCCGGCTCGGGCCTGAACAGAGGTGCTGGAAAGGCAAAGGGTTGAACCTTCTTCTTCAAGATCTGTCCAATGCCCATGGAGGGGAACTTGGCACGGTGCTGAGGGCTGCTGGGCTCTTCATTGCTGCTGCCCCCACTGCTGCCCCCACTGCTGCCTGACTCGGGTTTGCCGTGCCACTCTGTGCTGGGGGGAGTATTCTTGGGCTGTGGTTTTACAATGACCACTGGGACACTGGGGATGGTGGCCTTTTTGAGGTAGGAGCTGTCTGGCTGGTGGAAAGCAGAAACATGTCGCGGTGGTGAGAGAGCTCCATTGGTGAGCTTGTACCAGGGTGATGGCGGATCATCTTTGCTAGGCTCTTTGCTCGCTGATGCCCAGGAATGTGCACCCAGAGATGAGGGAGGCCGCGCAGGCACGTCCACAGCTCTCGGGCCGTCTTTCTTGGGTGGCTGGGCATCAAGGTGCCGTCCTCCTTGAGATGTTTGTGGAAACAGTGGGTGGATTTCTAGGTATTCTAAGGAGGAGGAGGCAATGCAGCCACCCTGTCGTGAGTAAGCGTCCTTCAGGCCGGTCATCGCTTTAAGAAGCCCTGAGAAAAAGAGAGAGAGATCCCCTTAAAACTGGCTAAGCCCATAAGTAATACCTTTTATCCCAGGACAGAGAGTTATCCAAAATAAAATGACAGCTGGAATCAACTGGACAATAAATATCCTATTATCCAGTTTCTCTGGACTTTAAGATAATGTCTAGTTCACTGAAAGAAATGTACAATAATTTTTTAAAAATGTTTTTCATAATGCTACTCACACCACAAGTTGTGTCTCAGGTGCTGTGGACTGACAGCATGAGGCAGTTTTTAAGCTATTAGGTCGCTATTGCCACCAGTCTGAGTTGCTCACCTGTCTTCTGTTTCTTTTCTTTGGTGGGGCCTTTGCTCACAGCCAAATAGACTGGTGTCTGCTTTGGGGGAATGGTGATCTTCTCAATATGTTTCCTCCATTGTGTCTGGAATAGCTCACTCTTTTTCTCCTTTTCCATAGTGTACTGCTTTTCCTGTGGAGAAATAAATATCGTTTATAATGTTTAGTTACATTCCATTCAATCTAGATTAACCCTTTCAATTTGATTAGACATGATCCTACATTGTACCTGATAATGAACAGAGGGTATTGAATAATATTCTTGCGTTCAGCAAAATGGTAAATTAATGATAAACATCTCTAAATAGTGGATCATTGTGCCACTGAGCATCACACTCACCCGGTACTCTTTGGAGAGTCTTTTCATTTTCTTGTTAAGGAGGAAGTAGACGGCAAGAGTGTGACAGGCACGGTTAGTGAGCACAGCACTAAGGACTTCACTGTGTTTGTAGCCCATTCGTTCAGTCATATGCAGAAGAACCGTGTGGTTGATCTCCTCAATATGGATCCTGTGCAAGTCAGCAACATTAGGTTATATACAGGAAAACATAGATTGGTCTGGTATAAATCATAAAATTTGGTATTTTTTGCTTCTTTTACCTGTTTAAGTACGGGATTCCAGTGTGTGGGTTGCCCAGCTGTAGCCATGAATCACCCATAACTTGGTGGATGTTAGGTCTTTTGGCAGGGTCTGGTTCCAAAAGGCTCTTCAGTAAACTAACTGCAGCTGTAGCAAAAACAATAAACAGTCTGTCTGAGTTTATTAAATTACATTTGGTTCAATGATAGTCTTGACTGTTGTATTCTCAACTTTGTTAAACCACAGACACTGAAATCAGCAAATCTATAGTTGACCTTCAACAAAGCCCTCTGCAGAGCATTATAGAGAACACATACAGAGAACTATAGAGAACAGTGTGTTCCAGTCTCTTTTACCACAATGCATTACAGAAACACAACACCTCTCTCATAACCCAGGATAAAACCATGCTGTCCCAACTCTATGTGGTAAGATCCAATTAACCAAGTAGCTTCCACCTAGTGTGTTACATAAGAAGATTGATGAGAAGACACATGTGTCCATGGTAATATCTGTTACATAAGGAGGATCATCTTATTTCAGTACTGTATTATAATGTACAGGCTATTCCTTTAACATGGCGGGTGACAAAGGAAAAAAAAAAAACGGTGGCTGCTATGCTGTGGGAGGCATTTTGCTGCCATGGTTTGTCTCCACTTGTCCCCTTACAGGGGACTAACAGTTACTGCAAATCAATTCAAGCTTAATGTGATTGATCACCGTTATCCTATGATGAAACATTTCCATCCCAAGGGAAGTGCTTGAGGTCTCAATAAATGGTTTCGTGAGTACGAAAATGATGTAAATCATCACAGGACATTGGGGCCTTCAAATAAACAGCTCTCAATCAAAATCAAACACCTATAGGAAATTTTGGACTAGTGTTACACAGTGCTCTCCACCACCCTCATCAAAACAACAACTGAGGAAATCTCTTTTGGAAGAATAGTGTTCATCCTTCTAGTACATTCCAGAGACTTGAAGAATCTTCTAGTGGTTCATTGGAGGCGCTACTAAGACACTATATAGTCTTACACAGTATATTTATTACTATAATGCTCGATTTGTCTAAAGATAAAGTTTTGTGGCTATGCCCATATCTGTGCCATGTTCTGTGCCCAACCCATTCAAACTGTTGAACATCTCACAAGCTGTTTTAGTTCATTTCTCAGGGCATTTCCTATTTGCTGTAGACCAACTCTGTGGCACGATGAACTGGTTTTACCTCCTCAGCCTCAGAAACTGATGGACTTTTTAATTATACTATGGAAATGCTGATTTCAGTGTGTTCTACATGGCCATTGCGCGTTTATTTGTACCTGAGGAGAGTGAAGGAGGCAGAGGGTTCATGTCCTTGTCCACCATTCTCTGGTGCAATGCTTTGAGGTTGAAAGGCTCCACCGTGAAAGGAAGGGTCCCAGTGAGCATGGCATACATGTTGACTCCACTGCATTAGAACAAAAACACATATATGCAGGTTATAAGCAGGTTATAAGCCTACCTTGTAAACATTACCTCTTATGTTCTGTTCAGGTCAAAATAAAAGCGTGATGATACTGAAATAGCTTTTTATTTTCCACACTTTACGTGCTTGGAACAACTGTTCTAATTAGCATGTAACAATATTTTTTTTCCAAAATCAAATCTATGTCAGTTTATGTTCTATGACTGCTAAAATTGAAACAGTTTCATGAATCTGAAACAAACATTTTATTCGCTGTCACATTATCTCCGTTCCAGTTTTACATACACCTACACACACAGACAGATGGGTCCTTGAAAGATTGCTATAACTAAGATGAAGATGTATTTTACTGTTTTTACATTTGCACTGCTATAGAATCAAAAGACATTTGGCTCAATGTGACATAAATTGCAATCATGTGGAGCAGGTTATGTTAACTCACATCGACCAGACGTCTACTTTGGGCCCGTACTTCTTCCTTGAGAGCAGCTCAGGAGCGGCATAGGCTGGGCTGCCACACTGTGTGCTAAAAGGGTCCGAATATCCCAGGATTCCTGCACAGTTGCTAAGTCCAAAATCTGGGTTAAAACAAAGGCAAGAGAAGAATTTTGAACTGGCTGAACATTGCTTGAGCTCACAGACTGTGCTGCTTAAGTTCGTGCAATAGAAAAAAGCAATCATGGCTGTCTTTAGCTGAGGGGGGTTTATGGCTGTCTAACACTAAGCCTGTCTGTCACACTCAGCTGTTAACTAGCAACTCTGTATGCTGAGGCAGACTTTCACAGAGGTGAGAGGTTGTTTGGTTTTAATGAGATAATGATTGCTCCATCAGTCCTCACCACATGCCAAAGAGGACCATTTAATTGTGCTATGAGTTTAGATTAGGACTGGGTTGATGTTGCATTGTAAAAAAAAAGTCCTGTCCCTGGAACTGGGTTTTGTTAAGAATAACATCATATGCATTGGAAAACAGTATTTAACAAAAGATTTGAGACTGCCTTTACTCACTTACCTATGAGCTTTATGTTGTCTTGTTCGTCTAGTAAAAGATTTTCAATCTTTAGGTCTCTGTAGGAAGGAAGAAGAATAACGCTTTACAGAGTGCTCTTGAGTCAATGTGACTATCTAAGCTACAAATAAGCCAACAATGTTAATTAGCGTATAGAGCATTTATCCCATTCATGCTTTTCACAATACAAGCCACACAAGGCGATTACTGATGCTATTGTGCTTTTCTGGTGGTCTCTAAATCTCATAAAATCAGTGCATCTACAAAAATCAACTCCCACAATATTCTAAACTTTTATTTCTCCAAGATGCCATACAGAAATGTCAGTGAACTTGCGTTGAAGGTGCTCAAGCTAAGACAGCGTAAACTGTACTAATTTAAATCACACATTGTGCAGTTTGTGACCTCACCTGTGTACTACCCCAGCCCTGTGCAGGTGCTCCACGGCCATGACTAGCTGGCGGACGTATTTCTGTGCCTCCCTCTCATCGAGTCGCTTCTTCTCGTAGATGTGGTTCATTAGATTTCCTCCTGGGCAGAGCTCCATCACAAGATAGTAACTGTTTTCAGTCTCCAGGATATCTAGCAGTTGCGTGATGTTGGGGTGGCGAATCATCTGCTGGATCTGACCCTCTCTGCGCAGGTTTTTGGTAACATACGAGTCCTTCTTGGCCTTTCTTTTGTCGATCACTTTCACCGCCACCTAGAAAACAGACAGAGAAGACTTAGACGATTAAAAAAATTGAATATATAAATAATAATTGCTTTATATTCTTTAATTACCAGAAGATTACAACAAAACCACCACAGACACCTTTAGCCTAGTGGAGAATGCAAAGAATCTATGAATATATCACAAACACTGCATGTCCTCTCGCCATCAGATCTGGTTACAACGTCACTGTCCTTCAAAAATGTAAATATTTTTTAGGATAATGTATACGTAATGTAGTATATAATAGGTGATCAGATTCTCATTTTATATAAACTATGTGTGACACCCACAGTCTGATGGTCAGTGAAGCCTGTGGAGAAGGAGGAGGTAGTGGGGGAGGGTTCTGGACAAATGACTAGCGTAACAGCTAAGTTCCCGAGCCCTTTACACCACGTCCACCCAGAGGCTGGGACCCCAAATGGCTTGTTAATGCCATCCATTTGTCACAACAGTCGCCACAAACCACTAATGCTGAATAAACACCCAAGCTAGCAGAGTGGTGACAAATGTTTTTGTATGTATGGTGGTCTGCACTATTAACACTCTTAGGCTCTACATAATAGAAGGACTTGTAACAATAGCTCAACCCTTTGGGGAGGACGGGGCTTCTAACTGAACATTCAAATTCTTCCGCATGACAGGAAACCTATTTGGACTCTTAAACAATAGTATCCAAAGTCCACATGGATATTTTTATTATGGCATTATATAGCACACCTGTTTCTGTTAAATCACAAATTATTGACCAAATTATTTAAATAAAGTACAGATTAATTGTTAATTATGAACAATTGATTTTATGTTATTTTAATGACATTGAGTGTTTTTTTTTTTTTTTTTATCTTAGCGACATTTCCTAGGGAAACAGTGAAAAGAGCATGGTGCTATTTGTTCCACTGCTGATCAAAGTGCTCATCTATGTATTTGCAAATCAAGAGGTTTCAGAAGGTGGCCTGCCAAATCATCAGACAATAAAGGAGCTTGTGAGCAAACAGGTCATACATGACCAATTGAGCAAATAATTACACCAATTAGACTAACAGAAGGGCTAGAGAGATGTAAAGAAAGACCTTAAAAGCTTTCCCGCGACTGATCCAAAACAGTCACCTAAATGCAAATGTAACAACACTTGCTCTTGATCAGTCGCCAATGATCAGCTCAGTCTTGCCAAATAGGGTTGTGGGGGGTTGATGGTAAGAAGGGGGGGGAGGGGACCCCAGAGTTCAAGGCTAACATGTTTATCTTCTCCACAGACAAAGGATGAAAATGGGTTAGACATGATCAAAACACACAGGAGAAGCATGTGCTGTGTTCCCATTGCCCCACCCAAACCCCCGATGATGTCATCTGAGCAAGGGCGAATGAGGAGAACGGAGAACAAGGCGCGCTCGGTCCTGGTTGAGATTTCTGGTGTTTGCATCATCAATGGGAGAGACGGTTTTTTTTGTCCCCACAGCAACAGTGAAAGGCGACTGTTGGAGGGTTGAACTAATCCCTTAATGTAGTTAGTAGGATTTTGAAGCCACTTTCTCAAAAAACCAAACCACATTTTCTCAAATATGTCAACCAACACATCGTGCTAAACAAGGAATTTGTACAAAGGCAGACAGTAGGTGATCACCGTACATCTTTCTGCCACACCAGAGAGGAGACTTTTATAAAATAATAATGCATAAAATAACAATATTGAATTTTAAAGAACATAATATTACGAGAATGCAATTGCATTATCGCATTATGCTCTGTAAGACAAACAGCTTGCAACAAATTTCTTTTTCATACCCATTATAAAAGCCATTATTTCTATCACCGGCCTCTACGAATTCCATTACGAAAGTTCACTACTACTCGATTTACAATGAACTTGCTGAAGCAACAAAATATGACTTCGAAGCTTTGATGGCTTTCTGGGCTAAGCTAAGATTAATTCAGACACCTAAATCTCAATAAGCCCAGTGGAGTACCTTCATTACCTAATACTGCATAGGTGCTCGTGTTTAACTGGAGGTTCCTGTGCACTCCTGAGGTGGACTGGAATTCAAGTGCATGTGAATCCAAATTCCATGTCCATGTTTTTTTCACCTGAACACTGATTCACTAGGAAGCCTGGTGGCTTTCAGAAAGAGAAGCAAATGTAGTATATAAGAAGATATGAATGAAAAGCATTACTGCACCTTCTCTGGTACTAAACAGTATTAGGAATTGTTATTGTTATTGATAGTTTGTGATAAAATTTAGAACATAATTATATTAAACACACTCTAATTTAGACTTGTGCACAGGTTTATATATATATATATATATTTCAACAGCTACAGTATACTGACAGCTTTTCCATATCAACAATTCAAATTTCAAAACTTAGAATAAACACATGACAGTGTGCAGCTTCTTATTTATATTTCAAACAATATTGTAACTATTTTAATACAAACTCTATGAACAGCACTAGCAGTTACGTCACCTTCTCTCCGGTGAGCGCGTGCAGCCCCTCACGCACTTTGGCGAAAGAGCCCTCTCCCAGCTTTCTGCCGATGAGGTAATTCCCAACTCTCTTGGTGTGGTAAAAGTTGCGAAGGATGTCCCCGGACGGAGCACTGGATAAAGACGGAGGTGGGATGTTTTCCGTGCCTATGGAAGCCGACGTTTTCAGCTCAAACAGTCGGTCCATATTCATATCTGTTCCAGCTTCAGGCATCCTGTCGCCTGCGCGTGCGGTTCAGTTTGGTGTAACGGATTCAAATGTCGAGCTTGTCGCGTTACAGAGACGCCTCCCGCTTTACGTGTGCTAAACTCGCTTCAGCCTTGTCTGAACGGGACATCTGAAATCAGGACCCCGTGTCTAATCTAAACCCTTAACGGAAATGAACTCTCACGACTTCGGAATTCACTTCACCTTGCGGCTCTAGCGTTATCTAATGACTGCGTTCCGGTAACAAAACATTACAGCAAAAGTGAATCATTACTCTCTTTGAACTCAGTTATCATCGACGTTACTGTAACACTCTGTTTCTCTTCAGCTAAAGCTGTACCTCTTCCTGTACCGCACTCAGTCCTCAGCCCATTCAGCTGCTGAACCTCTCACGCGCTGGTTTAAGTGAGTTTCCCGGTCCAGGGTGGGGGCGTTTCCTATTTGCTATAGACTGGTTTCTCAGTCGCTGGGTTGAAATCTTATCCAATCAGAAGCCGCGGCACGATGCGCTTAGGCTCCACCTCGTCTAGTTGTAAATAAGCCCCACCCCTCGCCGGTGCACCGCCTAGACAACAAAGAGCACGTTTCGAGGACAGTCACTGATGGACTGTTTATCAGATTTAGGCTACCTGCTGACAGTTATTCACACAAAACGGGCATTTAATTCATGGTTACAAACGTATTATTAACTTATCACACTGATTAAATTCATGATATACTAAAAATTCACTATTTACTAGAGTTGTGACAGTGCTGTGTTGCACAACATTGCATGCATTTGTCCCTGTCATGGAGCAGACACAAAAAGACAGTCGTGTGGTTTGGGTTATAATCTGTAACAATGGTTTATAATTAGGCTGCTAAATGTAAATTAATATTGACACTGAAAACATTGTTATTCTCTAAAATTCTGGGTGTCTTATGTATTCACTTTTCTTTAAAGTGTACTTATTAACCAGAAAAACGCTGGATTCATAAATATAAAAACTGTATGATACTATCAAGATCATTTCGAAAGTCCTTTACTACTCATAAATCTTACTCAGAAAGTGTTTTGCACTGAATGTAATAAGACCTAAATGGAATGAGGTGAGGTCATTGTTAACACAGTAAACATTACCACGTGCTCATAACAATCCGTGCAACGGGAAAATAAGACCACTGGGACATCTAGTGGTGGCAGCAGGTAGTACAGCCACCTGCTTCTGGCACGTGTTTCAGGAGTTTCGACGGGTTCGTAATAATTTCTGCGCTGGAAAAACATTTCATTGTTATTTTTATTTGTCTTTCCTTGTCATGTTTTTTTCTCTTTTTAATTTGTGATTTTCATATATTGTAATTAAGCACCTATGGTGTATGGTACTTGGTCCCAGATATAGCAAAAATAATTCTATCCCATATTTGGGCATATCTGGCCTGTAGATGTGGACCAGATACTGCAAGGAATCACTGCCCAAAATTGGCCCATAGTGTATTTGCCAAAGTCATACCCCGGAAATGCCAACATCAGGCCAAACCTCAACTTAACCTGTACGCTCAAGACAGAATCATGCCTTCATTGTGCCATTGGGTTTGGTTTATATCCAATTCAGTTTGATTTAATTCAGTTACATCCAAATTGGTCCAGTTTGACTGTTTTACCAGCATCAAGGACAGAACTTCCATAAATGAACATACAAATCAAAAATAAATTAAAGCATTATGACAGAAAGAAAAAAAAAGAAAGAAAGAAAAACAAGATGTACATTAGCCTGTTCAGTGTTTAATGACTGCCCTTTTATAGGCTACTGGTGAAAGCATAAGTGTATTTGTACATGGAATCTACACCAAACAGTACATTTTCTAATAACGATTTATTATTTACACTGAACAATGTTTGTAGCATCTAGAAAATTAAAAATATTTTATCATGACTACTCTCATTGCCTGAAAAAAAGGAGAAGGTATACAGTAATCAAAAGAAATTTCATAAAATGGGATTCAAAGGAAATGGTTGTTATGAAATAATAAATATAAAGGTTACATTAAACATATCAAAACAGAAAGAACATTATATCTTTTTCATAATATAACATATATGTGTAAACATACCTAAAACATTGTAGCTTTTTAATAAGAACATAATATACAAATACTTAAAACTTTCTTAAGTACTTAAAAATTATTTGCGTACTTAATCTTATTGGGTAGACTAGCCAAAAATTTACTTTTTACACGGCTGTGTTCTTACACTATATTACCAAAAGTATTCGGTCACCTGCCTTGACTCACATATGAACTTAAGTGCCATCCCATTCCTAAC
>CM075019.1:9330865-9398171 GCA_037576675.1 Pangasius sanitwongsei | reverse complement strand
TTATTTCTGTAAAGCTGCTTTGTGACAATGTCCATTGTTAAAAGTGCTATACAAATAAAATTGAATTGAATTGAATCTGGCCATTCACCCAATTTGGGTGTAAATACCTTGAAATTAGAGCTGAAAGTTATTTAAATGTAACTTCAATATACTGTGGTAGACAGCTAAAATAACAATAACTATGTCAATGTCCAGATTTTTATGGACTGACTTACTGAGTGTATATAAGCTAGTGATAGAATGAGAGTAAACTAACTACACATGGACTGCCTGTCAGACTGCCTTTTTTTTTTAACATGTAGTATTGTGATAAATATGGCTACTGTCTGATGAAATTAAAGGTCTCATCAGAAGGTTTCTGGTGTCTTGCAGGGCTCACCAGAGGTTGTGCTCCTCCATGAATTGTCAGAATATGATGGAAACTGGGGGATTCTTCCTGTGCTGCCTCTGTGAGCACCACATTTATCCACATAAGAAAGGATACAGGCATGCGAATGAGTACATGAATAGTAGACAATTTCACATACATGATGGTTCTACATAGATTGAGGAGTGTGACATGGGTATTCTCTCATTGATGTATATCAGTAATTAATTCACTATAGCTAATGTTTATTTCTCGAATGAAATGCAATTTTCCTGTTTCCTGCGATTTCAGACTTAAAATAATATTTTAATATCAGAAATAAAATCTTTCTATAGCACCAGACACAAGCAAACCTAGATGTCATGCTGGTGGAAACATCCTGTTTGTGATTGTGTTTTTTTTTTTTTTTTTTTGGGGAGTGGGTTGGGGGATTCCCCCATTCAGAATAATTTCCATATCTCCAAGTTTGCTTGAAATATTTAATCTCTGTAGACATTCTATTTGAAATCGAATTGCTGGGGCTTTTAAAATTTAAAAGAACATACTGAAGTGCTTGTTTTTCAGTCTGGCTGAAGGTTACTGTCAGAGCTTTTTGTGGATTTTTTTCCTGGAGGAGGAGACCGTTGTCAATTTAGCCAGACTGCTGCAGGTGCTCAACAGATTTAACCCCTGGAGAGTAAGTTATTTTTATATTCCACTATTCAGTTTGTCTGTACGGTATAATTTTGCATTAGGCCTTTTGTAATATATCAATATATTTTTCGTATATTTACAGTGCTAACTTTTGTTTTTAAGGCATGCTATTTTCAGCTGCATGTGGTAATTTAATTGGGCAGTATTTGTTAAACCCTCATGAGCAAGACAATATTTTATAACACTTAAAACGTTCAAACAATAAAACCATAACTATTGAATACACTGGTTGAAAGAAAATGTTTGTAATCTTTGGTAATATTCTTGAAGGATAGCTAACAGGTTCCTTCAGTGCAGTTTAGAGACAGACAATTCTGTAGAAATCATTACGGAAAAGATTGACTGTAAAGAAAAATGACCAAATATACAGCCATAACATTAAAACCACCTGCCTAATATTATGTTGGTCTTCCTTGTGCTTGCCAAAAGAGCTCTGACCTGTCAATGTATGGACCCCAGAAGACCTCTGAAGGTGAGCTGTGGTATCTGGCACCAAGACGTTAGCAGCAGATCCTTTAACTTGCAGGGTGGGGCCTCCATGGATCAGACTTGTTTGTCCATCACTTCCCACATTTTCTCGATCGGGTTGAGATTTGGGGAATTTGGAGGCCAAGTCAATACCTTGAACACTTTGTCATGTTCCTCAAACCCATTCTTGAAAATTTTTTGCAGTGTGGCAGGATGTATTATCCTGCTGAAAGAGGCCACTGCCATTAGAGAATACCGTTGCCACAAAGAGGAGTACTCGGTCTGCAACAATGTTTAGATAGGTGGTACATTTCAAAGTAACATCCACATGAATGTCAGGACCCAAGGTTTCCCAGCAGAACATTGCCCAGAGCATCACACTGCCTCTGCCAGCTTGCCTTCTTCCCATATTGCATCCATCTCATATGGCCGTCCACATGATGTAAAAGAAAACGTGATTCATCAGACTAGGCTGCCTTCTTCCATTGCTCCATGGTCCAGTGCTGATGCTCACATGCTCATTTTAGGCGCATTCTGTGGTGGACAGGGGTCAGCATGGGCATTCTGACCAGTCTGCGGCTAGCAAACCGCGATGCATCGTGTGTTCTGAAACCTTTCAAACCTAGCCAGCATTAGCTTTTTTGTACTAAAGTAGCTCTTCTGTGGGATCAGACCAGACAATCTAGCCTTCGCTACCCACGTGCTTCAGTGTGCCTTGGGCACCCATGACACTTTAGCCAGTTTACAAGTTGGCCTTCCTTGGACCAGTTTTGGTAGGTACTAACCACAACATACCGGGAACACCCCACAAGACCTGCGGTTTGGAGATGCTCTGACCCAGTCGTCTAGCCATCACAATTTGGCCCTTGTCAGAGTCGCTCAAATCTTTACACTTGCCCATTTTTTCTGCTTCCAACACATCAACTTCGAGAACTGACTGTTCACTTGCTGTCTAATATATCACACCCCTTGACAGGTGACATTGTCTACACCATGTCTACACCAATAAAAATATTATTCATCTGCATAACAGCACTTGAAATGGCTATAATCTGATCATGGACACCAAGCACCTCACACAGGAAAACTGCTATGTTAAAAAGTGTCTTGGTGAAACTCTAGTGTTATGCATGCCTGGACACTGCTGTGCTGTGTCAAAGCATGAAGGAGATGAAGGGTATATGCTCATGAGTGTGTTGGAACTTGGTGTGTTGGCCACAGCATAAGTGCTAAAATGCAATAAAATGTTGTGTTGTAAAAGATAACTATCTCCCAACAGGAGTGGTTTCTGGGAAGGGCTCTTTACGATGCTGGTGCAACCATTATCCACCATTATGCCTTCTCAGAAGAGCCGACTGCTTTCAGCTACCCTGATTTTGCTGCTGGCTGGGCCCTCAGCTGCCCTCTGGTTAAAAGGTGAGGCTATGAGTTTGTCTGGTTGCCCTTCCTTGCCTTAAAGAAAAGCTTACAGGTAATTTGCATTGGGTAAATGTCAAATAACTTAATACATTTGGTATTTCAGATTAGCTGATTACATGAAGTATGAGCCACCCAAATCAGATTTCACCATCGACCTTAAGCATGAGGTATGTTTGTCTTAAAAAGTCCAGGTCTGATCTTATAAGGTGTGATATTGTAGTAGGGCTGGGCAATTATGTGACAAACTCGTCTGTGATATTGCCAGTATCATCAGTATGTTGGCTCACTATACCATGTAGCTTATACATGTACTTTGTATAACATATACTTATATATCATACACTTTTGTGCTGGATGTTTAATTTTTTTGGTATTAAACAATTTATTAAATATTTTATTTTAAATAAAACGTCTGCCATTTTTAATACTTCTTTTAAAAATTGGCTCTACTTTTTTGCTGTTGGGTTTCAGGAAAATGTATTATAATATTTTTTTTCCCCCCATATCACCCACTCCTGGATTTCAGAATGAAGCAAAACAAAATGCAGCATCTCCTATGTAACTCTGTAATTTCCTTTGTAACTCCATTACTCTAACCTTTCCAAGGTTTGAAGATTGTTGTTCTTTTTATTTTATGGCTGTGAGACTTCCACACGTTTATGATTAGCAAGCTGACTGTTTCATGACAAATGCATTATTGCTGCATGACTGCTTCAGTGTTTATCATCTATATTGGAATGTGATTATTCATGCCAGCTGCAGCAAATAAAGCTGTGGTTTAGCTGAACAGTTGTTTTCTACAAACTTTGTGAGCTCAGATGCTCAGATGTTTTCTGTGCTCAGATGCTGGGTGCGTAACCATATGGAACATAAGCATGCGTGAAAATAATACTCACTTGGTTGAATTGCATATACCTTATTGGAAAAGCATGACAATTCTCATGACTTTTACCATTACTTGTGTTGTCTCAGGGTGGTGTGAGTTTAGGTCTGAGGATGGAGGCATTTATGAATTAAATAATCATTATGAATGAAAGAATTAATCTGTCTGTCTCTGTCTGATTCTGTAATGCTACTGTCAATTTAAAAATTCCCTCCCGCCTTTTACCATCAGGACATCATTTTGAAATATGACCTGCAAATAATACACTTTTCGCCTCGGCTCCTTTCTCACCTCTGTTTGTTCACAATTATGTAATGGACAGCCAATGACCGTTTCTTCTTCCAACCCATTTAAATGGCTTCCATTATTACTCACCTTCCTTATTTCAGGTGGTGTTACATACATATATTTGTATGAATACAGATATTAGAAAATGCCCCTGATGGGGACTATGAACTTGGTGATGGCGAGAGACATTGCGTTGTCTTCCTTTCTTCCATCCTTTCACTAGTTCTTTCACTGTCATAGGAAGAATAAGACTGTCTGTTCCTAAAAGAGAGCTGTCAGAGTGCACTACTTCTTCCTTTCTTATTATTCTCTGTTGATTTCAAGCTCCAAGAGGCTGTTTCCAACTCTCTGGTCTTGCCTCTTACACCTCTCTCTTTCCTGAAAGTGTGCCTTCCTTCTCAGTAATGTTTCCTTTGTACCCTTCCTTATGCCTGTATGTTTCTTAAAAAAAATCCTGCTGTTTGTCCCATATCATCAGTAAGGCCCACTTATGCAATGGTCTGTATAGTGTAATGAGCTGAACTTTTCTATAGATTGCCCTGTATATTTGGGAGGAGGGAAGAGGTCCTGCTTTAACCGCTGTTCACGAGTTCTGCTCTGAACTTCATGGCTCGCCAAACACTGAGCACTGTGCTACCACTGTCGACTCTTACCTGCCGAGCTGTGTAGGTATATTATTTCATTGACTGTGGTGTTTTGTTTCGAATCTACAGATTGTACCCAAGTCATTAAAGCATTTAAAGGACTATACTCAGTACAATTAAGAAAAACATTTTTATTATGATTACCATAGACATGTTTTTTTTAGTATTTCATAGAGGAAGTGTGATGATCTTTGGCTGAATTGGCACAGATTTTGTAGACAGATCAATAGTTCTATCTGTCTATCTATCTATCTATCTATCTATCTATCTATCTATCTATCTATCTATCTATCTATCTATCCGCCTGTCTGTCTGTCTGTCTGTCTATCCATCCATCCATAAGAAAATGAAATTGGCAAGTACACTGTAATTCATGTTAAAATCTAACTTATAATAAAATATACAGTAAATTGCTTATATTGAAACTGTCTACTTTGTTCAGAACATGAAGATCTGGCATTCACCTGGCACTCTGTTTTGTAAGAAATTTTAAGACCATAGCTCTAATAGCTGTCACAGTTCTTCCAGATCTTTTTGTACTGTGTATCTCTCTCTGTAGGGTGCCCTAGTGAAGAGGGAGGACCTTTTTGTGGCAGTGAAGACTTGTCAGAAATTCCACCGAGATAGAGGTGCATTATATAAGCTCTCAGCTGTGCTGTCTGCATTTTTCTGACTGTAGTTTGGAAGAAATTCTGTGTGGACACAAAACTTGCAATGACTACCCCTCCCACTGACAAGCCCCAAATTGTGAAGATTCTATCAGTGAAAGATTATCATTAAAAAAAAAATGTTAAAATGAATTAAATGACTAAGAACCAGATAGTTCTTAGTAACTAACTTTTTTTGGGGATCCTACTAAAACTATTTAATATAATGTCTGTCTTTGGTTGTCTTTATTTTGCATTTCAAAGACTTTTATGAAAAGTCAGCAATATTTCAGCTTGTTTCATCATGTATTTGGGAATAACTTTAAATTTCTCCAAGGCTTTCTCCTGCAAGAAGATACCACTGGGTAATTTAGTCAGATAATTAGACCTAAAACAAAATAAAATGTGCCCGCTTTCTGTAGTATGGGACTGAGATAAGTGGTGTTGGCGCAATTCTAAAATTTAATTGCAGTTATTTATGTGACTAAAGTTATTTTTAAGCGGCTGTTTCAGTGAAATGTTAAAAGGTGCCACATTTTATTCGGTCCCATCAAAACATCAAACATTAGCTAAAAGCATATTTCAGAACAGAACTGTCCTTGTGGTATTTAATGTTTTGTGATGGTGTTTACTGATTTGGCTGTTGGATTAGTCTGATGTGATAATTATGTCTATACAACTGTTCGGTTAAATTGTATGCACGTATTAGGATTGCTTTAATAAATTCCCAGAATCATTTTATAATTAAAAAAGAAAACACAGTATCTTATATCCCATTGAACTGTCTCTAACCCTTCCTTAATCTTCTTTTCATTCATCATTTATGCCTGATCATTCCTCGTTTGTCTTTCTGTGCATACTTTTTTCCTTAGTGCTTGTAGTAAAGAAGACCTGGGTGAAGGATGCCGCCTTGCTTGAGTTTTATAGTGATATTGCTGATCCAGCCATCCCCACCATTGACCTGGGAATCCCCAACACAGAAAGTGGTCAGTATTTAAAGCTGTGTTGTGTGTTTTTGTATTTGTATGCTGTGGCCTTCCTTAAAAAAAACACAGTGTCACAAATAGCTCTAACATGCAGTGCCATGTCCTGGTGAAAAATACCTACTTATCCCTCTTCCACCCTTCTAATCCACCTAATTACCTAATTTTGCACTCAACCATTCCCTGCAGCATACACTGACTGACCATTTTATCATCTCCACCTACCAAATAGATGGATTTTTGGGTGTACAATTAGTGATTGTAGCCCATGTGTTGATATGCACAATTTGTCTGCCCTTCTCTACCTATTAATGGAAATGGCCCACCATGGGACCACTGCTAACCAGATATTATCTGGGTGGTGGTTCATTCTCAGCACAGCAGTCACGCTGACATGGTAGTGTATCTTGTACTGCTATCGTTCTCGGGTACAGCAGCAGGATTCCTAAATTTCTTAGTCACAACTAGGTTGAAAACAGTCTGCCAACCAAAGATATCCCTGTTAGCTGTTAGTCATGGATATCAGAATGATTAAAACAGTGCATGGAGTATCTAACTATAATAATCTCTAATTATCCACCTCCAAGGGTGGATTATTTTGTTGGGTGTAGTGTATACGGTAGGGTTGTCATTGATAAAGTGCATATTTCTATCATTTTGCAGTGTTTTAATTCTACATAGAGTATAGTAATAGACTGTTTTAAGCTTGCACACTATCTTTATATTACTGAAGGAATTTAGCCATTTTGCTGGGTCATCAGATATAACTGTACTGAACATAGCGTTCGCTACGCTGGGCATCATGGACAGAAGGAGAGATGTTGCATTGAGTCAGGACCAGTTGTGAGACTTGGAGATTAGCCTGTTTTCTCCTCACTTTTTGTAATTTCATTGTGGCACCACTTGGCTAGTGAAGTGTTCATGTGTTCTGATATAACTGAAAAACTGTTAGCTTCTATAACAATTGTTCCGTAATTCTATTGGGCAGACACTTCATTTGAGAAGAAATACCCCATTAGCTGCACAGATTGCAGACATATTGCCTTTGCCTGGTTGGCATTAGCTGGCTAGCCTGTGAATACAACCAGGCAGTTCTGCTATGCTAACAAGTTTTAACAGGTGATTGTCAGAGATGTTTGAACAATTAACAAGGCTTGCTAAGCTCACAGCTAATGTTATTTGTGGTTGGGATTGAATTCGGCTGGCAGCAGGATTCTCTTGGTTTTGATGTGCATTAACTGTTTGGGGTTTCAAAAAATGAGAAAAACACAATGCTGTTAAGAAAGTCAAGTATACCTGTGCCACAATAATAAGTCAGTTGTTATCAAAAAGGACAAAAATCTAGTGTTTAAAAATTTATTCATATTTTTAGTCTGATGTATAAATTAATAGGATAGCAAGGTGATTTGCCCATATGTCTGATACCTAATGATCCATCTCTACATTATCAATCGCAAATTAATGGAAGGCCTACTCCAGATTCAGCAGAGATTTTGTCCCAGAACCATGTAAACTCTGCCCCTGGAAGCACAAGCTGATATTCATACCCCTTTAGAGTATGAATAAGTCCTCTTTTCAGGGAAGTGTAGCTAAAGCATGCTCAAAATGTTGCTAGAAGTTGCCATCATAGACTAATAATAGATTAATATGCACGTTCATCTATTCATCATGTACATTTGCATATCAAATTACAAATTAGGGAATATGTAGATGGAAGTTTTTCTGAAGACACTTAGGATAGAAGAGAATATTATCCCGTAATGCAGGTGCAGGAGAGTTGAGATGGATGCAAATGCAATGAAGGGTTTATTTATTAAGAGGCATGCAGACAAATCCAAAACAACAGGCAGAATCAGAATCAATAAATACGCGTGGGTCAAGCAATCAGCAAACAGAGAACACTGGGCAAAGGAAGTACATGAAAACTGAGAACTAAACGAAGTCGAGAAACCAGGATAACAAACACAGAACAAAGGCTTATTATGGCTCAGGAGGCAAAAAACGGAGACAATACTTCGTGAAACACAAGGGAATAAATAGACGAACTAATCAAGGGCCAATCAGGAAGGTGATAATGATGATGACACATTTGGAAAACAACCAGTAACAAGACAAGGGAGGAGACAAGACAGGAATCAAAACAAACACACGTGTCAAAGTAAACAAGTCAGGTCAAGCTTTTTTGTCATTCTGCTACATGTGTGGACATATAGTGGAACGAAATGTCGTGTCACGCAGGACCACGGTGCTACATACAAGTTAGACATAAATATGAACATACAACAATAGAAGTATAAGAAAAACAATTTTAGACCTATACAACAGTTAACCATCTGACTATACCTATACCTTAAAACAAAGACGCACATGGCAATGAAAACAGCCAAAATAACCTGGATGCCCGCTGTCGCGCTTTGGGCTGCATAAGCGCTCTGAGTGTCTGTCAGCACACACCTGACAGCATAGAATAACAGTTTTATCAGACTAGAATATAACATTGGTATCACTCAAGAATAGCTGTACCTTTCTTTGAGTAATCAGTCTTATAGAATTACTTGGATATTACTATTGAATGCTTTAGTATTAGTAAAGTAATTCATGCTAATTAAGTTATTATTAATTAATTTGACCAATATCAGTTACCTTAAATCATCTATTATAACTTAACTATTAATTAAGAATAAAAACAGTGACTTATAAAGTTATCTGAAGGTTTGGAGTTCTTTATTAGTAGCTTGGCTTCGGTTCAATAGTATAACATTTACTGAACACAAATCAGCGAACACAAATGACAAGCAAATAAGTATGTGTGTTGGAATGTGAGTGCATGCGTTCTGTTGGTACTGTGTGTGACCATGCACAAAGGGCGCGCTCACACTTGGCTTAAGAACAAAGGGATGCCTTCACATCCGATATCTGCACATCCACGCACAAAAGAGGGGTGAATCAAATACTGGGAAATTTAAAAAGGAAGGTTTCCATGCCACATGGGTTTTGGGAATGGACCCTTATGGATTTATAAGGAGCTTTAGCGCCAAATAATTGATCTCACGTGGTCCAAGGTGCGCCAGGCTGAAGAGGCGCAGAACAGAAATCGATGTCTTGATGCTGCACTGTGATTAGCAATCCGAGGAATAATGTATCTCGGTGGGATTCTTGTGACTCCGTTCGTTCTGTGGAAAAATAAAAGTTGAAATCTCAATTTGAAGTGAAAAGAAGGTTCCAGCTGCTTCATGCATTACTCTTGGCTAGCAGTGGTTGGGTTCAAGTTGCAGGTGAAAATAAAGTAATAAGAAAGGAAAGATGCATTCATTTTGGTTGAGTGGAATCTAGTCTTGCTGCATATAAGGCCCAAGTGCACACAAAGACTATTGCCCCCCCCCTCCCCCCCAAGTTGTTCCTGCAGAGGGCGTCTCTTTTTGTTCGTTAACTAAGGTGCTGGACTTGAGAGAGAAACTTTTCCTTGAGGGCTTTTATCCCAGGGGGTCTTCTTCTCATAAAATGCAGGAAGTGGTGGTGCCTGCTAGTGGTTAGTGGAAGCTTATGTACCAGTAATAATATATTATAATTTATTTATTATAGAAAGAAGTCACCTTTGGTCATGGCACCACAAACTAACCTATTACACATTTACAAAATACTATACCTTCTATCAAGAATGCTGACATGGTGGACTCGGGGTGTAACCATCAAATCCTGATTCAATGCGGGGCATTGGGAAATTAGTGAAGGTGAGTTCTGTGCATGGGGATGTTCAAGTATCCGCTGGTGCCGCTCATGATTAAATTCCAGGGCAAAATCATAGAGTAGAGGTAGCGGTTCATCCTTGCCTCACCCATCCACTAATTCTTGGGACAAATTGGCAAGGGTTTCACGCATTAGTATGAGAAATGTTTGTGGGTGGGTCCTGCAGTAGCGAGGCACAGTGTGGAATGTGCGCAGTATTGGCTGGGGAGGCAGTGCCCGAGCTGTCAACATCAGCTCCATGTCAGGGGGATACAGAGGGTGGGGAGTCCTCTGTTCCTATACCTTTCGTGGGGATTCCCTGAACGGATTTTCCTTTTTATCAGTTGTGGATGAGACCCTGAGGCATGCCTTCAATCAAGTGAGAGTAATTAATGGTCAGAAAATTCAGTATAATGTTTCGCTCTCCCACCTCTACCAGGACACTCAAACTGTGGCAGAGACGACCCAGTTGTTAGTATTGGAGTACCGTAGGGAAATGCTGTTCTATGTGGCTCATAATCCCATGGCTGGGTGCTTGGGGCAGGATAAAACACTAAACCATCTCATGGCCTGTTTCTGTTGGCCGGGCATTCGTGGCGATGTTCACGGATGTTCGCAGGTGTGGCATGTTGTGAATGTGTCCACACATAACTGGACCAACCTGTCAGCCTTGGGCACCAATCACTGTGGGACTCGATTACTCCCATGTCAAGCATAGCCTTGAGTTCATCTGGATCTACATTTTTCTTGTGCTCAGGTAAACAGTAGAGGTGGCTGCTCCATAAGGATTGTGCGACCGAGTAGAGGCGAACACATCCCCTTGCAACATGGCAACCTGTGCTCTCTGGGAACCTGAGAGATGGTCTCCACAAGGGCCTGGGGTGGAATGAGCCGAGGACTGGAGGCACCTCCTGTCCTAGCTCCTCTCTCTGGAACCACCATTGCCAGAGCCACAGGAACCACATCTCTCCATGGTTGAAAGAGATTGAAGTGGTATATTTGCAGTGCATCGCCTCTATCCATTTTACTTGAAGGTCCCTCCTCCCAATTTTCCATAACGACATCCAAGACACTGCTGGGCTTGCAACTATATGGTAATTTGAATGGGGAGAACCCCATGGAGGCTTGTGGGACCTCTAGTACTACAAATAACAGGGGTTCAAGCCACTTATACCAATTCCGAGCGTCATCATGAATGAACTTCTGAATCATGTTTTTGAGAGTTTGATTAAACCACTTGACCAGCCCATCTGTTTACAGATGGTAAACACTGATGCGAATTAATCCCCAAGAATTCATCCAGTTCGTGAAGAGTGAGTGATATGAAAAAAGTACCCTGGTCAGTCAGGATCTCTTTCGGAAACCCAACTCGTGAGATAACTTGCAAGAGTGCTTCCGCAGTGCTGTGGGTTGAGATGTTGTGAAGAGCCACTGTTTCCGGGTATCGTGTTGCGTAGTCCACTAAAACTAGCTGAGAGTTGGAGCATGGAGAGATATTAGAGAGTCGGTGGAGGGAGGGGAGGAAAAGCAGGGTGAAAACCGGGTCCGTGGAGTTGGACGAGGGGGGGAGAGAGAGAGAGAGAGAGAGAGAGAGAGAGAGAGAGAGAGGAAAAGGTGAGACGCTTGGACCAGGGACCACCACCAGGTGATCCTCTGCCAACTGAACTAACCCATCCAGCGATGCATGCCGGTGGCACTGAACCCACTCTGCTGTTCCTGTCAAGAGTCGAGTGACTGCTCCAGTACCACTAGCTCGATGATCTATTCTATGTCTCACTTCTCTACCAACAACCAAAAGGAGTCCTTCAGCTGCTGCGTGCAGGTGAAGGAGCAGCCAGCCTCAGTGAGCTGCAGTGACAGGAAGCATCAGTGGTTCTCCTCCGGTGTTCACCTGATATGCTACAGGACTGCCCTCTTGATGCTCAGATACTCCAGCTGTTTCCTTGGCAGCAGCTGTTGGGCGGCAAGCTGGGCTTTCCCCGATAGCAAGGGGTGGAGTCAGAGAGCCCATTCATCCTCTGGCCTCACGTACGCAGCTGCCACATGCTCGAAAAGGTCAATGAAGGCCTCCGGATCGTCAGTGGAAGCCATCTTGAGGAGCGTCACATGTGGGACGGTGGCAGGGGACACAGCTGGGGATATGGTTGTCTACAGCAGCTTCTGGAGTGTCCGCTGGCTCTCAGCCTGTTCCTGAGCGAGTGCTTCAAAGGGCAGCTGCTGCTAATTGTGCAAGTAGAGGAGCGCATGCTGTTGGGTTTGGTGGAGTCTGGCGAGGAATTTGATGTTGCAGAATGGGGAGGCTTCCATGGCAGTATCTAAATCCTCCTTGGTCCCAGGTTTGTGTACCATTTTAAAACCCGGTATGTGTGGGTGCAGAGGAAGACTCAGAAGGCCGGCAGAGTTTCAGCAGAGCTCTGGGCTCACTTTTATTTTCAGCAGCTTTTCAGCACACTTTCAAAAATTCAACAAGAAATTAACAAATGGAAGTGCAACCCAAAAGGAGCCTTCACTAGCTCGTGGTTATCGCCTCGTTCCAGGTTAAGATCATGTTCCGTGGGTGTGAGTGTGCGCGTATGTGTTGCAAGCTCCGCCAGCTATGCCACTCTTTTTCTCTGGCTCACTGTACTCACTGAAAGCACAAAGAAACACACATAAGTAGGCTGGCGCTAGAAAGACAAAAATATAAATATTCAGATATACTGATTAAAATTTCAGTCAATAGATATTTTGCACAAATTCCCCCTCATAAATGTTTTTTTTTTACAATTTGGCCGATGTGTTTTTAAACAAATATTTTATTATTAATTTCTCCACGTCTGCTGATCTTTTACACATTATTAATAAATGCTTGCTTGTTACCGCTTCCATAACCACTATACCAGTATAAGGTATACTAACTTCTGATCTGTGAGTTGTGATTGTATTGACACACTCATTCTTTGTTGTAGGAGGGTTAGCACTATTTTCATTGTAGAGATATGTCATTGGACTATAATGAGAGATACAGGCATCTTGTTTTGCAATGATACTGGTCTTCCTTGATAATGTACCCCTTCTTCAAACAGAGATGAAATAGATAGGTGTCTCTATATATTGTAAAATTTGCAAAGACATTTTTTAATCCCAACTGCAGCTCTTGGAATGGAAAATCTCTCTTACTCTTTTTTTTTTCTTTCTTATGCTCTGTGAAGATGAGTCTTTAACCTGTGATGTGGTCAGTGTTTTTTGTTTAGTAATGTGTATTTTATGGTATACTCTCTCTCTCTCTCTCTCTCTCTCATATTCAGCATTTATTAAGGGTGTAGTAACATTTTGCTTGCATATGTCAAGTGCCAGACAGTCTGACTGTGTGTGTGTGTGTGTGCGTGCACGTATAAACACAAAGTGGAGTGGCTGTTGAAGAGAAAATGACTGTCACTTTGCTGTGACTGTGTTCAACACTTGAACAGATCTGCCCCCACCTCTCTGTGGTAGAGTCCAAGTTATTCTCCTCCTGCTTATTCCTTCCTTTCCTCTAGTGCTCACAATAGTCATAATGCTGGGCCTCTATTCAGAAATGCATTCCATTTCCCCTGCATGCACTTTTGCCCAAATTAGCATCCACAGGACACAGATGTGTATGAGTAAGCCACTACAAGCATTAACGCAGCATCCTGGGTCTTCATAGTCAACTATACTGTATATTTTTATTTTTGTTTTTACTTATATTTTATTTTATTTTACTGTATGCACACTGCATTGAGTACTCACTCAATTTCGTTGTACATCCATTGTTACAACGACAATAAAGAATTACTTACAAATTACTTAATTACTTATAATGAAATTCATTTGCATAATAATTCTGTCATTTCTTTGTCATTGCCTTTTATGGTCAATTCTTTTTTACAACTTCTTGTGATTCCTCTGGCATTACTATTCATGCTGTTTTATTGCCTTTGGAGTGAGACTAGCAACATCTGAAATGTTTTGTAGCCTAAGACTATATTGGTGCATCAAAGGCCTGACAAACTAACAGCAAAGCAATTAGGGGCTGTTTTTGCACCTCTTTGTAGAGAGATGTCTTAATCTTACTAAAACACTTTTTTCCCCCCCAATAATTTTATAATGGTTTACTCTGGGGTTTCTGGATGAGAGTTTCATATAAACTGGTAAACAAAGAAATGAAGGGAAATGTTTCTTTTTCTAAAGGGAGAGATCACATATAACATGGTTTAATGTAATGATACTGATATTCTTCTTCTTTTTCATTTATATAACATAAATGCACTGTATAATTTAATTTTAAATTGTGCAATTTGGTTCTCAGGGCACTGTGCAAAGACGTTTGCTATTTTACGGAGGTTTGTCAGTGGAGAAGTGACTCAAGCACCGTGGCTGCTCCTAGTAGATGATGACACGTTGATAAGGTAGCATGTCCGGCAGCATAGTGAAACCCACAGGTACACACTGTCCCTCAAAATAAATAAATAAATAAATAAATCAACCTTACCTGTAGCATGCTGGCCCAGATTCAGGCTAATGTGAACCCGAAAAACAGGTCCACCCAGAGAGAAGCACTGACATTGTGTGGTAAAGAACAGACATTCACAACTTTGTCATCTGATCAGGCTTCCTAATTCAGAATACCTGTGTATCAGCTTTTACTGCAGTTGATACAGACATTTTACTATATGTATTTTGGTCCCAGTTTTAATGGGGACTATAAAGAATATTAAATCATTAAATTTAGAATATTAAATATTCTATACTGCTATGCTCTTGTTGGGAGATAAAAATCAGGCACTTTGGGCAGTGATGTGTGTTGTGGTTGCTTTCCAGTCTGCCCAGACTCCGGCGGCACCTGCGCTGTTACGATCCTAATGAAGCTGTGAGTATTGGTGAGCGCTATGGCTATAACCTCAGCAAGGGTGGCTACAGCTATATCACCGGTGGCGGAGGGTAAGCCTGTAAAACCAACCTCCCACTGTCGTTCAAACCCAGGACCCTGGAGCTGTGAGGTCGCAATGCCACCCACTATGCCACTGTGCTGCCCTGTCTAGCATCCTTTTAAGCAAATTAATATGTCTCTATTAAATATAATAACTACTTGTGTCCTTGGTGTGCATGTGAAGTGCAGCAGGTGGTAGCATTCAGAAAAGAGTAGAGCACACCACAGCATCAAGGTGCTTTGTACCACCAAGAAATATATGGACCAGTTGGAGCACATTGCATTTAAACAAACGCATAAAGTGAAGCATTTTCTTATGTGAAACTCAATAGGGAGTAAAGGCTTTTCGTTTTTACTGATTGTTGAATGAGTGAAGTAAAAAAACAAAACAAAACATGCTGCCACTATTATTTCAGCAGCCTACTAAATCTTTCTAAATGAAAAACTGAACCTGTAAATGAAAAACTGGATTGTCCCAGTCATCCACAGTAACAATTTGTCCACCCTGATGGTCAAACGGTAGACAAATCGTGCATAAGATGAATAGAACAACAGCACGAATCAACTGCAGAATGAAACTGAATAATGAAAGTCATTTTAAAGTTTAGTACCTAATCACAATCCAGTGAGTAATTAGTACACCTGCACAGCACAAAAGCATTTCAGGCAATACAGCTAATGTTTAAGCTATTAGTATGCTGTGTGTCAGCCAGTTGTGTTACAACAGAGCAGGAGTACTTCAGGAGCAGAATTTAAAAAAGTATGCCATGATATTTAATGTTCTACTTAGTTGTTAATGAGTTACTTGTAGTTTATTGTCATTGAACAATGGAGGTTTATGAATAGATAATATTTTATATACAATTCGACGTGTCTGATGATGATGCTTGGCGATGCTTGTTTTTTTTTTTTTTTTTATACATAAAAAGTTCCTTTGATAGAATTTAAAGTTCAAAAGTGAAATTCGTATTACAGCTCTTGCGTAGAATGCTACAGTATATTCTGTGACCAGTGCTGTAGTATTCAGTGTCATTATACCTATACATTTAATTTCTTGTAGCACATTTAATGCTTGACTTTAACGCTTATTTTCTCTCAGATAATTCTATCACTCTGCCATAATTATGCTCCAATTTTCTATGTTGTCTGTGTGTGCGTGTCTGATAATTCCTGTTGTGGTTTTTTTTTTGCTCTTAAATCTTTCTGTCAGTATGGTGTTCAGTAGAGTGGCTGTGCTGAAAATCCTCTCCAGTGGTTGTGGCTGTTACAGTCCGGATGCTCCAGATGACATGGTATTGGGAATGTGCCTTAACACACTGGGCTTGTCAGTCACACACAGCCCGCAGTTTCACCAGGTAATACACACACAGTTTGTTTTCTTGAACATTTATCATCACATTTTCTTAACCTTCATTTTGAGATCAAAATGACCAGATATGGCAATACTGAAGATTATTTTTTTTCAACACAAAACATTACCAAATTCTCAAATGAATATGATTCATTTAAAAAGCAGTCATAAGAAGGATCATGTAAAAGGGATTTTGTGTGTCTGTTTCCATACATACAGCTTATAATGCTACTGATTGGCTCAAAATAAAATCAGTCATGATATGTTCTTAGTTGACAAGAAGTTGCTAACTATTCAACAGTACATGAACTTTATGGTGATAATTTTTATTAGATACTATATTTGTGGAGAACTATAAACTCTTCTGCCAGGCCATAAATGATCTCTTTTGTGGTCCACAGGCTCGTCCAGATGATTATCCTAAAGAACTGCTGCTCCGTCAGAGCCCCATCTCCTTCCACAAACACTGGAACATCAACCCTGTGGCTGTGTACCAGCAGTGGCTGATGGACTCCAAGGATCTGCATCAGCAGATCTTTCGGAGAGAGTACAGACAGGAGCTCTAAACCATGAGCTTTCTTTCGTGTTATAAGTGTATATAACTTGGGATATAATTTGGGGAAGGAATTACTCTAATACTTTTCATTTTTGGTTTTACTGGGTTTTAGTGCAGAATATTTTGCTTGTTTACCATAAAGAAACAAAAAGAATCTAGAAAGCTCTAAAGATTTAATATTTATATTTTACAGCAATTTGGCAGATGCTTTTATTCAGAGTGACTTACTAGTGCAGAGCACAGAGGAGTTGATGGTCTTGCTGCAGAACCATACAGTGGCTCTCTGACAGTTCTGGGATTTGAACTTACAACCACAAGCTTAAGAAATACTTCTTAAACATTTAGTGGATTTATAGAACAAAAATACTCAAGGAGCAGAATTGAAAAACCTTTTCTGTAATTTTGTATATTTTATCTGTATTATTTGTTAAAAATGAAGTGTTTTTGATTTATTATAATTGAAGCGTGAAGGTTATCATGATTGGCAGTTCTCTACTGATATTATGTACTGTCTTGTTTTACCTGTGCTAAAAGGACTCCAGGACTTTATCAACTGTCTCCTCAATATCCCCATGCTTAGAGTGTAGCTAGCTGGCTAGTAGGGTTTAAACAGAACCTGCGAAAAATACGTCCCAATTGGTTAATCCTGTTTCTCACCATAGCAGCTGGTAACCAATAAAATTTGATTGAGCACATTTGATCCATTCATTTGACATCTGAGGCAATTAAATATGGAATCGTAATGACTTTGTTGACTTTTATGAACTTCATTATAGTGCAAAACAGTGTTATTTGACATTTATAATTAGCTGCTATGCCATGGTAACCACCCACAAATAAGCATTTGGAACTGTCATAAAATATTTCATAGGAGGTATATAACCCAAAATAGTTATTTGTTGATTTCAACTTCCTTTTTTTAACTGTGCAAATCTCTGTTCAAAAAAACAATGGAAGGTCATCTGACCATAACCTTGTGAAACATCTATCAGTTAATTGTTTATAAAAATTATTTAATTAAAGTCTTCTTCTGTCTTTTTAATTGCGCTGTACAATAATTTTAAAGACTGTCAGTCCAGGGGTTCCTATTTTATAGAATATTTTTTATAGAATACAGGGAGAAACTGGGAGGAAAAAATGCAAAGCCATTAACTTTTTTGTGGCTCATTGAAATGAAATTGACATAACAATAATATACACCGATCAGCTGTAACATTAAAACCACCTGTCTTATATTGTGTAGTTCCCCCTTGTGTCACCGAAACAGCTCTGACCCATCAAGTCAGGGACTCCACAAGACCTCTGAAGGTGTGCAGTGGTATCTGGCACCAAGACGTTAGCAGCAGATCCTTTAAGTCCTGTAAGTTTGTCCAGCACATCCCACAGATGCTCAGTCACTTTGAGATTTGGGGAATTTGGAAGCCAAAGTCAACATCTTGAACTCTTTGTCATGTTCCTCAAACCATTCCTGAACTGTTTTTCCAGTGTGGCAGGGCACGTTATCCTGCTGAAAGAGGCCACTGCCATTAGGGAATACCGTTGCCATGGGGTGTACTTGGCCTGCAACAATGTTTAGGTAGGTGGTACGTATCAAAGTAACATCCACATGAATGACGGGACCCAAGGTTTCCCAGCAGAACATTGCTCAGAGCATCACATTGTCTTTGCTGGCTTGCCGGTTTCCCGTATTGCATCCTGGTGGGATCTCTTCCCCAGGTAAGCGACGCACATGCACCCAGCCATCCACATGATGTAAAAGAAAATGTGATTCATCAGACCAGGCCACTTTCTTCTATTGCTCCATGGTGCAGTTCTGATGCTCATGGCGCTTTCGGCAGTGGACAGGGGTCACCATTGGCACTCTGACAGGTCTGTGGCTACGCAGCCTCATATGCAGCAAGCTGCGATGCACTATGTGTTCGGACACATTTCTATCATAGCCAGCATTAGCTTTTCAGCAATTTGTGCTACATTTGCTCTTCTGTGGGATCAGACCAGACAAGCTAGCCTCTCCCCGTGTGCATCAATGAGCCTTGGCCACTTATGACCCTGTCGCCGGGTTCCCCCAGGTGTCCTTCCATGGACCACTGCATACTGGGATCACCCCAAAAGACCTGCTGTTTTGGAAATATTCTGACCCAGTCGTCTAGCCATCACAATTTGGCCCTTGTCAAAGTCACTCAGGTCCTTACACTTGCCCATTTTTCCTACTTCCAAAACATCAACTTCGAGAACTGACTGTTCCCTTGCTGCCTAATATATCCCACCTCTTGACAGGTGCCACTGTCACGAGACAATGTTATTCACTTCACCTGTCAGTGGTTTTAATGTTATGGTTAATTGGTGTATAGTAAAGTGTCTTCTTTCTGGCCATACATAACACCGATTTAATGACCTCTTCACTTTAGTGATAATATTAATAATAGTAATGATTTTTGATAGGTTTGAATGATTGTTTCATACTCCATAGCTGTTTTCCAGATGTGCGTTAGTTGTCTGAAAATTATGCTCATAATATCAACACTGATCCAAAATTGCAAAATTATATTGGTTGAACTATAGACAGCAATGGCAGACACTAAAAAGGAAAGAGCCCCATTGTTGTTTTATTTTAATTGCAAATTCATTAAGTATTTAATATTGAACAATATTGAAGTTTCCTAGAGATACAGTTTGCACTTTGAACATATGTGAGTTTGACCGGTATGACCCTGCATGTAAACATAGGCAACACACTGTCTTAACTATCCCCCATCCCCCCCATCCCCCCCCTCATATCATATAGGATTGGTGTATTCCTATGGTATATCGTAAGCTATTTTTTCCCATTTTCTCCCAGTTTGGTCATTTGCCAATTCCCACCCATTAGCCTGGACTTTTACTTAATTATATATATATTTTTTTTTCTTATGAAAAAGCTATATTTTAGTACTCAATCTGCCCTCCGTTTGAGTGCTGTTAAAGTTCCATTATAAAATGTTAAATGTTCCATGATTAGTCAGTGTTATTAAAAAATCATTACTCTAAATATTTACTCAATCAGAATACCAAAATTATCCATTCTTTCAGTCAGGGTAATTGTGGAAAGCTGCTTTTAATTAAATTCTCTTAATTTTGTTCAGGGCATGTTAACATTTTCCTATCTCATTTCCCACCTCTAATGCAGTGTGATTTACAGTCAGATCCATAAGTATTTGGACACACACAGTTTTTGTAATTTTGCCGCTTAACACCACCGACAGTGGATTGGGTGGGAAATGAGATGGGGAAAATGTTAATATGCCCTGAACAAAATTAAGAGAATTGGGAAGAGCTATGTGTTGGGATGTACTAGCAACCCAGATCCATACATGTACTGGTGTTTCCTCCATGCCATTTCCATCATGTATGTTGGCCTCAGTCACTTCTTTCTGTGTAGGCTTCAGTGCTAGACTGGAGTGCCAAATTCTGTGGACATGGGGTCTGGCTGAGATGCGCTCTTGAAGCTTTGGCAGGCACATGGTATATTCTCCTCATAAGTACCAGTGGTCAGGGAACACTGCCCATCTTTCTCTCTCATTGTACATGAAGTGTCTCTGCACCTTCCATGATTTTCACCAGACCAGTTGTGGTGGAAATGTGTAGGCTTCCCAATGTCTGTCTAACCGCAGATGGCAGCTTGAGTGGGAAGCAATTCATAGCCATCCTTTCTGCATTTTCAGTCACTGTTAGTTCATCCTGCCTGGAGCACGTGGCCCATCTGATACTGTGCTGTAAGTATACGTTTTGATATTCTGTAGAAGGCCTGATGAACCTCTTTAGACGTAGGTCCGGGATACACTACCATTCATCCTTTTTCCAGGTCTCACTAATGGCAATATGTTCAAAGTAGTCATTGTCAGTGGTCAGCTAAGTGAGGAGAACAAAAGACAGCTGCCACAGTTCTTGCATATCCACTCTAAGCTGAGCTTTATTGGGTCCTTATTAGGTTTTCAGACAAATGTCCAGCTCCTGCGTAACATACTATCGTTAGGGCTTTGAGCTCATGCTGTATAATACGATCCATGTCCATTTCTGGACATGAATAGTGTGCCTCAGCCCCCTCCTTGGTTTTCACCAGACCGCATGTTTTATGTTATGTTAGCACACATAAGAGAAAAACACAACCAGATTACCCACTGCTCCCAGTATTCATACTGCCATTGTCCATGGTGCTGAACTGCTGAACTGTCAGCATAATAAATCAGAAACAAAGCCAAATATAATGTATATCAAAGCATTCATTTGGTACCAATTCTTCAGTAAGAAAGAAGAGATTAATGGTGAACTTTAAGGACCCTCATGTTTGTTTTATGCTGTACCAAGTCTAGCATAAAACAAACATTACAGGTCTGGCAGGTCATGGCCCTTTATGCAATTATAGGTTGCATCCAGGTTTTTCAACCAAGTAATAATGATAATATTTTTGTTTTCATTTGGTTCCCTGAAATGTGAGGAATATATCATACAGGTGTTATCCACTCAGCCAATCATGTGGCAGCAGCTCAATGCATAAAATCATGCAGAGCTTCAGTTAATGTTCACATCAAATAGCATAATGGGGATAAGCTGTGACCTCAGTGACTTTGTGATGGTTGTTAAGCATACAGACTTGTGTGAGTATTTCAGAAACTGCAATTCCCCTGGGATTTTCACGCACAACCATCTCTTTTCACAGAATGGTGTGGAAAAACATACAGTGGGCGGCATTTCTGTGGGTGGAAATGCTTTGTTAATGAGAGAATGGCCAGACCGGTCCAAGCTGACATGAAGTCTACAATCAAATAACACTAATTACAACTTTTACAACTGTGGTGAGCAGAAAAGCATCTCAGAATGCACAACACACTAAACCTTCAGACCTAAGCAGATAGACTATAACGGCAGAAAACCACACAAAGTTCCACTCCCATCAGCCAAGAACAGAAATTTGAGGCCACAGTGGGAATAGACTAACCAAAACTGGATATATATATATATATATATATAGATATATGTTAGACATATTGCTATTTGCACTTCTAGTTAGATGCTTTCTGCGTTTCATTGGCTCTGTACTTGTACTCTGAACAATGACAATAAATCTAATCTAATTTCAGCTAGTGAATCATGGCTAGCATTTAATTTTGCAAATGTGTATAATGTATTACAGATGCTAAGGTTTGATCCCATACTAAAGTAAGTTTGCTCTGTTTTAGTTTCTGTGCTAATGGAAAAGTACCCGGCTGAATTAAAACAGTTGTGTTTTTTCTCTTCTTATTGGCTTTTCCAGATTGAAAGGAAGCCGTGTTTGATGTTTATCAGCATTTATCATTATCATAACTGTTTTCATATTCAGCCTACAATTTTAATTTATCTCTGAATAAGATAGCAGAACAAAGTCAAGTAAGATTTTAAATGTATTAGATAGCAACTGTCATGTCGCAGCAATCAACGTACTTCCTAGCAAACACCGTGGCCTACAAATATGGCTGCCTCGAACTTCACTACCCAGCACACACGCACGCTTCCCCGCTCTCAATAAACACACCTGTGTCTAATCAGCCTCACACTCACAAACACACTTTAAACAGCCGTTCATTTGTTGTACATATTGCGAAGTATAACCTCAGTTACCATGTGTTCTGTCGTTACCAAGCCTTGTTTACCTTGTGTTTGTTTTCACTATTTGACCTAGTTTCTTCCCATTGTTTCTGTTTATATCGCTTTGCCTAGTTAAGCCTGTTTGTAGATTGCCTGATCCTGTGCCTGTTAATTGACTACGATTTGGGACTGTCCTTTGGATTGTTTGCTGTCTCTTCTAATAAATCTACTGAACCTGTGCTTGTATCTGCCTCTACTCACTTATGTGACAGCAACAGATAAAACACAATCTAATGCACCATACATTGAAATAATGGCATAACTGGAAAATTAAATAAAATTTAAACAACTGCTGTAGTCTCAAGAGTGCAACTTGGATGGAAAAATTCCTGAGCTGTTGGCTGTCATTGGTCTTAAATCATCTTAAACTTTAAAATGTGTGTGTGTGTATATATATATATATATATATATATATATATATATACACACCATCCAGTTTAATAGTTAATAGGACACCTATTAACTATTAATATGACCCTGTGCCCATGACAGCCTCAGATTCCTGTTCTTGGCTGACAGGAGCAGAACCCAACAGCTCTAACCAATCAATAAGGCATTTCCACCACAGAACTGTTGGTCATTCAATGTTTTGTCACTCAATTTTGTTTTTTTTTTGCACTATTCTGTGTAAACTCTAGAGACTGTTGTGCGTGAAATTCCCAGGTGATCAGCAGTATCTGAAATACTCAAACCAGCCCATCTGGTACCAACAACCATGACACGGTTAAAGTCACAGAAATCACATTTTTACCCCATTCCGAAGTTTGATGTGAACATTAATTGAAGCTCTTGACCTGTATCTGCACTATTCTATGCATTGTGCTACTGCCACATGAAAGAATGATTGGATAACTGCTTAAATGAGCAGGTATACAGGTGTTCCTATTAAAGTGGATGGTAAGTAGATATATCCCCAAAACGGTTGCCACAAAGTTGGAAGCATACAATTGTTTAGAATGTCTTTGTATGCTGTGAAGATTTCCCTTCACTGGAACTAAGTGACTTAGCCCAAACCTGTCCCAGCATGACAATGCCCCCTGTGCACAAAGTGAGGTCCATAAAGGCATGGTTTGCCAAGGCTGGTGTGGAAAAACTTGAGTGGCCTGCACAGAGTCCTGAACTCAACTCCACTGAACACCTTTGGGATAAATTGAAATGTTGACTGCATTCCAGGCCTCCTTTTCCCAACATTCACTCATCGTCAAATCCCCATTGCCATGCTCTGAAATCTAGTGGAAAGCTGCAAAATGCTGCAAAAAAAGTGTTCTGATGCATCTGGTGGTGAAGTTGAAGAAGCTTTGACAACATTAGAAACAGCACAGAAAGGGAAAAAGATGTTTGATTATATGCAGGTGGAAAGTTCATGGAACCACAACTACTTGTCCCCGGACAGGTGAGCCATGCAAGATTAAACTGCATGCTCTC
Source organism: Pangasius sanitwongsei (assembly GCA_037576675.1). NCBI lineage: Eukaryota > Metazoa > Chordata > Actinopteri > Siluriformes > Pangasiidae > Pangasius > Pangasius sanitwongsei. The sequence goes on along the minus strand of CM075019.1, from coordinate 9,374,130 downwards.
AGACTGATGTTAAAGAAGGCAAGAGATAAGCCAGCAGTCACTTGAAAAGAGTTGACAACCTGAAAGTAGCAGGAACAACAATTACAAAGAGAACAATAAGCAATGAACTACACTGCAATCATCTCCATTCCTACACCCCACGCAAAATTCTTCTGCTGAAAAAAAGAAGCCAGAGATGCATGTTTAAAAGCATTTTGACAAATCACAACTCCTTTGGAACAATATACTCTGGTCAGATGAAACAAAAGTATAACTCTTTGGCAGTGATTAAGCTTGTCATGTTTGGAGAAAGAATGATCCCAAGAACACCATACTCACAGTGAAATACAGAGGTGGAAGCATCGTGCTTCTCTGTAAACAGTACTGGGGCATTAGACGTCACTGAAAGAAACATGAATTGGGCAATGTACCGGGATATATTAGAGGAGAATTTAATAAATAAATCTAAGGAGAAAATAAATCTAAGCTTTCAAAAAGAAGACTTTCAACAAGACAACAGCCTACCCTATCTCTATGAAGGAAAATCTATAAAGACTTTGAAATTGCAAGTCCTTTAATGGAATCCTCGTAACCTTGGGGAATTGAAGACGATTTGCCAAGAGGACTGAGCCAAGTGAACACAATGCTGCAAAAAATGAATTACTTCTTACTGTACTGTGGCTTGGTATTCAGCCCCACTTTAACAGATTTGACTGAGTAACAAATAATATGATAAATACTCATATTATTCCTGTCAGTATTTTAATTGTACTCATGTTCTCATGTTCTCTTACAGTGAATTTTCAGTCAAAGTAAAAATTCATTATTGTTCAGCAAGTATTTCAAAGAAAATCAAAAACGGAAAAATGCTGCTTGCATTAGTTTTTAATCCCCAGGTTCCAGAAGCTCCAGGTGAAAGTTATTGTCTTAACAAGGACACGGTTGACATAATAATTGGCTATTGAAATATTAAAACAGCTCCCATTTTCCGAACAAAAACCACCTCAGTTGAACTGCCATTGAAGAGACTGTCAGTCTGAAGAAATGGAGTGAAAATGAAGATGAAGAAGCCTTCTAAGAATGTCAAAGATAAGATAATAGAATTTCATAAGTCAGGCATGGGGTGTAAATTATATCTAAGAGGTTGGACATCCCAGTGAGTGCTGTTGTATCAATAGTGAGGACGTGGAAGCTGCGTCACACCACCCAAGGCCCCTCCCTCAAAACTCAGCACAAAAACAAGACAGAGACTACTTTGGGAAGCTACAGTGAGGCCAACAGTCCCTCTGAAGAGTCAGAGAATACAATGGCTGAGAATGGAGTGAAGGTGCACCAGACAACCATTTCAAGAGCTCTGCATAATTGAGGACTGTATGAGAGGATGGCTAGAAAGAAACTGTTGCTCAAGAAGAGCCAAATGAAAGCAAAAGAGTGACCCAGTGAAGTTTTTTGGTGTGAAGAGACCAAGATCAAGATATTTGTTTGAGAGAAGTTTAAAAGCACTATGTGTGATGCAAACCTAATACAGGCCATACCTCAATTAACACCATCCCTACAGTAAAATATGGTGGTGGCAGCATGCTCTGGGGATGCTTTTTATGGGTTTCCTGTCAACCTGGGCTTTTTGTCAAAATTGAAGGGAGAATTGATGGAACAAAATACAGGGGGATATTACGAGAGAACCAACTTCAGTCTGTTATAAAAAAATAAAAAAATAAAAATAAATCTTGGGGAAAAATCTCACCATTTAGCAGGACAGTGGTCCCAAACACAAAGCCAATGCAATACAGGAGTAGTTGAAAACAGAAAGGTGAATGTTCTACAGTGGCAAAGTCAGAGTCCAGATCTGTATCCCACTGACTCTAGGTCACTATTTGAAAATTTTGATTTTGAAAATTTACTTTAAAAGCATATTTGTTTTCAGTAACAAAAAAATACTGGCTGGAACAATCTGTGTACGTGTCATTTTTAATCTAGATGAATCCGATGACTTTTAAGAAGAGCTCTAAAAAGGTCTTGTTAATGCTTATGAATACATACTTTCTTCCATATTTTTAAGTACACTTTAAAAGAAAAAGTCAAAAGATATTATGTGTGAAAATTTGAATGCACTGGAAGTATATTAAATAACAAAAACGAGTATCTGAATATGTATTTCCCCTCACTGTATGTGTTTCTGTTGTCTAATGACATTTCTGTGAAACTGACAGCATTAGGGAATTTATTATCCAATACAGAACAAATGATCTGGGCTCTGGGCTCCGAGTGCCACATTTCTGACTCTATACAATTTATGTAAATGTTAAGGGCTATCTGAAAAATGAAACTTTTTGCTGGCAAAATTTCCTTTGTAAAACACTTTTCAGGAACATGCATGAATTACTCATGAAAACAGCATTACTGTCTGGTAGTTCCTACCTAAACATGGAAAATACATTTTTATGTTTATATTTATACATATTGTTACTCATTGTGATATTGTGTAATTGGATCCTGGATTTCCTCACCAACAGACCCCATCGGGTGCAGATTGGCAGAAATAGTTCCTCCCCACTGATCCTCAACACTGGTAATCCACAGGGAAGTGTTTTAGCCCAGTGCTGTATTCCTTGTTCACATATGACTGTGTGGCTATTCACAGCTCCAACACTATAATTAAGTTCGCTGATGATAACCACCATTGTGGGCCTGATCACCAATAATGATGAGACGGCCTAGAGAGAGGAGGTGAGGCTCCTGGAAGAATGGTGCCAGGACAAGGACCTGTCTCTCAATGTCAGTAAGACTAAGGAGCTGGTGAACAATTTCAGGAAACAGGATAAGGTTCATGCACACATCTACATGGGAGGAGACATAGTAGAGAGGGTCAACAACTTCAGATCCCTAGGGGGTCACTGCAAAGCTCACACGTACTGAGCACACAGTAGCCATCATCAAAAAGGCCTATCAATGCCAACATTTTCATCTTGAGTGAGCTTGGTATGTAGGGCTTTAGGTAAGTATGCTGGGGCTTTGGTACTTTCTGCCTTCTGAGCTTTTAGGTCATCTTCAGTCAGGGATTTTAGACTGATTTTAGACTCCTGCATAGCTTGTTGCTGCTGCATTGCTGTATCCACAGGAGGTGCTAGCAGGCAGGACGCAGAAAGAAAAAAGATGTGGGGAAAAAAGGCGCTTTCAGCCACTGCACCCATTAAACGGGCTACAATGCAGCAGCAACAAGGTCTGCAGGAGTCTAAAATCAGTCTAAAAGTGCCTGACTGAAGATGACCTAAAAGCTCAGAAAGCATTCTGCACTGATTAAACTTTGTGTAATGGCAATGAGAGAACAATGGCAATAACGTTAAAGCTGGGGATATTTTTCACTCAGAAGTACAAGCATGACGCAATGCAGTCTATGCAAAACGAAGATGCCTTTCAGAGCAGTACATCAGTGTTATACAGACCTTTAAAAGGAAAACATGTCAAAGTGAAATATGGACTATACTAGTCAGTGTTATTATTACATAATGAAACAATCTTGATATTTTTGTCATGATTCAGTGAAAGGAGAAAAATTACAGCACTAGCTGAATAGTTTAATGAAGCCTGCTAGGTTTAGCTGTAAGTAAATGTGTTGATTACTGATTTATTACCCTTTAGATCACCACACCTAGCAATCAAAGGACTAAAATATTAGGTTTATTATTATAATCTGTGCAATAATATTTTGGTTGTTTATTGCAGCCATAGGGCTTTTTATTCCTGACATTTCCTGTCAAGAGAACACATAAGGCTCAAGATGAAATTATTTATAGACGTATTTGCTTTTGAGTTATTGAGTTCGGATGTGACCAGTCAAATAGTCTAATAAGTACAAGAAGCCAATAATAAATATTATAATTAATAGTTACTACTGGTCTAAGCCACTGGTTTAGATGGAATAAACACAATCCATTTATTTCTATCCCCTTATTTTAAAGTTTCTTTTGTCATTATTTATTTTTTATTTATTATTGTAAGTGGAACAGGCAATAATCATTAGATATATCAATTATCCCAAAATATCAGATCATTAAATCACAAAAATTGTCAGAGTATTAGATTATAGAATAGTTTTTTGCAGCCCCACACCAGTGTGGTGGAGTGATATAATATAGCAAGAACACAGACACTTGAGACAAAGTTGTAGTTTTTGCCCTGATGAGATACTTCATGATGGATGAAGAAGATTATTGACCTTAGGTTGTGATCCCTTCCAGGCCTTGGACACACACACGCTATTACTGACATCCCAGGAGCTGCCAGTGTGCTGAGCTGCTCCATGTGCACTGCTACTCCTCCATGAGCTCCAGCTTCATTGGCCATACTTAGAAAGAAATCCCTTGCACCGGTCAAACAGTGCCAAAGGGCATGAAAACCATGTGAAAGAGAAAGGGTCTGTACTAGCATGTGTTCATAGACTTTGCTCAGGGTCTGGTCTGATGGAATAGAGAATCTATAGATTTTAAGTACGAGTGTACAGCCAAAACAGCACCCAAAGTGTCCAGACAGTCTAGTAATGGACGATATTTGTATTTCCCAACCTTCTGCAACTCGTCAGTGATGGAACTAAATGAAGGCGGAGTCGCGAGCGCAAAACGGCTCGCCGTGATTCTTTTCAAGCCTTCGCGCGCTCTCGTCGTCCTCACGCCGGATATATAACACTGACTGCCTTATTTTCTGATCAATTCGTACTCGCTGGAACTGAAACATGGGAAAGCATCTTTCTCTTCCGTTCTACCCGCGCGCTGAGCGCGAGAGTTGCCGGAGCGCGTGAACAGAGTGAAGGCGGGAGAGCGCGATGAGGAGCGGCGGCAGACTCGGTGTCTCACACTTAGCCGTGTTTATTCTGCGGCTTCAGCTCAGCTTCATGGCACCTCAAGGTACAGGTCCAGTCCATCTTTCGTCTGTTTGGTGCTTGTTACTGTATCTCGTTTGGTAGTAAACAGCAAAATACAAAATAAGTGATTCATAAATTTCATTCAGAGCTGGAGAAATAAATAGTATGATATCTTTTTTTTTTTTTAAATGTGTCTTCTTACTGTAAACTTATATTTGCTGTATGTGCAAATATTATGTGTGGTAAGTGAACTCGAGAGTTAGCGTGTGTAGCTAACTACATGAAGTACACTAGTTTTCCGGGTTTATTATTATTATTATTATTATTATTATTATTATTATTATTATTATTATTATTATTATTATTATTATTATTATTATTGTTGTTGTTGTTGTTGTTGCTGCTGTTCTTCTTCTTGTTTTTGTTGCTGTTATTGTTGTTGCTGTTATTATTATTATTATCATCATCAAGCTAGTTAAGAAGAGTTAATCAGTGTCACCTAAGTAATCTCACTGGAGAACTTTTGACCCATATTGGGAGGGATATAGGTTTGGGTTAAAATATATTTCTATATTTCAATCCATCATCACATCAATTCAGCCTTTAAATCCCTTAGTGGTGAGTATGAATTAGCCTACTTCATTTTTAACAGCTACTCATAAGGTGGTGTTGTGCGGGCTACCTGACTCCCCTTCTCGTGCACGCACCTGGCACTGTGTCATGCGCAGACTGTAGTCGCGACTTGCTGTTTGTATATGTCAATAAATCCTCAACAAAGATCATGACAGTAAATGTGCCTTTTATCTATCGGACTTAAAACTGTGATGTGGCTGGAACGGCACTTGGTAAGTTGCATGCCGTATACACCATGTCATGCCATATACACCATGTCATGCCATATACACCATGTCATGCCATATACACCATGTCATGTTCATCAAACCATTCCTGAACAATTTTTGCAGTGTGGCAGGGCACGTTATCCTGCTGAACGAGGCCACAGTCATTAGGGAATGCCGTTGCCATGAAGGGGTGTACTTGGTCTGCAGCAATGTTTAGGTAGGTGGTACGTGTCAAACTGACATCCACATGAATGGCAGGACCCAAGCTTTCCCAGCAGAACATTGCCCTGAGCATCACACTGCCTCCACTGGCTTGTCTTCTTCCCATAGTGCATCCTGTGCCATCTCTTCCCCAGGTAAACGACAGTCACATCCACATGATGTAGAAGAAAACGTGATTCCTCAGACCAGGCCACCTTCTTCCATTGCTCCATGGTCCAGTTCTAATACTCACGTGCCCTTTTGTAGGTACTTTCGGCAGTGGACAGGGGTCAGCATGGGCACTCTGACCGGTGTGCGGCTACGCAGCCCTATATGCAGGAAGCTGTGATGCACTGTGTGTTCTGACACCTTTCTATCATAGCCAGCATTAGCTTTTTTCAGCAATTTGTGCTACAGTAGCTCTTCTGTGGGTTCGGAGCAGATGGGCTAGCCTTCGCTCCCCACGCGCATCAATGAGCCTTGGGCACCCATGACCCTGTTGCCGAGTTCGCCAGTTGACTGTTCACTTGCTGCTTAATATATCCCACCCCTTGTCAGGTGCCATTGTAATGAAATAATCAATGTTAATCAATGTCACATGTCAGTGGTTTTAATGTTATGGCTGATCGGTGTAGATAGGCTAAATATTGTGGCTGTTACACAGGATCATTTTTTTAAATTTTTCTCTGTCTTCAGACAAATCCAATCACCAACGGTGTTAAACAGACAATAAAGTGTACTTAAAGTATCTAATCACTTAAACTTTAATTCCCATGTCTGGCAGAGCCACTGAGAACAGGGGGCATGACGTCATTAATTGTTGTTGTTGTTGTTGTTGTTAGATTACGTGCCTTTCCTGTTTCTTTTTATGAAATTTTGGAACTGTCATTCAGACACTCTCATCTCATAGTATTGTTAGGGGAAGTGTAATTTTAGCAATGGCAAGGTCACTTACTTCTATCAAAAAGATTAGAAAAAAGATTAGATTGACATATTTGCCTGTGAACACTGCATTTGTCAAAAAGGATAAACCAACATGAAGACAGCTGTCTATGAGAGAAAAGCAAGCCATTTTGACACTGAGAAAAGACGGAAAATAGATCAGAGCCATTGCACAAGCATTGGGTATTGCCAATACAGCAATTTGGTATGCCCTGAACCACTAGTGGAGTAAAACAACATGAGAGTAAACTAAATTAAATTAAATTAGAAAGTAAAGACCCATAGAATTCACTTATAATAAGTGAAATTCACTATAAATTTTCCTTTCCTTGACCGATCCTTCTTCCCTGTTCATTTTATTTGTATTGCCAAATGACTTATTTATCTTATAGATATGTCAGTACAGTCACTTTGATAGAAGTAAAATTATATTTTCAAACATTTCTAAAATTAAAATTGTTATTTTTAGCAGGTGTCAAAATAACAATGTGAGTTTCTAGCCTAGACAGCTATGTAGACCAGGTGTACACCTCACACTGTTGTTCAGGGAGCTGAAAGTGTAGATGCTCTAAATGACACTTCCAAAATCTCATAAAATGAGACATAAAAAGAATGTAATCTAATTATGACAAGAATTAATACATGTCTACTGAATGACACTCCAACCACATCGAAAGTTTAAGTCCGATAGATAATATTAACATCCACTGTCATGGTCTTTGTTGAGCTTTTATTGCTGTACTGGTGTTTCTGTGTAGTAAATGTTAATTTACTATTATACAAATGAATCAGCAGAAATCATGAATATGTATTCCGGTGCCACGCTCATGCGAAATAACCAACAGAAAGAATCACCAGGTAGCCGAGCTGAAAACTGAAACCACATATAGCTGTGTCAAACTAGGTAGGTATCTCTGCTAGCTCTGTACTGTACGTTTTTGACACACTGTGGCACGGTGGTGTTCTGTTTCAGACGGAACCTCGGAACCTACTGTGCTCACTGTAAAGATGTGTACCTGAAATCTTTGTCTTGTTTTCTGCAAAACCAATATGACCCAGTGGAGTGGTAAATAAGCTCTTTTACACTTCCAGTAGAAACATATATTATGGAATCATCAACCTCTGAATTGAATCACATAAAATGTATCATATAATTGTAACGACTCTTAGCTGAAAATTAATATGTTTCCAGTAATGACTACAGAGGCAGATCTGAAATCTAACATATCAGAAACCTAAGAGTTTTAATAGGCATACAACTTCTTCATTTCAAATCATCACCTGCCTAATAAATTAATGAAATGTTAAGTTAGGCATGTTGAAAATCTGAATCAACAACACTGTTGCAACATTGTTTTTTTTTTTAAATTTTTTACTACACTGTGTTTTTTTTTTTTTTGTTTCATTGTAATTATGACCTACAACTTGGCTGTAGTTTGACTATTTTAAAGGCTATATATATTATCTTTTGCTTCCTGTAAGTGACTTGTAGTAGTCATCAGTTGAAATAGCTGATTTTTATATAAAGCTTTAAAACATGTATGCCCTTCATGTAAAAATTGGACCAGTGGGGCTCCTGAGTGATGCAACAGAAAACCATCCACCCTATCATCAGGGGATAGCGAGGTCGAATCAGGACCATGCCATAGCCATCCACTGCTGGGAGCCAAAGGAGCAAAATTGGCTGTGCTCTCTGGGTGTGAGGGATGGTATACTCTCTCCCAATGGGGATTCTTAAGCTAGATCTCACCTGAGTTGAACACATATCCACTAATGTGTTATACAGCACTCCACCACCATCATCAAAACAACAACTGAGGGAACATCTTTTGGAGGCGTGGTGCTAATCCCTCCAGTACAGTTCCACAGACTTGTAGAAACTGTGCCAAGGTGCATTGAAGGAGTTCTGGTGGCCCATCGTGGCCCAACACCTTACTAAGACACTTTATGTTAAGTAACTGAAAACACCACATGATGGAAAATATGGCAGCAGTTCAGAGAATAGTGTTTGTTAATCAAAGGTTGCATTACCTGCATCCACAAGAATTAGCTTCAGTCTGTTCAACATTCTTGGTAATGCTGTGGTCATTGAGACATACATGTTAAGTGCATACCTCTTTAAAAGTCATTGAGACAAATTTGGTGCGAGGCTGAAATTTTGTACTGACTACAGCAGTGCAGCTTTTAACAGGGCAGGGTTAACACACCATAGGAGCTTTTCAACAAATCAACTACACATTATGCATTAAGCACATAATGTGTAGTGGAAATGGTCTGAGCTGTTAGAAAGCTCGTGACAAAGTACAGTAAGGCTGAAGTAACAAGAAAAATATGTTAATGGATAAATATTTTATTAAATGAAGGGTCCTTGGAGGACTAGTGGTTAGGCCACAGCGTTCTCACTGCTGCGGCCCAGGTTTTATTCCCGGCCAGGGAACCAACCCCTGCCACTGGGGTCGCATGCAACAGCGCGCTCTCAGTGCCAGACCCAAGCCTGGATAAAAATTGGGGAGGCTTGTGCCAGGAAGGTCATCCAGCGTTACAAAATGTGCCAAATCAAAAATGCAGACGAATGATCTGCTGTGGTGACCCCTGAAGGGAGCAGCTGAAACAACAACATTTTGTTAAATGAAGACTTGTGACAAAACAAGTGAACAGTGTGGAGGTAATATTGCTGATATCAGGGGTGGCACCACTACTCCAAAGGTGGGGTATATTTTCTTCCTTATACTATACTAGGGTTAACTCAGTTACATTTCACTTCTATGGAAAATTATAGAACATATTAAAGTACATTACTCAAAATATTTAAGGAGACAGCATGTTTTAAATGCATTAAAATTCACGGATATGTCCCTATTGTCAAATGTCTTTCTCTCCTTAAAAAAAACAAAAAACAAATAAGATGGATGCTGTGATCTAACTGTGATCTATAATTTCAAGCAAAACACAAAAATCTGCAAGTTACTGAGGTGCTTCAGAGACAGGCAAATGTATGTATGCATACCTGTCTGTTTCCTGGGAACTCAGATCTTGGGATGCTGGACTGTCATCATCTTTTTGTCTGAGAGAAAAGATACATCTGTCATTTGTCTATAAAAACATACAGACTAACTATGTATTTTGCTTTTAGCACTATATGGAGCCAGGGTCTGATTATAATACAATAACAGGGCACAACACACCTTTTAATGAACGTCAGAGTAGTCTGTTTCGACCCCACACGCTTCATTTTGCATTTTATTCCTCAGGCAGCTAATACCAGGAAAAAATTAGTTCACAAAGTTACATAGCACTAATTCTAAAATATGTTTACAAAATTGAAGACATCTGGCTGTTTGTCACTGTAGTAACTGTTCCGCGAAACAATTTTCCAGCAAGCCTTATTTACTTTATTTGAAGAATGTCATTTATGGAATGTTCCTGCAATCGATTCAGAATACAGAATATGCGCATATGTCACTTAAAATATTGAAACGTTAGCGATACTGATTCAACACACGATTATTAAGCGCCAATGAGCGCCAAAGCAGGAGATCCCCTTTAGGAGAAATGTCCCACCACCCAGCTGAACTGGAAGTTTTGATTGGTTTTTCAACCAAGTCAGACCTGTCTGTAATTGCCTGAAGGGCTGGTTCATCACCCCAGTAATTTGAAAAGTGCCGGGTCAAATGCCAGCTCGCCACCGTTGTTCCAGCGGCCTTGGCTGATATGCCAATTGGTTTTATTCTAATAGAATATGTACATAATAATCTAATAAATGTGTGGAAATAAACCATATTCTATTTTATATGGCCAAGTGCTACTTCTGTAACATTAAAAAATTGCAGTGTCACTGTCCTGTTTAGTATGTATATTCCTGCAGAGGAATTTGATGTACAATTTGTGATGTACACTATTTGATCAGGTTTCCTAGATCTTCACAAACGACTCCAGTGGAGAAGCAGAAGTAAAAGACATACTGCAGTTAGCCTGAGTAGTTCTTTCACAGATGTCCTAAAATGTAATGAATAAATTGTGAGAATTGATGACAAAAAAAACAAAAAAAAACTGCTTTGGCAGCTCAAAAGTATCCTGAATCTGTCTATACTAGGGGCTGCATCTTACTATAAACTAGCTGAGTGGAATTGAATAGTGATTCAATGCCGGCCATGGCACCAAATGCGCTCTTTCACACGGCGCTGGACATGATGGAATTCACTATGCAACAGTGCAGGGTTTTAATTTAAATGTTATTTAGCTTTAAAGGATAACAAAAATGACTGTGAGAGAAATTCCTTCAGGTACAGGCAGGTGTGTCCCAGACACACCTTCACATTTGTTACATAGTGCTATCAAAGTGATAAATTTCCTTTAAAGCAAAAGAATAAAACGACTTTTCCCAGTATAGTCTTAGACAATGTGCAACTATTCTGTACTGCTTGGACAAATAGGTATAGCGTTAATTTACTCTGTTATACTATATAGACTGTTGCATATACACATCTTAATCTGCTGTTAAACTAACCATTAAACCTCAAAACTACAGAAGTATTAAAAGCAAGTTACTGTATTAAATTCCCCACTAACAAGCACATTAGCTTTAATTGTCAGGAAAAGTCAACATCTTTTATTTACAAGTACATTTCGATCTAAAAGAAATTATTTATTGTGCTACTTACTGTAATATGCATCGGCTGTACACTAGAGTTACACTACACTGTTTGCCAGATTGTACCTTTGCTGGGCCACTTAGAACTGGTGCCCCTGTTAGCCAAAGTAACAGCTATGTGGGTAACAGAAATGATTTGGATTGGAAAACCAGTCCAACAGCCTGTGATGCAGTTTGTAGATCAGATTTGAATTGAAAAGGAAACTGGCTAAAATCCAATAACATCATTGCAACATCATATACCTGCCATCTGATACTAAAATTTGTCACCCCCTGGACTGTATGTATGTGTGAGAGCAATGGAGCTTGTCAAGTACACCTTCTCTAATTTGTCTTGGCTTCCACACAAAACAAGACAGGCATGATTTGCAGTGCACCAGTTAGATTTACGTCAAAGTTTAAAACACCAATAAAATCTCTACAAAAGTTCTGCAGTGTGCAAAAGCTTGCAGCCTGCAGCTAAGGATTCAATGGGCATTAGCATTAGCAGTTTCTTCTAGAGTATGTTTTTATTTTGTCCATGTGCACCATCAGACCTCCCAAAGAGCTCCCACATCATCCTGTTGCTGCGTTCCCTCCACTGGCTTCCCGTAGCTGCCCATACTAGATTTAGAACAAAACAGCTCCCTCCTACATGATGACACTGATCAGCTCTGTGCCACATTCCCTTAGAGCTACAAGTATGGCCTGATCTGCCATCCCTCAATACACACGAAAAACAAGCAATAAGACTGTACCGGCACTAAAGTGGTAGAGTAAATATTCCCTGACTTTCTAAACTGCTGAGTAAAGTAAAAATACATACAATCTAGTCTCTAACAGGGTTTAGCTTTATTGTATTTATATACCATGGCCTGTTTAGATTAACAAAAGGATATATTTTTCGTGAAACTACTAAGCACTTGTTGTTTAAGGTTGCAATTAAATTTCACAAAGGACATTTTGACAGTCGTCAGCTGTCATTTATATCAAAAATCACCTGGTCTTTTTCCAGTCTTTAGCTGTTCAGCTTCAGAGTCTGTGCCCACGATATCCTCAGATTCTTGTTCTTGGCCGACAGGAGAGGAACCTGATGTGGTCTTCTGCTGTTGTAGCTCATCCACCTCAAGGTTTGATGTGTTGTGTGTTCTGAGATGCTTTTCTGCTCACTACGGTTGTAAAAAAGTGCTTATTTAAGTTACTACAGACTTCCCGTCAGCTCAGACCAGTCTGGTCACTCTCCTCTGGTCTCTCTCTTCAGCAAGGTGTTTCAGCCTGCAGACCCTCTGCACACAGGATGTTTTTTTGTTTTTCGCACCAATTTGTGTAAACTATAAAGATTGTTGTGTGTGAAATTCCCAGGAGATCAGCAGTTTCTGAAATACTCAAACCAGCCCTTTTGCCACTAACATCCGTGCCGCAATCAAAGTCACAGAGATCACACTTTTTCTTCATTCTGATGTTTGATGTGAACATTAACTGAAGCTCTTGACTTGTATCTGCATGATTTTATGGGATTTGCGCTGTTGCCATATGATTAGCTGATTAGACATGAATGTGCAGGTGTTCCTAATAAAGTGGACAGTGAGTGTATGTCTATTTACCAAGTTAATACCAACAATTGTAATATCTGTACAGAGTTTAAAAATACAGTAACTAATTTGTGTGGTTGAAACTGTATCACTGACCCAGTTTACGTATTCCTATAAAATTTTCCTCTGCTAAAAATAGATGTGGAATATAGTATAGTTTTATCTGTATGCTGGTAAACAAAAATCTCTCTAAGAGCACAAATTATACAGATTTTAAGTAAGAAATACAGCACACATTTATAGGAAAATACAGGGTAGTGTGATGCACCCTGAAGTTTTTTTATTCCTTTTATACCACAGTATAAATATACCATTTCCAATGTTTTTTTTTTTTCTCAAAGAGTGACACATAGCTTTTAGCAGTCTATAGTTACCTGAAAATGTTGTGGAATGTTTATGAAACAAGTTGATTCCTTCCATCACTTATGTTAGCAGCTATAAACAATCTTTTCTTCACCAGCCTCTCTTTTTCTCTCTCATGAACATAATAAGACAAAACATGCAGCTTGTCATGTTACAGAGAAACAGCACACTGCTCTGTCCTAGAGACTTTTCCATGTCGGAAAACTTAAAGATGGAGCTTTACCTCTGTTACAAAGCCTTGTCACTGGAAACCCCTTCTAAAAAAATGGTCTATAGTTGTTACTATTTAAACAATAAATGCTTTCGTTAAAAATAGGAATGGCTTTATTAAAAATAAAGACTGGCATGCGCAAACAAATCCAAACCACATTATCAAGGTCCTCAGAGGATGAGACTATGAGCAGAAAACAGGAAACCAAACAAACACACCAGATGCGTGAACAGCACTGAATAAATACTTCACAAAGACTTGGTTCTGTTAGCATGCTTATATGTCTGTAGTGGTGACTGAGTCCAGGTGTGTGCAATCAGCAATCGAGTGAACTTGAACATGTGAACTGGCATTTGGAGTCCATGGTGGCCATGTTTGTAGTCAGAGGTGCATTCTGGGAAATGGAATCAGAGATGCTGAATTCAATGTTGACATGACAACAGCATGTTAGAATAAGCGCATTATTATAAACCTGTCATTTGCCTTGCAGCTGGAATTACTGTCAGAGCTGCTGTTATAGAAAATTAATGAACACCTTCTGACCATAATTGAGAATTCGACAGCAATGTGGCATACGCTTAATTAACTTTTACATTTATTTTAAATGGGTTTCAAGTAATTTTGACAGTATTGGTGTCAAAATTATTTCCTCTAATCACTGATATAGTAGATTGGGTTGGAAAAATGCCGAAGCATTCCTTTAAATGATCTAAAACACCACAAGTAGGACTGGGCGATATGATGATAATCAACATTGAATAAATGTATAAACATATAAATTATTTTTGCAATGTCTTTTTCTGAGAGTAGCATGGGCATTACCAGTAGTTGTATAACACTGACCAATTACAGTACATTGCTATTCAAAATGACAAGTAACTGGCAGGACAATCTATTTTTGCAGCAATGGTTCAACTTTTCCTTCTTTTACTTGTTAAATTATTTATTTTTGTAGACTTCAAATATATGGGAAACTAATTTAATTTCTTCCTGGTATGTTTATTTAGAAGGTGTACTGTCAGTGTTAGTCATGTTGAGGTTGAGTGAATGAGACAGTGACTTTAATAGCAAAGATAAATTGAATGCAGAACTATAGCTTCCTCTTAAATGTCATAAATTAATGATGCAGAAATTAAATCAGTCCATTTGGTCATCCAAGAGAGAATAGTGTGGAACTTTGAATGATCTGGCTACTGTGTGTGGCATTTAAAAGCACCAGAACAGATCTTGGTCTGATTCAAGTCAGGTCAAATCAGTCAAATGGCTTTACTGTCATTTCAAACATATACAGCTGGTACAGTACACAATGAAACAAAACAAGGTTCCTTCAGGACCATGGTGCTACATAAAACAACACAAAACTATATGGGACTACACAGAACTAAATAAGACCTTCACAGGACTACATAAAGAGCACAAACATGTGCAAACAGCACAAGACAGTACTATAATTACTAAAACAGGACAATAGGCACAGTAAGAGACAGTGCAGCGCCGACCAGTACACAGTTCTAGTGTAGTGTCAGATGTAACAGGTAGGGCAAAAAAAAAAACAATATAATAATAAAAATGCTGTTAATGTTAAGCTTATACCATATATGGACATAGCAGATATTGGGGTAGAAGCCAGGCAGAAAGTATAGTAGTGACAAAAGTTAAAAATACAATGTTTTTATAAGTACAGTGTTAGCAGCTTTTATTTACAGGGTTTTAGCAGCAATTTAAGAATGAAATAATTCATCTTGTATTTAATTAAAGGTGTTGTAACAGGGCAGACTCAGACACAGGATGAAGATCCATATGTGGATGTTTTAATAAAAAACACAGACAGAGTCTAAAATAAAGTCCAAAATCAGGCACAATATCAATAATAAAACAGTGCCAAAGAACAAATCCAAAATGTAGCAAGGGTCAGAACACGTAAAGGCAAATACAAGATTACCACTCAGAACATACTCAAGCACAAGCGAATGACAAAACAATGCGACACTGTCCATTAACACTTTATATAGAGTAGAAACAGGAAATATAAACAGGAAGTGAGAGGGCTGTGGTTGTGCTGGCGTTCTGGCGAGTATGACCTCTGTTGGCAGGGAGGGGAATGTCCTGAGTAATTACAGATGTCTTGTGTCATTTTATTTATTTATTTTTTTTTCATTTAAAATTGTTAACAAGCAATCATATAGTGCTATAATTTTGGGGTGCTTTCTGGTGTGTGCTTTTTCAGGCATGGATGTGGTTCTCTTTCAAAAACTTTTGAAGCATTTAGCAGCAGATGCAGTATCCCAGAAAGTGCTCACTATAAAGCATGAGGTCTTCTTGTGTTAGCCATACAGTATAGTGAGTTTGTGTGTGTGTGTGTGTGTGTGTGTGTGAGAGTGAGTGAGTGAGTGAGTGAGTGTGTGTGTGTGTGAGTGAGTGTGTGTGAGTGTGAGTGTGTGTGTGTGAGTGTGTGTGTGAGAGAGTGAGTGAGTGTGTGTGAGAGAGTGAGAGAGACTCAGATGACAATCTCATTCTTGTCTTCTAAATTCAAAGAGAAATGAAAAATAATTACACTTGAGGTTAACAAAGCTGTTTCATTGTAACCTGCAGGGAAATGTTTAGGACATCATCCGAAAAAGGTTGGTAGAGTGTTTCATTTGCTAATGTTTATGCTGATGCTAGGAAATAAAACAACAGTGCAAAGGAACACTGCCAAAGGTCAGTAACAATCCTGGTCTTTTCTATTAAATAGATGGAGTTGCTCTCTGTTGGTTAATCATCAGGGCATTTTGCCAGATTGGTTTTGGCTGCTTTATTCTCATGCCAGATATCAGCATGTGTGATGCACACTGTAGGCTAAACAATCCTTCATGAATGAGGCCATTTATCTCTGATTCTGTGTCTGGTCTGCAGTGTTTGCATTGTTTCTCTTGTGGCGGTTCTATGGGTTTGAAGCTATTTCTCAGTGTAGGGATGCTTGTCTGAATTTGGGCCATTGTCACACTGTGACATTGCTTACTACATTTGCCAAATTATTATGAATCTGATATTTAAGTAGGTACAGTAAATGTTTTTAGAGCATGATTTTCAACAAGCCTGGGTTAATGAGTAACTGATGCAGAATCACTGTCTCTGAACTGGAGAATTAGTTTTGGGGTGTGTGATGGTATCTGTCTGTTTTCCTTTGTGTGTGTGTGTGTGCACGCTCGTGCGTTGTTGCCAAGCTGAATGTCTGTGATATTTTTGAGAACATTAAACTTTCACTGAACAGAATCATAATGACTAGGCTGGAATCACAAGCCTATTTGCACAAGCCACATATGTGAATAGTGCCATATAGAAAAAAAAGGTTTTTTCCCCTTTTTTTTTTTTAAAGATCATGTTCTTTCTCGGGTATAATATAGTGCTTAACACCACCGGTATCCAAGAACAAGCTGCTTGCTTGGTTGCTGTTGGCTGGCTTGTTGCATCACAGTGTGGGATATAATTGGATTGTGTCTTTTCCTGCAGTGGCACGAGCTTTCAGCAATTGCACATGGCCCACAATACTTTGAAGATACTGCCATATATATATATTTTTTAATCCTGCATAAGCTTTGCATCGTGGAGAACCTATGACACACAACTAATTATCCTCTGTATATAAAAAGCAGCCTTTTTTCTTTTGCTGTTGGCTTGATTATTTCATCACATTGCTGACTTTAATGTTTCTGCATATATTCTACAATTCCAATTCAACCACAACGCTTTGAAAATAATTTAGAAAGCTTTTCAATTTAGCACTTTAAGCTTCTTGCAGGTCTTAAGGTCTTGCACCTTTCATGTGGAGCTTTAAAGAGCAGCTCACCAAAGCTTGTGGGGAGGTTTCAGATTTCAGGTTACAGGATGTGGCAGGTTTCAGAAAAATTCCCATTCCAATTATGACACACAAACTGCACGAAAAGACTTGAAACTCGTCCACAATGTTTGGGCATAGGAAAAGGTGGACATATTAAACTTCTTTCTCTCAGTCTCTTTCGGGGGAAAGCTAACGGGTAGATTTGCAGTATATATCTATATCTGATTAAAAATCACATAAATATTCCTTGCACTGAATTACCTAGTGGGAAAAGTGAGCTTACATTTCTTCACAAACCTTGTCAAAGGCTAGTACACAATAATGGTTTGATTAGTACGTATGTATGGGATTTAATCTGGAAAATAAATGAATAAAACAAAAAAGGAAATCAAAGACCCCTAGTCTGGCAACCCCTGTCCTGTGTGAGCCATATGGGACTTCCAAGCAAGATGGCAGCTCTTTGATAGGGCTTCAGATAACCACCAATAAATCAAAGCACAAAGCCTTTGCCCAAATGGTGAAGTTTTTCCACTAGACACTTAATAAATTGCTGTTTTCCTCCTGAGGACTATATCCCAGCTCTGTGAAATATCATTTGCTGAATTTTAATGCAGGTTTATGCATGACCTAATCACCAGAGATGCCAACATCTGTAGTGGGACGTGAGACACCTATGAACTATAATTTTCTGGTTTTTCAGATAAAAGAATGGTCCGACCAAACACAAACAAACTTCACCAGGCAGAAGTGAGGCACTTGCTTTAGTGGTTAGTTTTGCTTTGTACTGACTTTATCTAGGTAAATTCACAAGCTTTGGTCTTATGAGCCAATAGGAAAACAAGTTGGCGGGAATGTGTTCTCTTTGGTCAGTAAAAAAGTAGGAGCTTCATATTATTAACTAGCAGTCACACCAGACTTGCCTCTTTGTTTTCTTACTGTTGCTTGGCACACATCTAAAAAATGTCCATCAACATAAAAGTATGCTAAGTAAAGGAATTTATGGGAATTTTTGTGGTAAAATTCTGTTTTTTCTCTCTAAGTGCTAGGATTTTCTTGTTAGCAATGTTAGTATCTCTGAATCACTACATCACCCAAGACAACTTTGCAAACAAAAAAAAAATCACTTGTAGTAAAGACGGTGGACCTTTAACCTACAATACTTATTTTCCCAAACTGTGCACTGATTGTATTTTTACTGATTATAATTTTCACTGATTATTATTTTCCATAACCAACCTATTATTGTGATGACTATTGGATATTAGATGAAAAAGCAAGAAACCTCAACTTAAGGCATCTGCCAAAATCAGTTCTAATAGAATAGGCTCTTTAAAGCTTACTGCAGCTTCCATTTTCTGAACTGTTCAGTGTTTGACTCGTATATTTGCTCATGATTCAGTTGTTAGGAACCTGGCTAGACATGCAGGTGTAAAATCAGTAAAATGGCATAAAATTTAGTAAGGAGCATGGTCCCTTTCAGTTTCCCAAAATGGTTGGAGATAGAGCAGCTTATTTTTAAAGCTTGATGCAAAGCAAAAAGCAGCAATACTAAGCTTTTATTAAACACAGTATGTAAAATAATAAATGATTGGGTCATTTATGATTCTCTAATTCAAGTTCTTAGTAACAATAGCAAAATAGTATTAGAAAAAAAGCTATTCTAAGGGATACATTGTGATCTGATCTACCTAAAATTTGTAGAGTGAATTGTATAACCAGTGTATAATCCAATATTGTATAATCCAATGCATAACCAGAGAAAAACTTTTTACTAAAAAATAAAATTAAAAAGACTTTAGGGTTCACTAGCCACTGTGGTTAATTGTGTTCACATTTAATAGCCAGTTGGCATATTTACTGAAGATTGCTTACTGTCCTAAATGTAATGATATAAAGCCTACTTATACAAAATTAATGAATTAATGTATGTGTATCCAATCCTGCTAATTTGGATACTAACATGGTTACATGGTTTACTAGAGGGCTGTGCAGGAAAAACCAATATAAACCAGTTAGCTAGCTAGCTAATAATGTAGGCTAAGAGACTGATTAATGTGACTTAGTAAATACCTCCTTCTCCTAAATAAAATGACACAGAATAGCAATTAAATAAAGAAACTTTATGGAACTAAGCAATGAGTGCTTTATTAAAGGCAAATGCAGCTGGTGGGAATAACCTGTTATAGGTAAAAGATTCATAAAAAAGTGCTAATAATTCACTGAACATTTTAAAAATGAGCATCTCTCAAATCACTTCTACATATTCTTCAGTTAGATTTTCAAATAGAGTATTTAAACAGAGGTAATCATTCATCTTCAATATATATCTATAGTATCATTCTACTGTATAAAAATAAATGTGAGATATCATATTTCATGAAATGTTTAGGTTGACCCTGCATTCCTTATCACATATACTGTAGATATATGAATCTTGATTTCCCCTTTCAGGTGTATATTTTGTGAAATATGGCAGTGTAATTTCTGACCAAGGTATGGGGGAAAAAATCCTTAATCAAACAAAACATGATTTTTGGAAAATTACAGTGAATAGCTATAATTATCAGCCAAGTCCTGACATCATGAGCAACCAAGCCTTCCGTTTTGTTAACAGCCCTGCCAACTAGCTGGATATGTTTCAAGTGGATAAAAAAATTAATTTGCCATTGGCATCAGCACAGTATAATTTATTATGTGTGGTTCTGTAGGGATAATGTGCAGTGTTGTTGCATCACAGGTCCAGGGTCCCCTGTTTGAACCTGAGCTCTTTTTTCTATTTGTGTGGACTTTCTCACCATGGATGTTCTCCAGTTTCCTCCCATTTTCCAAGCACAAGCAGGTAGGAGGATTGGCTACAATAAATTGCCTGTAGATGTGAATGAGTGTGTCATCAATGAAATTATTCTGATTAACCCCAAATAAAGATCAGCTGCTTCTGTAGGATTTTCTTGACATCTGCTTGGTTTTATCTGCTGATGATAAAATCATGCAGATATAGGTCAATGTTTACACAAAACATTAGAACATTTTTAATCTCAGTAACCTCTCAGTGGCATGGTTGTTGCCAGATGGGCTGTTTTGAGTATTTCAGAAACCTCTGATCTCCTGCGATGTTCAAACACAACAGTCTCTAAAGTTTTTACACAAACAGAAAAATTATTCAGATCAATCACCTCCGTCCTGTGATAAAACATTTCTAACCTGAAAAAAAAAACCACACAGTGAGCAGCAGCTCTATAGGCAGAAATGTCTTGTTGAGAGAGGTCAGAGGAGAATGAACAGACTGGTTTGAGCTGCAAAGAGCTGCCAAAGCCTGTACAGGGTCTCACTGTTGAAAGGTATTGATCAGGACAGGGGTCTAAAAAAAAAGAAATCAACAAGTAGAGAAAATGGAGCACCACACTGACATTACCAAGAACAGGACGTCCCTCCAAAATTTACAAAACGACAAGAGGCTGTCAAGAGACCAACGGCAACATTAAAGGAATATCTTTTACATTACTGTTTACTCTCTGCATATGACAACAATCTCTCATATTGTTCACATGTCTGGGCTATGGGCTATGGGTTAAGGTGGCTGGAAGGAAGCCCTTTCTCACCAAAAAACATCCAAGCCCAACTAAATCACCCCAAACCATGTGTCAAAATGTGTTATGGTCTGATGAGACCAATTCCAAAAGGTATAATAATCCATAATTCCAAAAGGTATGTTTGGCACAAAAAAAAGCACATCAACAAAAGAACACCATACCCACGGTGATGCATGGTGCTGGCAGCATCATGCATTAGGACTGCTTTTCTTCAGCCAAAACTGTGGGCATACATCCAAATCAAAAAGGAATGGATTAACCAAAAGAAGATCAATGTTTCTGAATGGCGTAGCCAGAACCCAGACCTGAATCCAACTAAAAATCTGTGGGGTGACCTGAAGCAGGCTGTGCACAGGAGATGCCTTTACCATTTGACAGGTCATAATATGTTTTTGGGAAAATGGGAAAATAATGCCACGTTACGATGTGCCACGCTGATAGACTCTTACCCAAAAAGACTGAGTGGTGTAATAAAATCAAAAGGTGCCTCAACAAAGGGGTGTGCACACTTAGGTTATTGTAAATTCTTTATTTTTTTTCCCTATAAAGTTTCTGATTGTTTTTCACTTTATTTGTATACTTTGCAATTGCACATTAAAGGTGGGAAAAGATCTGTCATGATTTATGTTAGTGTCATCCTTTTACTTCCCAAAAAAACCTGCCATTTTAACAGAGGTGTGTAGATTTTTTATATCTATTGTAGCTCAGATTCATAGGTTCTATGTTTTGTTTATTTTTCATATTTTATTGTTCTTTCTTTTCCTTGAAACAGTCTCCGTGCTTGCCAGCAGGGTGATGATGGAGGGCTGCCCACTCGGCCAGTTTCCCTGTGGGAATACGAGCGTGTGCCTACCACAGGTGCTCCAATGCAACGGGCACAAGGACTGCAAGAATGGAGCAGATGAAGATCATTGTGGTAGGTATGCACATGTTAGGAGTATAAAGATTCATAGAGTGAATCAGGTCACTTGTCTTAATACTTGTAATAAGACTGCAACAGGTCATGATAACCAAGCTGATATGGATATCACTGTATTGGTTAGTCTACTATTATTTAGGAATGTTATCAAATTTTCACTTGATGTGTTTCTCTCACAGTTTTATCTCTGTGCCTGGCACTGCACCTCCTTAAAGCTTTCTTTTAATCAAGACGTTTGCCAGTCCTCAGGTCATAATAATATTGCATAGTTTCCCAGCATTGGGAAACACATGTACACATATGTAAACACATAGTGAAATGTAATAATTTAGTAAGCGTACTGACTGGTTTTATGGTCACTTTTTTAGGAACACCTCACTAATACTGGCTAGGACACCCTTTGGTCTCAGAACAACTTCAAGTATTGGCATGGATTCCACAAGGTGTTGGAAACATTTCTTTGAGGTTCTGGTCCATGTTGATATGATTGCATCACATAATTGCTACAGATTTTTCAGCTGCACATTCATGCTACCAATCTTCTAATCTACCACATCCCAAAGGTGCTCTACTGGATTCAGATCTGGTGACCAGGGAGGGCATTAATGTATACCGAACTCATTGTCATGTTCATAGAACCAGTTTGAGATGACAAGTTGCTTTGTGACATGACACATTATGCTGTAAGTAGCCATTATAAGATGGGTAAATTGTGGTCATAATGGGATGCATGTGGTCACCAACACAGCTGTGGCATTCCAACGATGCTCGATTGGTATTAAGGGGCCCAAAGGGTGCCAAAGAAACATTCCCCACACCGTTACACCACCACCAACCTGAAATGTTGACATAAGGCAAGTTGGGTCATTGGATTCATGATGCTAAATTCTGGCCCTTCCATCACAGCAGAAATCAAGATTAATCAGACCAGGCAACATTTTTCCAATCTTCAACTGTTCAACTGAGTTTAGGTGAAACGCTGTAGCCTCAGATTCCTATTCTCAGCTGACAGGAATGGAACCTGATGTGATCTTCCGCTGTTATAGCCCATCTATCTCAAGGTTCAATGTGTTGTGCTTTCTGAGATGCTTTTCTCCTCACCACTGTTGTAAAGACTGGTTATTGGAATTACCATAGACTTCCTGTCAGCTCAAACCAGTCTGTTCATTCTCCTCTGACCTCTCTCAACAAGACATTTCTGCCTACAGAGCTGCTGCTCACTGTGTTTCAGGTTAGAAATGTTTTAGCACAGGACGGAGGTGATTGATCTGAATAATTTTTCTGTTTGTGTAAAAACTTTAGAGACTGTTGTGTTTGAACATCGCAGGAGATCAGAGGTTTCTGAAATACTCAAAACAGCCCATCTGGCAACAGCCATGCCACTGAGAGGTTACTGAGATTAAAAATGTTCAAATGTTTTGTGTAAACATTGACCTATATCTGCATGATTTTATGCCTTGTGCTGCTGTTGGATAATTGCATGAATGAGCAGGTGTTCGTAGTCAGGTGGCTGCTGAGGAAAGTGAGTGAAATTATCAAATGATATTTTGTTGAGCTGTTATCACCAGCCCTGTTCCAGGAGCTCTACCTTCCTACATAATTCAGTTGTCTCAAATTTAACACGCAGATAAACAAGCTTTACTTTATCAGCTTTCCTTGGGTTAGGGTTGGAACTGAATTCTGCCTGAATTCCATCTAAAAGGTTGTGGTTTGTGGTACTGGCTGCCAGAGCAACTTCTAGTTACAAAACCAGAAGAGAAAAATGACTCATTTATTTGTTCAACTTGACCAATTAATCTGCACTATTCATTTGACTACATTCATGTTTACCAAAATGCCTGCTGGCTCATTTGGAATGTCTGTGGCTTTCTGTCCGCAGGTGATAACAGTGGATGGGCTGACATCTTTGACCGCACCATTACAAAGAAAGCTGAACCACAGGACCTCACTGATGCCTGCTGTATGTTTGTCTCTTTCACTGTTTCTTTCTCTTCAAAAAAGGTGATGTACCTGGATAACACTTTGAAAAGAATAGTTCAAAAATCACATGCTGTATTACGTCTTACATGAATTAGAATTTCCTCAGAAAAACACATCCCACATGTCTTTTTCCATATGATGTAGGACTAACTTTGTCTTAAAGCATGTTTTGTGTATGCTGACAAGCCACCACTGTGTAAATGGTCAGGCATCACAATACTTTTTGGATCAGTGGGGATAAAGCAGCAGCAGATCTGCCTTTTAGTATTCGTCGCTGTGACTACGGTTCCACAAATTAACTTGGACTTATAAGCGTGTATGTGTCTGATGATTTCTTTTAGCCGTTCAGCAGTATCCGGAGAGCTGCGACTGCACCAAGACAGAAGTGGAATGTGTGGGGGTGGACTTGCGTGTCGTTCCTCTCCTCTCCTCTAACGTGACTTGGCTGTAAGTACTCTTCTCAGAGAGATTACCATTGATTCTTCTTTTGTGTGGCAGAAAATAATGCATTTTTTTGTCTTGTTTTTTGTCCTGCTTATTTTGGCTACACAGATTAGAGTTGGATGAGAACATTTATATCTTACATTGATATGTATGCCATTTGGCAGGTGCTCTAATCATGATGCAGTCTGTTATCTATTTGGGAATGATATTCAGTTCAGTTCAGTTCAATGTTATTTGTGTAGCGCTTTTAACAGTAGACACTGTCTATTGTTAAAAGTGCTATACTATTCCGTAAAACAGTTTACAGAAATGTGGATGTAGATGTAGATTTGTCAAAACACTCCCTGAGATGACATGAGGAAGAAACCTTGAGAGCTTCTTCTCAACTGTATACTATAAAGTTGAACATTACTAAGTATGTTAAAAGGTTGTTTATTGTGAGCATCTTTATGATTACAGCAACAGTCTTTAGGTAGAAGTTTACAGTATTATCCACTGAAGCAAGGATGAGACTTGTTGTCATAAATTGTTTTTAGGAAGTGCAAATCATTATGCTGAATACTGGATGAGATATTTTAGATGTTGTTTTAACATTTCTTATACAATCTATTGTGGGAGATAAATAATAGTAACACTGTGATGTTTTTTGCCATCCTGATGCTGCATCACTGCTCAGGTCCCTGAAGAGCAATGACCTGAGAGAGCTTCCTGATGATGTCTTCTCTAAATATACTGACCTGCAGCGACTGTGAGTGTCCACATGCATTCAATCAATAAATCAAAGTACTTGTGATCAAAAAAGTAGTGGTCACTGTAGTCAAAGATGAATGATTGTGTCATCTATGGAGAAGGTTTATTTACATTTACATTTACAGCATTTGGGAGACACCCTTATCCAGAGTGAATTATCGAGAAGTGCTTTGTAGGCTCTATTGAAAACATACACTCACATACACTCTTTACAACCGTGGTGAGCAGAAAAGCATCTAAGAACACACAATACATCAAACCTTGAGGTGGATGGAATACAATAGCTGGAGACCACATCAGGTTCCACTCCTGTTAGCCAAGAACAAGAATCTGAGGCACAGACTCACCAAAACTACACTGTTGAATACTGCAAGAAGACCAGATGACTCTGTCATTAACGCTGCATTTGACTAGAGGTTTTAACTTGTAATTCCTGACCTATGACCGGGAAAAACTAAAGAAAATACTCCCTAAGCTCAAAATTACTACTCAGGAATTTGGGATCATCTCCCAACTCTGAGTTCCTCCAAGTTTAGCAAGTGATGTCAAATCAGCATGGATGTGCACAAAGTAGCAATTCTTACCTTTACATGAGTTACACTTGTTATACTCAGAGGAAATAACACACTCAGTGATAACATAGGACAATACATGTTCATTTATGTCTATTCTTTACTGCAAATAGCAAGTTCAATAACACAACACGGGGCTCTCTCACTGACGTCATACATCACGCTATTCTAACCAAGCAAATACATTACAATCTTGTATATACAAGTATTTGCTTTAGATTAATCAACATGGTAACTTGTTAAATCTATAACACTGACTATACAGTTCACTGTTTTGAGGAGGTAAATATACACTCCTCATCATAGTTAGCTGGCTAGCTTGTTGCTAACAAAAGACGAACATGGAGGCATCCTTGTTTTTTCCCCCACTTTATAACTTGAATGCAGGAAAGTCGAAAATGACATCATTCCAAGTTCTGACTTCCCACTGGTATGTCTCTGTGTGTATTTTCTTCTAGGAGGCATTGATCCACTTTGATCCACCACTCAATGACCCAACCTTAGAACTTATGTCTAGACATCCAAAGAGGAAAGCATTAAGATAGTGAGAAGAAAATTGCCAAGAAGAAGCTAAAATGAAATAGACAAAAAGATTAGACAGAAAGACTGACAGTCAGTTCCGATATCCTCCATTCAAATGAATTTACACTATATCAGAAAGGACGATAATCAAGGATAGAATGTCAGTAGTGATGATATTGGTGAGGCAGGTATTATCTGTTACTTTTGCCCCTAGCGTTAGTATTACATGTTAATCATACAGTAAAAGTACAAAAGCAGCAGTTGACTGACTCTTGCATGGCTTGAAAAAGCCTAGATTTCCTTTCTATAACATGAATCCTAAATGCCTTCTACAATTAATGTTGACTTTTTTTCTTTTTTCTTTTTACATTAGGCTTATACAATAACTGCTGTCTGTAATTATATATATATTTTTCAGGATTGTGTGTGTGTGAGCATATGAATAGTTGTTATGGAGGCTGAGTCCTGTGGGTCCTTCCTTTCTTGACATCTTTCCATTTTAACATCCAGACATGTTCCAATTTTAGAAAATGAACAAAGAAAAGAAAAGAAAAAATCCAAACAGAATATATACAGTCCCTTCCAAAAGTATTGGAATGGCAAGGCCAAGGCTTTAGACTGGCCAAGTCAATCACCAGTACTTAACCTAACTGAGCATGCATTTCACCTCCTGAAGAGGAGACTGAAGGGAGAAACCCCCCAAAACAAACAAACAACAACTGAAAGAAGCTTTACCAGTCTTCTACTGCAGCATCACAAAAGAAGTATACAACAGTTTGGTGATGTCAGTAGGTTGCCGAATTTCTGCAGTTATTGCAAGCAAGGGATATGCAACCAAATATGTAGTGCTATTTACTTTAAGACTATCTTCCTATACTTTTGCTCACCTAAAAATTGGGTGGTCTGCCACCAAACGTGCCGTGTTCTAAATTGTTTAATACATCTAGATGTAAATATAGGAAATGAAAGCTGAAATTTGGCTCTATATTGTCTCATATTCATCTTATGATCTCAAACCCAAATGTCTTCAGTGTATAGCAAAAACAAAGAACTGGCCTTCCAATACTTCCAGAGAGGAATGTACACTATATGGCCAAAATTTATGTGGACACCTGACCACCACACCCCTATGTGGTTCATCTACAAACTGTTACCACAAAGTTGGAAACAGATAATTGTTTAGAATGTATTTGTATACTGTAGCATTATAGTTTCCCTTCACTGAAACTAAGAGACCCAAACCTGTTCCGGCATGACAGTGCCCCTGTGCACAAAGTAAGGTCCATGAACACATGGTTTGCCAAGGCTGGTGCGGACGAACTTGAGTGACCTGCAGAGAACACTGACCTCAATCCCACTGAGCACCTTTGGGATGAACTGGAATGGCCAAATCCCCACAGCCACGCTCCAAAATTTGGAGGTTATTATAACAGCAATGGGGGGACTAAATCTGGAATGGGATGTTCAAAAAGCATATATGGGTGTGATGGCCAGGTGTCTACAATCTTTTGGCCATAAAATGTATGTGAATTGTGAATATTAAAAAAAAATTCAACTGAAGAACCATAATAATCAACTATGAAATGTCTACAGCTGCAGCCATAAGCCAACGAGGCTGACAGCATGCGTTTCAATTACCTTTGGTCTTTTTGCTTTCCAACACGTGTATTTGGGTAAAAGCTATATAATATTTTTGGGTTTTTTGGGTTTTGAAGTTTCACACAGTATATATAGTCTCTAAATCACCAATAAGGCATTAGTTTCAAAGTCAAGGTCTTAGCAAGTTCCCAGCGCAGTCTCTTTAAACCTCTAGTGGATTAGAGAATTTATAGTGCACTGATGATGTGTAACCTCTGAATAATGCTCAGCATATGAAGAATGTGATCTGTCCTTTCGCAGTTGCAGAGTTTGATGTGATAAACATTTAACAGTTGAGGATAACTGGCTTACCTAAATATTACCCCAAAGCCCCATACTTTTCTTTCTATAAATCTTTTTCTTGGCATGGAAAGATAAAGTGCTATAATAGCCAGCTGAAGTGTCTCTGAAGCTTGATTTTTTTTTGAGTCATACTTAAATGTTCAGGTTTAGTTAGACATCATAAAAAATATTTACCTTTTTTTTTAAAACATGGATAAAATGAACTCTTGCTGCATTGTCTTGGAACATACTAAAAAAATCATTAATAGAGCTGTGACACTTTCAGATTTGAAAAAATATGAGGGCTGTATTTTGTGAAGTATATAATAATCACTTACATAACATAATATTATTCTTACATAATACATGATCCCTCCCATTTAACTGAACCATATAAACATTATATAGTTAAATAACTTACTATAGTAAGTTAATATCCCACTTTTGGCCCTGAAAATCTGAATAGTTTCAGGCCAGTATCCAGTTAGTTTTAACACATTTAGTTGGAGATGATTCTGTACACTACATGCCATCATGACAAATAAGTTTATATTCTTTGGATGATAAGTCACTTTTTGTTTTGTCTCATTTTCTTTACCTGTAATAGTTTCTTATCTGTCTATTACACTTTGTCGCAGAACTTTTGCACTTTTTAGTAAACTGTTACCTAATCTTTCTGTTTTGAGGCTTAAACCTTGGTTTGTGTGATCAACCTTTTTTTTTAAAAAAAAAATCCTGTACTGTTCTTATCTTTGGCTTTGTTTCTGACTAAATCTGATTTATTTTGTCAAGAGTTTTTTTTTTTTATCCCCATTATGGCTTTTCTTTACTGGGATTTACATTTCATTTTGAGAGACAACGGGAACAGACCCACATTTAGAATTTACTCTAGACCGTTTGTTAACATACTTGTCCATGAACTGACAGAAAGACACCTGGTAAAGAAACTGTCCTTTTATTTTTGGTTCCCTAAAATTAGACAGTTATGAAACCACTTTTTTTTTTATACCACAGTTACGAAACAGTTCACTTGATATGGCCGTACATACCCTCAAATTACTCTTATTAATTCATTCATCTTCATTAACCACTTTATCCTGGTCAGGTTCACAGTGAATCTGGAGTCTATCCCAGGAACACTGGGCACAGGGCATGGATACACCCACACGCTCATTCACATGAAGCTGTAGCCTATCCACCTACTGGCTTGGTTTGGGAGGTGGGAGCAAAACGGGGAACCCAGAAGAAACCAATGTGGATATGGAGAGAGCATGAGAAGCTCAATAACCCAAGCCCCATACCATGTTGCCCTCATGAAGCTAAACTAAACTGCATTATACATAGTCATTATTTCATTTCAATCCCATCTCACCAATAATATCATTCTCAAATTATTCATCCAAAATTAATCAATTAATCAATTAAGTATTTACTTTATATGGTTGTAACCCCTATCCCCTATTAATGGTTAAAGATAGGGGCCCTGAATTCAAATTATTTCCTTTAGATGTATGAACTTGGGTTTAAACTGACTTAAGTACCAGCAATAATTACCACACACACACTTGAATAAAAATAACTGATGTTTTCTTTTTCCAGGAAAATATCAACACTCCCCAGATGTTCTCTTTTAACGCACAGGCATATGATTATCCTGCTTCAGTTATCAGTACTTATTGTAAAGGAGGAAAAAAAAACCAAACAATAAAAAATCTCTAAAATCCCCAAAATTATTATAAATATACTGGAAACTAATTTGGATTTTTTTTTAAGTTGTGAGATTTATAAAGACAAAACACATAGCGTAATTAACTTCAGATTATAAACCAATAAATATTTCAGCATCTACAGAGCTTTTATACAACATTTCTATAAACATTTCTATAAACTTACTTGAAATTAATATCAAGTAAGTGACATTTCAGATGCAATAAGGCCAAATGTTCTGTTTATTTTTGCTCCGCTAGAGGAAATGGATCCTAGAGATCTATTCCCACACTCACTTTATAGCATGCCAGCTACCTTGATTTGTACGTTCGTATTAAAGGTGCTTCCGGTGAAATCGGTGTCTCTTCTTCCCTTTCATCTTCATCAGACGAGCTTTCATATTTTAAGTCAAGAGTTATATTCCTGAAATTTATCGTTTGCCATGTCCGCTGATGATGTCGCTGACTCTACTGTAGTAACTGTTTTGAACTAGGAAGTGGAATTTTACGTGGTGAACACAGACGAGCGGAGTGAGACACACAGTGAAACGTCCCAGTGTGATTATAAAGGCCCTCTTCGAATGCTGCCTGACCAGTCAAATTAGTGGACCAGAACTAACTGTTGTATAAATAAAATATAAAATTGTGGGCCCACACTCGAACACTCAAAACAAAGAATGAGGTGGGGGATATTAAACCAAAACCAACATTGCAGGCCTGATTAGTTTCTCGGGAACAGAGAGGCCCAAAACTTAACTGACCGCTTCACTCAACGGAGTAAGACAAAACAAAACAGCACCTTTTCCCATCAGCTTCTGATCTTTCAGTGAAGTCCCATGGAATGGAAGTCCCATCACAAGTGTCAGTGGCAATGTAGCTAGCGCATGTTGTCTATGTAGAGTGTCGTCCCTTGGAACCAGAGGAACTCTGAACCTCTTGGCGACTCAAGTTGCTATCTGGCTTAAAAGTAGAGAAAGTCTTTGTGGTGAGCAAGACGAACAGGGAAAAAAGTTGTGGTCTCATTCTCCAACTTCAACACAATACTCATGCAGAGTCAGCAGCTCGCTGTGGCTAAACTATTGCAGTAGATGCTAGCAGACATACAGGCTACTTAGCAGGGAAGGCTAAAGTAAAGTAAGTAAAGTAAAGTATACTAAGCAACCATTAAGTTAAAACTTTAACTTTTTAAGTTGAAATTGTATGCACGGCACTTTTTTGGGAATAAGCGATGATTATCAGTTAGAAAATCTGTGCTATAACTGTACTTAACCAAATTATGTTTACCATGAAGGAGGACTTTTTTCCAAGCTACCAACTTTTTAGTTGTTATGCACCCCCGGTCTCTTTTCCAATCCTCTCTTTATACCAGTCCGTCCCCGCTATACTGGCCCTGCTTGTATCTATACTGTATATAAAACTATTTATTTACAGAAACTTCACTGGTTTTGAAATTCACTAAATGAACTCTCATAAATAATTTAATTAATTATATTTTAGCCAGGGTTAAAATAAAGCTAAATAGATCAAAAGTTGGCAAGCATTCCCTATTATTACCCAAGTACTTACCATTAACAGAGGACATTAATTAAACTATTGATTTCATTACTGTATTAAAATGCCTTATTTTACTGCTGTTTATTATTAGCTGCCTTTCAGAAAATACTAATAAAATGTGACTTGAAAGCAGGCATTATTTTACTGTGAATTTTGTGTTCTTATGCTACTGCCTTCACATAGCAAGAAGTCATGAAGCTTACTTGGTATAATTCTCTCTTCTACAGGTTTCTGCAGAACAACAGCATTCATACAGTGTCCAGCCGTGCATTCAGAGGCTTATTCAGACTGAGAAAACTGTGAGTCCTTTTTATCCAGGGTCTTCTTTTAAGAACAACCTTGATGAATAAGAGAGCAATATTGATTTTGTTGTTTTGTGGCAAACGATCCATCACTGAAAACCCTGACAAGTTGACTGTACTCAATTGATTGTGTAAACTCATTCCCTCAACTGAATTGAGTAATGTGGTCTCCCAAAACTTGTATATTTAAGTTCACTTAACTTGATGCTCATGTAGACTGTACTTAAATTGTTAAGTTCACTTAACTTGGTATTAATATAGTGTACTTAAATAACTTGGGTCACCTAGCTTGGTGTTCATTTAGTGTATTTTATCGTTTACTGACCGTGAATCGAACCCAGGCCATGGCTGCGTGAGCGCTTAATGCTAGCCAGTAGTCAATTACATTTAGCAAAACTTTATTAACATGATTTACATGCCGTTTCTTTGTAAACACACATATTGCCTACTCAAGATGAACTCTTAGGACCGCCTTTTGCAATCATCTACCAATCAATGCACTAGTTCTCTTGTTGCCAGACGGAACTCTTTGCATGGCCAATCACATCAAAGAACGACCAGAGTGAGCTATTTTAATGAATCATGATTTTGAGTTCATAACACTTGAAATCTTAGGTTTATGTATTTTGTAGGTAAATAATTTTGTTTAAGTAAAGACAACATTAGGGTTTACAGTGAGATGTCTTGAGCTGGATAAGACAAGTTCCTATTCAAAAATGGCTTCAGACAAATCCCTTACGCTCAAATGAGCGTTTCACACCAGCACTGCTTATTCCGCTTCATACTTCATGCTCTCATCAGGTGCTTGGTCAATATGGA
The DNA here is from genome assembly GCA_037576675.1 of Pangasius sanitwongsei. Taxonomy (NCBI): domain Eukaryota; kingdom Metazoa; phylum Chordata; class Actinopteri; order Siluriformes; family Pangasiidae; genus Pangasius; species Pangasius sanitwongsei. Next base: position 9,341,614 of record CM075019.1, on the reverse strand, counting down.
TATTTTTATACAGGTAACTGAGGCAGGCAAAATCAACACATGCTAATCCACTCTCTCTACTGTATGCATCACTTCATCTATGTGTCAAGTCTCCCACTTTCAAGAGCTGAAATAAACAAAGCCATCTACCAGTTGGAATTCAGTGGAAACAGGGGAACTTGTTTTTGAAATGCCTACATGATGGATTGCATTGTATAGTTTTCAAGAGATGTAGGTCTCCATTTCAGTTTTCTCTGTATTTAGATTGAACTGAAGTCACAGAGCTTGAATTGTAGTACTTTGGCATGAATATGAGAGTGAAATGAGTAGCAAACCTGAACGAGTGGACTAAGTTAAAAAAAAAAAACACTTTAGCTTGACTCTGACTAGTTTATCTAGAGTGCTGTACTAGTAAAGCTATAGGCATACTGGCTAGCTTGTCATCAAGAAGAAAGCATAGATAACAAGCTAGCTAATATACCTCTATGGGTACATGTCCGCTGCATGCGTATTCATCACCTGAAATTTTACTTGAATTCATTTCCAATAGGGAGTAGCAAAAAAAAAGTGTGTGGGATAGAGAATGGCGAGAACTTCAGTCACAGGGCGGTGAGAAGAGTTGAGCTGGTTTAAACTTTTCAAATTACAAATGGCAGCTGCATAGTGGTGACTAATCAGACAAAAGAAATGTTTCCATTGTCCATATTCCATTGTTTATTGTACATATGTTCACATTGTACTGCCTATATATAGCTCTATCTGGACAACTTGGACAAAAAATGTAATAAACACCACAACCCACTTCTTTGTGTGATGCATGGTTCAGCTAATGTTGAATGTTTCATCATACACCGCTTTGGCAAAGGGAACGGAGGGAGATATTCGTGCTAAGTGCAGTGGACATTTAGCCTTTGTGCTTGAAGATTAGCTTGTTATCTCAATGGGCCATATTCAGAGTTCCGTTACTAATGCATAGTGAGGAGCTAGTACCAAAATTGTTCACAGAGGTATTCAGACCTCAGATGTATCTACAGACTTAAGAACTGTGCGCATGGAGTGGAGTTTGCCGAAAACAGAGGCATGTCTCAGTTAAATGAGATTCTCAGCTTGGATTAAGGCAATTTTTAGTTTAATCTAACCACAGTATGTCATGCTGAAGATCCTGTTTTTCGCAAAAGACGCAGGACATTTGAATAGTCTAAATGAGCAGCCAAAAAAAAAAAAAAAAAAAAAATCAACTTACAGTAATGTGCGTAATGTTACATAATGGTACTCTGTGGATATATGGATAAAATATTGGCATAACTTTTGGACCTACCTTTAGTCATCAGCTCTGAATACAGCTTAGAGATTTTAAAACTTGTAATATGCCTCCTTCTATCCAACATTGTCTGCTAGCTTGTAAACTATCCTGATAGTCCCTCATATCTGTTAATGTTTACACGTTTGTTTCATGGTGAGTGGAACATGGTATACTTTGGTATACTGTGATATAGCGTTCTACCCACTGCCTTATCATGCCTTGAATTTTTATAAGCTAATTTGTTGTATACCTGCAAAACGCTCTCTTGTAGAGATGTTTTATTCCTGAATGCTGACGTTTTGGTGAAGGAGGTATTGAAATGAAAGGAGATGATCTTTGTCATTGCCATACACTGACTCATTGTCCTGACAGGTTCTTAAACTTTACAGACCCAGACCTGACCGACTGTGGCGTAATGATCAAAGCATGGTGTCAGTGGGTGGGAGAACAAAAAGAATATTATATGCTTAACTCTGACTGAATACAGAAGTCAAGACTCCGTAAATGAGGCTATAAATAAACCACACATGTAGAATTCTCTTCTTGAACAAAATGACCCAATTGACTGGCAAAAGAGGTTGTCCAATCTACAAGACACAATTCACTGATCTACTCAGGGAAAAACACAAGGAAGGTTTCTCCCAAGAAAATAAACAGGCCATCAGCCATGTATGAGAGCAGCGGAAGAATTTTTGAAATTCTCTTACTGAATTGAAATAAAATGAAAGGTAGAAATGAAAGGAAAGATCCTTCAGACTACATTTAGATCTATTTATTTATTTTCACTATATTATCATATTGTTTGAGTTTTATAGAAATCTATATAGAAATATATACACAGTATATACAACATTTAGTTTCCACTAACATTCCTATTTATTTAGTAATATCTATGCATTTTAGATATTATGCATAGTTCCTGACTAGCTGTATAGAGTATACAGTACACATACACCACACTCTGGTGCCTGTGGTTGTTCACAGCCAGCTCCTCTAATCTGCTTTCTAATGTGGTAAAAGCCCTTGCTCCTCTTCCAAGCGACCAATCGGCAGAGTCTTCTTCCCACTTCTGTTCCTATGGAGGGACCATTCCTGCCTTTATTAACATTCATTTCAGCATGAAGGTATGCTTGTGGAGGACAATAATAGGCACCATTAAATAATGTGAATACCCTGAGACAAAGAATGGCTCATACTGTTAATACTGCTTCCTCTTAAGGATGAGAATCACTCAGAGTTGATACTGTTAGTTAGGCTATTGAGGATGAAAATCACTTGAGGTGATACTTTTTTTTTTTAACTGAGGATAAGAATCACTCAACTTTCTGATAGTTTAGCTACCTGATACTGAGGTTGAGAATTACTCATTGTGCTAATTCTGTACTCTACTGAGGACAAGAATTGCTCAGACATATAGCCTGTCTGTTCAGGCCCTCTAGTGGTGTGGATGCCGGCGTCTACAGTCTGACCACTGTGCAAAATAGTTTTCATATAAAGAAAATAGCGATGATATCAACAAAAGCTGCATGCCATCTTTCAAAGTAATAAACGGTCTGTCCGCACACGAAATTTGAGCTTTCTCTGTGTCGTTGTTGTGGAGCACTCAGTAACTGAGGACTTGTTTAGAGCCTGTAGAATACTTTTACCATCAAAAAATTACCCTAACCATAACCCTGACAAGGCAACAATAAAATACTGCTGATGGTAGAAACAATGGTTGTATCCTAGTTTATTTAGTAAATTTAAACATTTTTAAACCATAATGTATTTTGGTATGTGTCATTGGTATGCAGTACCTACATTTATGGTACAGTAAAACTGAATTAGTAAAAAACAAAAAAAAAACCCAGAAAATTATCCTGTTTTGCCCTCTGAACAAATGGGTTAATGCTGTATTCTGTTGAGGGGGGAGGGTTACTCGAACTCACTACAAGGCACATGTGGTGCAATGATGCAACATTCACTCTGTAAAATCTGGCTTTCTGTAGGTGAAACAGACTTCCACTCTGCAGTAGGTAAACCACTGGCTTGTGGATTTTCCAATTCCTGGCTATAGGCTTGCTGCAAGACAGTGCATTTGCTGGCTGATTGCATTGGGCTGGTAGGCATACAATGTGAGATTTTGTGCCCCTCTGGTGGTGTCACACAGTTTTCATTTCAAAGACAATAATATGCTGACATGGAGCCTAATTTTTCTTATTCCTTTCACTTTCACATTTTTCCACATACCTCCCTGTCCTTGCTGGAAAGTATCTGTCATTTCCCTGTTTGCAACACCCAAGGGCATACCTTGACGGAGAAAACATGAACTGAACCAATGATTTTGATATTGTCATCAGTGATATTGTCATCAATACTGACACATGCTTTTGAAACATGGCAGATAGTCATTGAGCATTCAATCAGCACTGAAATGGTTTGAGGTGCAGTGCTCTCAATTTTCCTGGGATTGCTTCTGTCAACATCCCTGTCTATTGATATATAAAGTCTGTATGTGCGCCATTAATGTTGTAGTGATTTTCTGCCTGCTTTTATGATCAAAACAGCTCTTGCTCTTCCATCAAAAAGGCTTGCATGCCGCACAGGTCGAACTTCATTCCTATGAACTGCACAGTCTGCGCAGCTGTCAAATGACTTTTCCTGTAATTGACTTTCAATCCTAGAGGTTCCACAAGAGAGCTCAGAAGCACTGTCTGGCTCATAACTTGCTGTTGGGGCTGTCCACACAGCAGCCATTCATCCAGACAGGGGAGTATGCATAGGGGTTATACTGTAGGCAGGGCTGTAGGGACATGTTTTCCACTGGGGATGTTGGAATTTCATGCAGCATACATGTGAGTGTGCTTTGACACTATGAGCTATGACTTTGGTAATTTTGGTTTGATGGAGCTCTAGAAAAAAATCCGAATATGGTTGTGATTTGCTTAGGCAAATACCTGGTACTGTACCATTGCATGACTGCACATCAACCACAAATGCCTACATGCTGTAAGATGTGACAGGTTAATGTTGATGTGAAAAAAACTTAAATGAAATATAAAATAAACATACTACCTCCGACATACAAACTCAAAAACTACTCAAAATTCTCCATTTTAAAAACTTATAGTTTAAATAAAATTATTATTATTATTATTATTATTATTATTATTATTATTATAGCTATAGCAGTTGCTCTTAAATGAATCCTGAAAGTTGGGGTTGCTGCACCATCCTCAGCACCCCCACTTCCCGTATCTTTGGTTATAGGGCAACTCTAGCACATTTGTGAATGTGGAGGAATCGCCTCTGCGCCACAGCAATTGGAATGTGGAAATATGTTTACCACTCATGTTTGTTCACCACTTGCATCAAATCTGGTGTGCATAGAATACAGAAAGGTATTCATCACTCCACTGGTGGCAAGCCTAGGGTTTCTGCATATGTCAGAAGCTTACCAGTTAGAAAAGTAATTCCCCTTTCAGTGTTCTATATAAAGCTTTTCACTGGAATGTGACAGGGTTACCTCAGAGGCTTCTATCTTTAAACGTGCACTGTACAGAAAAGTTACTCTGCTAGCTCAGCGGTGTATTTTAAGCATGCCCACAATAGCTTTAATAGTTGCTTGTCAGAGGCTTATTTAAACATGCCTTTCAGAAGATTATTCGAGAACTTAGGAAAGTGCTCGCCATAGATGTTCAGGTCCCAAACAATTTGGGCATTGTTAAATCACCATCCCTCCCTGAAATCTGTGTCTTGTTCAGCAATACAGTCAATCTCTGTAAGTAATAAGTAAAATATTAGAATTTTTGTCACCTATGAGGTGCATCAGTGCACTCTACATGATGGTGCAGATTTGAACAATAACAGTAACAATATCAAAATATTCTCAGCACCTTTGAATCCATTTCATCAATTCAACAAAAGAAGAAAGGGAAAGAGGAGAGAAAATAACATTGCATATAATGAACTGAGAAAACGTGTAATACAGTGTGACAAGCTTGTGTATAAATGTGTTTAGGGATCAAATATTTCAATATGTTTTTCACACCTTTGAATAATGGTTTCTTTTTTTCACAATTCGTCTCTGCACCCTAAATTCCCTTTTTATAATTCATCTTTTAATTCTGTACTCTGACCTAAACATCAAGTTATAATTATTAAGTCAGTATCAGAGTTGGTCTCAGTTGATTACAAGCATTATGGGATACTGTGTCGGTAGTCTAAATTGCCCTAACCCAGTCCTCCAAACTATACAAACATTTTGCTAATCTTTATCTATTGAGAGCAAAATGAAATTAGCTCTTTACTCAATTGAATTATTCCTGTGTGTGTGTGTGTGTGTGTGTGCGCGCGCTGGTGTCACCATATTCATCAGCTAGTAGTAAATGCACTGAAGTGACATGGACAATTTATTTATCTACATATTTACTTTTAATAAATTAAAGTAGGTAAATATTCAGTGGGGTCCAAATGTCTGAGACAACTACTGAAAGTTCTAATTTAATGCAACAATTTTTATTACAAATTATATTATTGACAGCAACTTGAGTGAAAAATAGAGACTTTGAAATATATACATGCATTTCAGAGATTCTTGGTATTTGCTATGTCTTCTTTTTGCTTTAGTGACCGTGTGCACTCGAGCTGGCATGGAAACCACAACCTTATGATCCATTTTAGATCAAATCCACATGCTTGAGTGAATACATGCTTCAGTAAAAGAGATAAAGCAGGAGGAAAATCTTACCTTTTGTACAAAGCAGTTAACATGCTCAATATCACAAATTTGCTTACATTTAAATAGGGACCTAGAAATAGTGCAGAATCTTGAATATGAAATATTCAAGATATTGAACATTTACTTTCTTTGTTTTAAGTATTTCTACATTCTAAAACCTTCTGTTTATTTCCAATTTTAAATGAAAAAAAAATTTCAATGTGGTCTCAGACTTTTGGACCCCACTGTATTTACATTAAGTGAAGTCAACCATTTAGGATAGCAGACTAAAGATAATCAAATTAATCAAGTGATTTATTTATTTTTTTTTTTAGAAAAAAGTGTTTAAAATTTTGCACCGGTGGCTTACGTAAAAAAGACAACTAAGCTTTGATTATTGAGAAACTTGTGCCAGTGTGGTACTACCACTAAAACTCACTTTGTGTTATCTTTTCTTGACGGTTCCTTGTGTGGCCTTTTTTTCTCTACAGCTTCCTAAGTCAGAACAACATCACGTCCTTGGGGCCTGATGTATTCAGAGATCTCCATAAATTACAGTGGCTGTGAGTACAGCACACACTTCACTGGCATGACAGCTCATACACCCTTCACACAGATATTACACAACAGTGGGTAGATCAATAGCTTCATTTGCACTCAAACAAACAAACAGAATTAAAAGAATATTATATACATCACATTAAATTGATCTGTTTTGATCTGAATGCTAAGTGAAACTTACACCATGACACTGTTGAATTGATTTCTGAACTGAAATGCATTAAACACAACCTCTGCAGCAAACTATTTTTTTTAAATAACATTTTTGTGCAAATGCTAATGAAGAGTTACTTTATATTTAATTAATTAAAAAACAGAAAAAAAGTAATTGTGGCATATGTCAAAATTCGGTCTGTAGTCAGTACTTAGTAAAACCGCCTTCGGCAGATGTCACAGCTTTTGTAGGCAGACATTCTTTTCTTGTGTAGGAGTCTTTCTATTCTTGTTTTAGGACTTTTCACCTACCCAAAGCATAATAAATCCACCCCTATGCTTAACAGTGAGCAAGGTTTTCTTTTCATTAAATGCTACTTCTTTTTGCTCCAAACATACCTTTGGTGATTGTGGCCAAAAGAGTTCTGGTTTTACTTCATCAGTCTGCAGCACTTGTTTCCAAAATGGCTTATCTAGATGTTGTTTTGCACACTTGACCTGCTTCGGGTTTTGAGATATTTTTGGGCTGTCTTGCATGCACAGTATGTTTTCAATGATATTCACATCAGGGGGCTGTAGGGGACATTCCAAAAACTTTAGCTTATGCCTTTCTTGAAGTAGTTCATGGTGGATTTTGAGGTATGTTTTTGATCATTGTCCTGTTGTAGAAGCCAGACTCTTTTTAAGCTTCAGTTTCTTTACTAACTGTGTTGCATTTGCTTCCAGAATTTGCTCATATTTCCTAGAATCCATTCTTCCATGTCCTTGTGCTGCAGTGTAGTATGGTGCACCACCACTCCAGCGTCAGTTAAACCTTCCTAGGTCATATGTGCTCTTGCTTTACCTTTCTGGTCAGCTTATGGGCATTTCTCTCTCTGAGAGTTTTCCAGATCTTGCCTTGACTTTCGCAATTGCCTTAAACTGCCATTTCTAAATGACATTTTACACAGTGAAAACTGCAAGCTGGAAGAGCTTTGATATCTTTTAATAGCCTTCCTCTGTTTTGTAGGCATGAATTAGATCCATTTTCAGATCCTCATTCAGCTGCTTAAAGGAGCCCATAGTTGTAGAGTGTTAGCACAAGTTTTGAAGAGTCAGAGTCTTTATTATGCTTTTAACCTGCTGAACAAGTCCTAATGAGTAAATTCTGAGAATTTACAACTGGAAGAGTGTACAAACTTTTGCATATGCCACAATTTTCTTTCCTATTTATATTTTATCAAATATAAAGTAATTATGCATTACTTCTTTTCGCTTCAAAAACCAAAAAAATATGTAATTTTGGCCAGGGGTGGCCAAACTTTTGCATACAACTGTATAAATAATGGTTTATATTAATACACTGAACATAATCTAAGGCTAATGAAAAATAATGGATTAAGAAAATATGTTATTATTTAACAAATAAAAATATGTAACTGTTGATTTAGTGAGATGCTCTGTTAGGAAATGTTATAAAATTTACATTTTTTAAAATTGAAAACGTAAAATGGATGTCTCGGAGTGTCAGCACTAAGTTTTCTGCGACTGGAAAGCCTAATTAACGTGACAAGGTACTTTTTTGTCTGATGAATGTCAAGAGAGAGAAAAGGAGAGGCTGGGGTGGGAATGACTGCTTATGGTTGCTCTAATGTAAGTGATAACAGGAACTAACTTTCCTCACGGCTGTTCCAAATCATTAAATGTAACTAATATGTAACTAAATGTAATGTCATTAATAAATTAAAACATTTAAATAGTTGGCAAAATGCTGAGATTTATGAGGAATAAAATACTTAGTGATGTGCTGGTATGGGGAAAATAATTCACTTCAGGTGGTACCAGCCCCCCAATTTCACACCAGCCTATATCACACCACCCTGGCATGGATTATTTTTCTATGACAGCACACCCCATGCTTTATTCCTTACATATTATTAGTATTAATAATAGTCCTACAGCTTGACTGTAGATAATCAACCATACTGGGTCAAGTCACAAATACTGTACATTGAAGTTTACACACCATACTATACAAGAAACATTTTTGATAAGCTACAGTCTTACAGAAGGGTTCTTCAAGGGTTCTTTAAGGTTTCATAGCTTCTACAAAGGGTCCCTCCTTATAAGGAAACACTATGTTGTAGGTTTCTACATAGCTCCTTTAAGGGTTCCCCACTGGGACAACCAAAGAACCTGCAACGGTTCTAAATTTACTACGTGTGTATTTACAGAAAAAGAGGCAATGTTGCAGACTCATGTCATGAACTTTTCTTCTCAGAGTCCTGGATCACAACCCCCTGTGGAGCATCTCTCATGATATTTTCATTGGTCTCAAGTCCTTGATATTTCTGTAAGTAATCATCATCTGATCAATATACGTCTGCTATTACTCAGCTGTAATGCTGCATTGATTTGTGTTAGCCGTGTAAAAGGTCTTTTTCAGAATCTCTTTCATGATTCTGTTTGAATGTGTCTGCGCTGAATGGTTGCAGGAGACCAGGAAACAAACAGCGAGCAGCTTTAATCACTTCCTAATTCTCATTATCATTACAATTATTTGTAAAGTGTTAGATGTGACACTTTGCTGTAGGCCTATTTATTCTGTTGTTGGGTTTTTTCAAAAAAAATTTTTTTTAAAACAAATTTTCAAGCTTTTTTCTTTTTCAGTTCACCCCAACTGATGTTAAGTCCAACATACACTGATAGATTTTATTTCACATTAATGAATGCTAAATATTCTCCTTGACAGAAAGTGAAGGCACTGCATTAATGCACCTTTTTAAGTGGGGAAATCAGCAGAGATGAGAGCACCAGCTGAAACATTACTGCAGTGAAATGAGGGACGGTGCAAGGCTGTCAATCATTCCAGATTCATATCTTGACTCACTCATCTACCCTTTTATTATGAAAATAAGAAGACTGCTCTTTTTGCATGTTATAAAGTGATAACTTGTTCTGGCGTACTCTGATGTTAAAATGCGCAGCTTCTATGCAAAATACATAAAAGTTGTCAGGTCCAATATAGTCATTTAAACCTTTATTTTTTGGTATTTTTCATCTCACCCATCATCCACACCAACTGCAATTCTTTTGTGCAATTCCCCTATCTTTTCAATACTTCTGTGTTAGAAAAACATTTTGTTGCCAGTAGAACATCACAAAGTTTGCTCAACACTGAGCATTATTGATCTATACACATTGAACTTAGGTACATAATTGGTTCTGACAGTGTAACATCAGGGAAATTGATATTCCACTGGCCACATGGGCACTTTTGCACTTCTATTTTTATTTCTATTCAGAGATTACTACTATTACTACAGTAAACCTGTAAGAATAACAGTTAACTACTTCTCGCATCCCTCACAAATGTGCATTTATATTTTATTTTCTCTTTCTTTAAACATATCGACTGTCGTCTCTACCTGCACTCTCCCTGCTGCCGTCTTATCGTCTCTTTATATTTTTATTTATCTTCAATAAATGGACTAGCTGCAATCTCATGGCACACACTCCATGGATATGTCTCTGTTATTTAATTCCTTCTCTCTTATCACTGATTTGTTTTACTTCCAGTGCTGGTGTTGCTTGAAAATGCTCTTTGTTTTTTTCAGCAATAAGCCCCTGGTGTTCAGGCGTTCTGACAAAAATGCTTTTTGTTTACTGCTTGTTTAATAGAAAACAGGAGGGACAGCATGAATGCTTGCAACAATATTCAGCAGAAGCTGGATGTTAGACCTGGGATCAGCGTGTAGTTGCTCAATGCCTGTTTTTGAAAGATGTAATCATTTCTGCATTTCTAGAATTATCAGCTTATTAGAAGAGTTTCTTTGTTTAGCGCTCTTGGTGTGATGTGTGTAGGTACAGTGCCTTGCAAAAGTATTCATACCCACTGAACTTTTCCACATTTTGTCACGTTACAACCGCAAACAAAAATGTATTTTATTGGGATTTTATGTGATAGACCAACACAAAGTGGCACATAATTGTGAAGAGGAAGGAAAATGATAAATGGTGTCCAAAATTTTTTTTACAAATAAATATCTGAAAAGTGTGACGTGCATTTGTATTC
>CM075019.1:9273218-9314193 GCA_037576675.1 Pangasius sanitwongsei | reverse complement strand
CATTGTGGTGGTGTATAGAGCCAAAAATGTTAGAATTGTGTCGATGTCCCAATATTTATGGACCTGACTGTATATTCATTTTATTTATCGGAAAATGACTATTAGCTCATAAAATCTGTACTTTATTACAGGAAACAGACATAATAATTTTTTTTAGTAATTATATGTATGTGTACATATGTTTGCTGCAGAGATTTAAAAGGCTCTGAAACTGTAGGTAGAAGTTTGACTTGACTAACTAGCTGTAATTCTGTCTTTCCTTCTTTATCAGTTGCGATAGAAGCTGAAACATAACATTTGTAGTAATTAGCCTACATCTATAAAATAAGCAGCAGTCACTTGCATTACATCACCATCCACTGACTGAATAAATGTGTTTAAATGCATTCCTATAGAAATGTTAATCTTCCCTAATGATAATCTTCTGGTGATTATGTTAAAGGTTCTCACGTTGATGGATTTTGCATCCATGCATTTGCACGAGACGTACACTACATGACCGAAAGTTGGTAGACACGTGACCATCACACCCATATGTGGGCCTTCCCCCAAACTGTTGCCACGAAGGTGGAGGCACAGAATTGTCTAGAATGTCTTTGTATGCTGTAGCATTACAAATTCTCTTCACTGGGACTAAGCGGCTCAAACATGTTCCAGCATGACAGTGCCCCGTGCACAATAGGAGATCCAATGAAGACATGGATTGCCAAGGCTGGAGTGGAAGATCTTGAGTGGTCTCCACAGAGCCCTGACTGACATCCCTGCCTGACCTCACTAATGCACCTGTGGATGAATGGACACAGATCCCAACAGCCACGCTCCAAAATCTAGTGGAAAGCCTTCCCAGAAGAGTGGAGGTCATTATAACAGCAAAGGGGCTTTAAATCTGGATTAGGATGATCACATAAAAGCACATGTGGGTTGGATGGTCAGGTGTCCACAAACATTTGGCCATATAGTGTGGGTTTTACAAATTAAACAGTTAATTGTTTCAACCATTTGGGTACCAAAATGCTCTTTTTGCATTCTTGCCTTGGTTTGGCTTGATAAAATTCTCCTGCTTGCATCCTTTCGGTTTGCTTGCGTGTTATGAATACGTGCACTCTCCATCAGCATCCATCAGCATCCCCACAGGTGAAGCGACAGACCGACTATGCATGACGTGATGCTTATCCAATCAGCGAGCAGCCCTGTGAAACTCTCGTGTCTAATTGGTTGCCAAGGGCGGGGCCGCGCTCTCCTCACCCGCTGTCTCTTTCTGACAGTCGATGATAAAACGCTTGAGGCAAGAAGACGCGAGACAGAAGAAGAGGAAGAAAAGCATAATTCACCGGTTCTGTTGAAGGAGGAAATGGCAATTTAACGAGACTTAAACAAGGATATAAGGTACTGAAACATTTTGAACGACGCTTTAATTGTCCAAAATGGCATTTGTTATGTCTTGGTGCTTTTTTTTTTCGCAGTCAGACGTTTGTGAGGAAAAGCGCTAAAGGCTCGGCTACATGCTGGCTAGCAGGATGGCATCAGTGTGACCGCAAGAAACAGAATTATTATTATTATTATTTCTGTTATTATTGTATAGCGTCAGTAGACGAGTATGTGCTGTAAAATTAGCGGTGTCTATCGATAAGCTACATGAATGCTGTGTAAATCTGGCTGAGGAAATGGTGTCGAAGTGATGCTGTGATGCTGATGTCAACAAAGCAGCTGCTGTTCACGCGCACCAGCTTTTTAAAATGGCGCGTTCACTCAGCTCACACTAACACTTGCATGGATATGAAATTCTGTTTTTCTGCTGGAAAAACATCATTTTTCTACCCTTGTTGACCAGGGTAAAGACCAGACTTTAAATCATATAGTAGAATCACAAAAAAAATTATTAATTAATATATTTATATGATTGTACATTGTTTAGTTTAATGGTCCTAGCTGCAGTGCAGTAATGAAAATTGCCTATGATCATGATCTTATATATACATTCTATAGAGTAGACTAGTAGAAATTACTCATATACAATATAAATATACAGTCTGTGTCATTAATGAAGTGATTTTCTCAGTCAGGCTGTATTACAGCTACCGTCTGCCCGTACACAAGCCGACCGAGCTGCTCGAACTGGCAGAGAAGTCCGCTGGTAAGTGCAGGTAGAAACAGTTTCTGAATAACAGTAAGGTGGTTAGGAAATCTCATTCGATTATTGATCAATTTAGACACGTAAAGGGAAAATAACTTACCAGCTGGAGAAGGCAGTCCTGCAGTTTGACCAGTTTGGTTTGTGTTTCAGCAGCTTATAGCTATTCAGATCAAGCTGGGTTTTTCAGTAGGGTATTGGTCCCTCCCTGTTTTAGTGAAACTTGGTTGTTTGGATCATTTGAATGTTGCTTGTCCCATATTTCGCTGAAAGTCATCCATCATAGTGCTCCATATCTCGCAGTTCTTGTTGTTGGTGACCTAGTTACCCTTTTAAAAAAAAGCATTTTTTACAATTTTTCACAAGACAAATTGAGTCATCATTGTCCCAATATGTAGTGAGCAAGGTCCGTACCAGTGGCTGAACTCGTGTACTATACGTGTATACTGATTCGTGACCTAGGGAGCTGATTGAGATGCACCGCTTGTCTTTATGGACTTTGTTTTGTGCACAGGGGCATTGTCATGCTGGAACAAGTTTGGGCTTCTTAGATTCAGTGAAGGAAAATTGTAATGCTCCAGCAGACAAAGACATTCTAGACAATTGTGTGCTTCCAACTTTGTGGCAACAGGTTGGGGGAAAAAACCACATGTGGGTGTGACGGTCAGGTGTAATTTTGAAGTTAAGGCATAATTTTGGCCATATAGTGTAGGCCTCCCTCACTTCTTCCTTGTGTATATATATGTGTGTGTGTGTGTGTGTGTGTATAAAGTCAAGTATTTGGACAATTTTCAGAATTTTGCCTCTGAACACCACCACAATGGATTTGAAATGAAGTAATTAAGATGTGATTGAAGTGGAGACTTTCAGCTGTAATTCAAGGCGTTTAAAAAATATTGCATTAACCATTTAGGGATTACAGCCATATTTTACAGAGTCTAAAACCTTCCACTTGATGAAGTCCTTTGTTGTGTTGGTAGTGTGTTTTGAGTCATTGTCATCTGCATGATGAAGTTCCTCCCAATTAGATTGGATGCATTTCTCTGTAAATTGGCAGACAGAATGTTTCTGTAGACTTCTGAATTCATTCTGCTGCTACCATCATGAGTTACATCATCAATAAAGATCAGCGAGCCTGTTCCAGATGCAGCCATGCAAGCCCAAGCCATGACACTACCTCCACTGTACTTGACCGATGAGCTCAAATGTTTTGGATCATGAGCAGATCCGTTATTTCTCCACACTTTGGCCTTTCCATCACTTTGGTAGAGGTTAATCTTGGTTCCAGAACTTTTGTGGCTCATCTCTGGTTTTTTTTTGCAAATTCCAATTTGGCCTTCAGAATCTTACTGCTGATGAGTGGTTTGCATCTAGTGGCATGGCCGCTATATTTCTGCACTCAAAGTCTTCTTCAGATGGAGGATTGTGATACCTTCACCCCTGCCCTGTGGAGGCTGATGCTATCACTGTTGTTTTTGGGGGTTTTTCACAGCTCTTACAATGTTTCTCTTATCAAATGCTGTTGTTTTGCTTGGCCAACTTGTTCACTGTCTGTTTGGTTTTTTTTCCCCAGGACATTCCAAATTGTTGTATTGGCAATGCACGATAAATGGCTCTGACTGATTTTCTACAAGAAACAGTCAACATATACTGGGCAACATGTGACTGTCAGTCACGTGTTCCAGTATTTTTGATCACTTGAAAAATATGTGGGTTCAAACAAAAGGTGCCATGTTCTAGGTTGTTTAACACATCTAAATAAATGAAAGCTGCTTTGGGTCTATTGCCTCATATTCACCTTTTGATCTCAAACCAAAATGTCTACAGTGTATTGCAAAAACTAAAGAATTGGCTTTACTGTTCCAATACTTTTTGAGGGGACTATGTATTACTATCCCTTCCTCTCTCTGTGTCTCTGTAGGGATCACTGTCTCCAAGTGCTAAAAGAATACACCTCAATTATTAACCAAGCACCAGGAGCCATGCTCTATACTTATTACAGCCCTTCTTGCCTTGTTTCTTTTTCTTTTTCCTTCTTTTTCTTTTTCCTGCCCTTCCTTGCTTTCTTTCTCTCCATCTTTTGTTGACTTGGTACGTGTCTGGCGGTAGTCTGTTCGAATAGCAGCTAACAAAACATTTCAACCCATATGCTGACTGTGAGTGGGCACGCTGTCTAATTAACCATTGCCATTCCACTACAGGCCTAATCATGTGACGCTCCTAAAGTCCTTACAGAAATACTTTTGTTTTTATTTTCTTCAATTATATTTCACCTATAGTTTGACGTGCATATTTGCTTTTCACACAGTTTGATTGCTTGAAATAGTTTTTCTGCACAGCCTGGTGGGGTAGCATGCAGTGTTGCTGCCTCACAGTTCCAGGGATGCTCGTCTGATCCTGAACTCAGGTTACTGTTTATCACTGAGTTTCACATGTACTCCTCATGTCCATGTGGCTTTTCTCTTGTTTCCCTCCACCTCCCAAAAGCATGCTGCTAAGCTAAATTGCCCCTAGGTGTGAATGAGTATGTGTGTGTGCGTGTGTGTGTGTGTGTGTGTGTGTGTGTGTGTGGTGCCCTGTGATAGTCTGGCATACGAACCAGGGTGTATTCTTGCCTCATGCCCAATATTTCCAGGATAGGCTCTGGATCCACTGCGACCCTGATTAGGATAAAGCAGTTAAAATGAATGAAAGAATAATTGAAAAATACACTATACAGCCAAAAGTTTGTGGACACCTGACCATCACACTCATATGTGGGCCTTCCCAGAAGAGTGGCAGTTATTACAACAGTGAATGGGAACTAAATGTGGAATGGGATGTTCATAATGCACGTATGTGTCTGATGGTCAGGTGTCCTCAAAAAATATAGTGTAGTGTAGTTGACCAGCAGGAGAAGTGCAGAATTGTTCTAGCTGTAGGCCACTAGATGGCAGAATAATACTTCCTACTTCTGCTTAAATCACAGGTTCCCAATCTTCTCCTGAAGTACGCCCTGTCCTGCACATTTTAATGTTTTCCTCATTTTAATGTTTGCTCCCTCAGCTGATTCAGCTAAATAATCAGCAGATTTACTAATTAACAGCCCTTCCTGAAGTTGGAGTGTGTTAGAGCAGGGAAAACACTGAAATGTGCAGGTCAGGTAGTACTCCAGGACCAGGGTTGGGAACCTGTGGCTGAAAGCAATCAATAGGTTGAAAAAGTGTTGTGATGATTTACCTTTACCTCATTTGGTTGACATTCTTATCCGTATATATAAGTTACTTGCAGTTGAAACAGGGTACAGCTGAGCAGTTGAAGGTAAAGGGCCTTGCTCAGGGGCCCAACAGTGGTAGCTTAGTAGTATGTGGTTTGAAATCACGATCACCAATCAGTATCCTAAAGCCTTAACCACTGAGCTACCACTGCCCACTGATGATGAGATATACTTAGAAATGGCTTAGACATAGGAGAGGTTTTTATAAAAATTCAGCCTCAGTTCCTGGTTGTAGGAGTGTTTCTACTGACACACACACAGCAATTGCATTAACAGCTCATGTAGGCTAATGGCCTTGGGATGGCTGTATCCACCAGCACTGAGATCACATAGCTGTCTGGAAATAGATGGGCAGCCTACATACAAAAGAATGAAAAAAAAAAGAGACTCACTGAAGATCAGACTGGTTTAGTAGATTGTAATGTATAAACAAGGTGTAAGTAAAAGCGGACTGTAAAAAGCGGTCCATAAAACCACACTCACCATTATCCAGACGCTAAGTTCTAAAATACAAAAACCGAGAAATGTCCTGGAACGGTCTTCACTACTAACTCTTTCGGCATGTGTGATTTTGACAGTGTAAATGCTAATGGCCTGCTTTGGAATGTGTGTGTGTGTGCGCTAGTGCTGAAACCATGTTTAGGTGCACAGCAATCAATTACACTGTGTGGGTGGATCACAGGATGTGTGTAGTTTTTGTTCATGTTATGTAAACTGAGCATAGACGCAGTGTGTATTGTTTATGTTTGTGTGTGTTTGGGTAAGCGAGTGGGGGAGAAAGGGAGGAGTGGGAACAGAGACCACTTCCATAGTTGTTTACTGGTTAACGCTAATGAGTGGGTGTGCCCATGTCTCGTCTGTGTGTGTGTGTGTGCGTGTGGTCCTAATACACTGGAAGCTGGTTGTACGATCAGGTAACACTCGGTGTTTCTTTTGTGATTGTCATTTTGTGTGTGTGTGTGTTTTGTGCTATAGTATGTTGGGTTTGGACAAATCAGTAATCCAGGAGTCTGGGACAAGAAGATTATTGCTGCGTCTCAATTCGGCTACTTATACTATGCACTAAAAGTATTACAAGTAAATACTTTTGAGTGTGTAGCAAAAGAGTAAGCAGGTGCTGGGACAAACTAACACATCAGTAACGGAAGAGAGCATTGTTGCCTAGATACGCACACTGTCACCATAAACAAACTGCTCGTTGCATTTCAGCTTTTCTCCTTTCATCGTTCCTTATGTAATTTATGCTATATAATTTCATTTACCATTCCCTTGATTCATGTTTCCGAATGAATTCAGCGAAGTAAACCATCACAAAACTCCTCCTCCCTCACGCAAGGAGTTGTGGGCAATATTAGCTGAAAATGTGTCCACAGATCCACACTTCTACCGGAAATAGTACACCGTCTGAGTACCTTTGGGTTACTCATTTCAACATACTATGATTTGGAACACGCTAATTCTAATCTCGGATACTATTAAAGACAGATAGTAGGCGAATTGGGACGTAGCATATGTGTCGGGACTATTTTATTCATAGTTGCCTGGTGGACAAGCAGGCTGAACAGGCTTGCGGTCACCACCACTTTTTCTTCTCTCATTCAAAAACTGAGCAACTGAGAAAAATAAAGTGCTGCATGAAGCTGTCTAGTCACTATCCTGCTAGCACAATGCTCCTCATTGTTAAACATCCTGAGAAAAAAATAAAGAACTCAACCAAACTTGAATAACACCACATCTCATAGTCGGATGTTGGCCAAAGACTGTTGATGTACAACCTCAGACATTTTTTAGAAAAGGATAATGACTACGGCTGTATTACCCCTACACGTGAATTTATGTACACTCTTGTGCCTGTACAAACATACTTAACTAGCTAACTGCTTACTGTGCTTTATTACATTATATTAGCTCCTTCTTAGCCTAGTGAATTTGTTTCCAGGCAACCAAAACATGGGATTGGGCATCCCAGTAGAACTTTAACATGCCCGGTGGGCTAGCTAATGAATTTATGTTTTGTCCACCCCTGTGTGTACAAGTTTGTCTCTCTAGTGAACGGTGTCATCCCTCTTCTCAGTAAAGGCCAGTGTACCAGTTCTGATGGAGTTCAAGGAAAAAGGAAACCCAATTCCATTCAAAAGTTTCACAATTATTAGGTAAACTTTCAAGCATTCAGAAAAGGAAACTGTTAATCATTTGCATTTCCGTCATTGCCTTTATCAAGTTTTCAACTTAAGATCATATTTGGCTCAGAATCAGAATTATGTAGGTGTATACAAGGAGAAAGATGTCTTGTGCCAGGAGAAATTTCCAGGTTCCCAGCATGCTCTAGGGCATGGAGTCATGCTAATGAATCAGGATCTCTTGGTTAGATCAGGTCTTACTGTTAGATGGCAGGTACAGGCAAATGTGGTATTTTGTCCTCTTGAGGGCGTGGTCAGCTTCTCTCTCGCTCTCCTTTTCCTCTGCTCTCTTTATCTTTCATATCGTCTCTCTTTCCCTCCCTCTCTTTGTAGCCAAATTCCAGGACCCAAGAGACATGGTGAATAAGACTCCTCTTTCTGTGCTTTCCTAAAGAAAAATGACTTCACCAACTCAGTAATGTCTGCAGGTCAGAGAACAGGAGGTCATTTGTTAGCTTACTGTCCTTAAAGCAGGCTAAAATACACACCTCATTTGAGACTAGCAGTTGTGGACGGGCTGCAGTGCATATACAACTTCTTCTTCATCATCTTTATAACATCTCTTTGTCAACTTTTTCACTGCAGCCAATTGTAGAAAACATTCAGTATGGTTTAAAAATATACATCCCAGCTACGATCTTCACAAATCTCAATTTGTGCAAAACTTATAAATGGCAAGCTCAGAAGGAAGCATTTGGGAGAAATACTCAGGGGACGTGGTGTCTTGACAACTGTTAGAGAAACAGCAGACACACATATGCCAATTTCTCATAATTGGCGTGTGTGTGTGTGTGTGTGTGTGATTGTGTTACTTCAAACCAGAATAAAACTACATGAGGACATTTGCTTGCTAATTGTTTTTATAAACACAGGAGTATGTTTATCAGGCACTCCAGAAAAAAAGATTGAAAATCACAGAAAAACCTGCTTCATTTTCACACCCCCAGTTACACACACCCTTCCCTCACACTCCCTTCTACACTTTACACCCATCCCTCCCTCTTTCTGTGCCTGTGAAAAGAGGCGGGCCTGGATTGAGTAACCCTACACCTGCCTCATTCAGCAGTGTTACTGTAACAGGCTAAACAGCCTCGACCAGCGACAGCACAGGCTCCACCACACATGCTTGTCTGACAAACATTTAGGCTTCACACTTTCACACGGCATATCCACCAGCGCACAGACATTGAGGAGGAAATGCTACTGACACAATAAAGAGAAGAAAGTAGACGACCACTAGCGTGGGGGATTACTGAAGACAAGAGATCAGAAAAGGAGAGGAAGTGAAGGAAGACTGAAGGAAAGTGGTGCCAGATTGCTGTATCCATGCTTTTGAGTGAGTGAACAGGGTTGCTCTCGGTCACACTGGTATCGGATATGCCTAAAGAGGATGCGGTGCCAAGCGACACGAACTCCTGGGACGCCCAGAGCCAGGACAGCATCGTCCTGGTCCAGATGGCCAGCCTCTCCATGGATATGTTCACACCTGGAGACTTCAAAGGGAAGTTCCGAAAGATCCAGCCCAAGAAAAGACCCACGATTATCCGAGAAGATACACCAGGTAGTGTGTATTGTGTACTATGTACTGCAGTGTATCCTGTTATTCTATCTTCCTACTGAACCTTAAAGCACTCCAGCTTTGAATGAAGTCTTGACAAGATCTTCATTTAACTCTGTTGCTGTTGATTCAACATTTTCATGTGTCCTGTGAATGTGTCGTGTCTGGGTGTTGTACATACAGCCATGTAGTATGCCTCTGTCTGAGGAAACTTTATTAAACATGCGAAACTCTGGTATGACACAACATGGTGATGTCACTGCAGAGTAATGACAGCCTTAGACATTACAACACAAGCTTCACAAGCTGTTATTAGACAGCCTATTTGGTAGACTGTTTATATAAAAACACTGTTACTGTTTTGCTAGTAATTTGAGTGAACAGAGCTGGTGCTGGATCAGTCCTGTAAGGACATTTTCTAGTAAAATGGGTATGATCAGGTCCTGATCATAAGTATATGTTAAGTATACACCTAGTTACATCAAAGAACAGCAGCATCCAAAAGCATGAGGCAACCCGAAAGAAATCTTTTAGCAGGTATGAAAGACTAACACATGTACTCAACTGAACAAGTAACAAGTTTATTGCAATTTTATTTACACATTTTTTTCTTGTTAACATTTTTGCATACCATTTAAAAACACACATACGTAAAATAATTCTGACATTAAAGGAAAAGGTGGAGGAGGAAAATAGAAAACCCAAAACCAGTGTAGCATTTGTTTGATCTAGTTAATGTGTGAAGGCACACATCAGTGCACTGTAAAAAGAACCGAAAACCCAGTTATTCAGAGTTTAATTGTAACAGAAATATAATTAAGCAGTGCAACTGTTGCATAAAAGCAAAACTGCACTCACAACTGTGTGGTTATACTGAATATCGGCCCGGCTGTGATTACAGCCATGCCGATAGTCAGTATAACCGATCTCTTGCTCATGCAATATTGCTTTTATACAACAGTTCTATAAATGAGAAATTAATATAGAATAAGTGACATTTCAGACACAATATGGCCAAATGCTCTGTTTATTTTTGACCCGCTAGCAGAAAGAGATCCCAGAGAAGCCACACTCACTTTATAGAACGATGGCTACTTGACTAGCTCATACTGATTTGAACATTTTTTGTTAAAGGTGCTTCTGGTAAAATTGGAGTCCCTTCTTTCTTTTCAACTTGAACTAGGAAGTGGACTTTTACAGACAAGCTCACGGTGATACACGCAGTGAAACATCTCAGTGTAGTTATATTAAATATAAGCACTTTGGGAATGCTGCTCGACCAATCTAACTGTAACTAAAGTCAGCTGCTGCAGCAGTTAATAGGTGTTTAAAAAGTGTGACTACATAATGCAAAAACTATAACTGTTACTCGAACAATAAGCAAGCAAGAAACCAATGTTGTATGTAAGCTTTAGAAATTCTACAAAACCTCTTTATTCAAATGTGTTTTTTTTTTTAAAATGTTAATAGACGGTCCCAATGACTTTCATTCTTCTCTTAGTATAGGGAAACGTGTCGAATATCCATGTCTGTGGTAATCTCAGGTATGCTACATATGCACTAGCTGGAGGTGAGGTTGAAAAACTACTTTACATTAATGTTACAAAGAATATGTTTATGGACTAAAATAAATTAATTAGCATTATATTTAGGAATGCAGCATTCTTCACTTGCTGTCTGCAATTCAGGTGTATGTCTCTCTGCTGATGGCCTTTTCAGAGCTCTATTCAAGCAGGTGTGTGAATTGCCTGAGCTCAGGGATTCACACAGAAGCCTCAGTGTTAACTCACTGAAGAGCATCTTTGTCAAAGGGAATTCCTCTCGAGAGCTGTGTGTCCAGAGCAGGGTTTGGGGCTTTGTTGTCTGTTTTTAAGAGGCAAAATTTAATCTAGCTAAGTGAGTGTGCATTGATCTACTTGCACAGCTGATTTGTTTTTATTGAATGCCATTTCAACAACAAATGTTAAAAATCTGTCATCTTACATTACTCAGCTGGGTCCATCTAAAACTCCCAGCACTCCTTGACTTGTACTAGTGAGTACTTTACAGTAGAGTACTACAGTAAAGTACTTCACCGCATTCCCACTGTCAGATGTGAACAGCTGGCTCACTGTCAGAATGCCTGGAATTCTCTAAGACTTTTGTAAGGTGAGGATAATTGTTGAGATGCAAAGAAAAGCGTGTTTATGGCAAAAAGCTTCTTTGTGGCTAAGTGTTCCCGTTAGAGGATCCCTAATACCAGCGCAACTGCATAACCCCATGCAAAGGTTATGAATAGATTTAACATATCTTGCCATATTTTTGATCAAGTGATGTTTAGAGGTTTCAGGAATAACCTGAATAAATGTGACTGCAGCTGCTGTGGAAACAGATGTTGATTGCTGTGTGTGCTCTAAGAGGAGGCAGCTGGGATAGCTCCAAGCCAGCTAAGAGGACTCAGCATTAGCAGAGACCAATAAAGAAGCACAAAAACTGTCGAGTCATTCATTACGTTTAGCCAGTGCAAACACTGTCATCGAATACATGTTCATCACATTACTGTCTGCTTTTTCTATATGTAAATGGTTAACTGAAAAGTTACGTTTTATGGTTTCTTAAGGATTAAATATTAAGTAAGTGTTCTGTGTGGTCATGAGTGTAAGATTACTGTATATTTAGGTTTGCAAACCCTTTGGCATTGATGGCGATCACAGTAACAATCAGCAATGACCAGGTTAACGCATAAAATCTGCATAAAACTTTTCCCCCCGAAAAAATCCTGTGAAATTTTTATTACACTGCGGGTTGTTCAGTGTAAATTCCTAGGTTACGTCATCCATAAGTTATATTGTATTACACCACAGCACAGTTGCATGCTCACAAAAGGTATGTATTATTTTTGTATGACAGCACAGCTTGTACAGTAGTTCTGGCTGTAACATGAACGATAGGTTAGTATTAATGCACTCGTTCTTATACCTTATTGTTTCTATGATAACAGCTCATACACAGGGACTTATATGGCAGACACTTCAGCACAGGAAAGTCTTCAAGAGGAGTTTACGCTTTCCGGTTTTCCGAGAGAGAGAGAGAGAGAGAGAGAGAGAGCAAAAAAGCGAGGCTGATGACGGAATGACTGTTTATTGTGGTTATAACATAAGTGAACACAGGAACTACCTTGTCTCTCAGATGTTCCACAACATTAAATCTAACTGTAAACCGTTTTGTGCATCAATAAATTAGACATTGTAATCGTCAGCAAATAACTGGCATGCATTATTTTCCTTTAACAGTGCAGTCTGTTGTGTTATTCCTTACGTAATCAGCGTAATGTAAGTCTGAAGCCAGGAGGAGCTGGTTGAGTGCTTTGTGCAGCATAAAGGGTTAAGGAGTTAAGGAATCTTCAGGCCAGCTGTGATAACGTCTGCCCCTAGTGCCGGTTAAAGGCCATTATCAAGGCTAATTTACTTAAAATTGATGCTTTTATCTATTTCTGGCCTTCCTGGTCTAGGAGTGAGTGGAAGAGGGCACCAAATCATCTGTAAACAAGAACATTTTTTGAAGATAATGGGCAAGCTTGGTTTTGGTTATCTGCCAAGTGCTTGTCTCAGACTTGAAGTCTAACTGCTTTCACATGGAGGTCATTTGTACCAGAACTTGTAAGTCGGCTTGTCGTTCGTGCTCCACGGACAGATAGGATCACATTCCAGCTGAGCTCTGGACGAATACCAGTACTGATACTCATCAGCAAGCAGTGCAACATGCAATCTTATTTGTTCCAGCCACCAAGTGGGTCTGGAAACTCAGACCTGGAATATGCTGGTCTAATGATTATGGCAGAAAATCCAATCATTTTTGTGCTGTGTCATATAATACTGACAACAAGATAGCTTATAAACCTTAAGTATTCAATTTTTTTTTATACTGTTAAAGTGTAATCATACAGGATTTTTAATTTATAATGTTTGTAGGAATAATTGCAATGAAACGCTGATGCACAGATTTCACTCTGCGTATGTGCTATCTATCTGCCTTGCACTTTCCATGCTTCCTTTGATGCCTTGAGCACAAGCTATAGTTTACACATGCTACTGAGAGAGAAATCTAAACAGAACCCATAAGGCTGTACTCTGCCTGAGGAGCTTGAATACACACAGGATGT
This sequence comes from Pangasius sanitwongsei, assembly GCA_037576675.1. NCBI lineage: Eukaryota > Metazoa > Chordata > Actinopteri > Siluriformes > Pangasiidae > Pangasius > Pangasius sanitwongsei. The sequence continues at coordinate 9,300,927 of CM075019.1, read as the reverse complement.
GTTGACAGGCAAGGCGAATGCTGTGCATGCTGCAAATGTTCCTGAAGAGCTACTTGGTTTTGGCACGTACACAAATCACTATAGTGGATTTAAGTATGATTTGTGTAGAAGTATCTGTGATTTCTGTGGAGAGAAACCTTTATGCTTTCATGCTGTTTGATATTTGAACATGAATAATTCTTTGAGAATATCCGATTAGTCAGTGTACTCACAGCACACGTTAACACATGCTCGTGATTTGCTGGTGCGCTGTTTTCATATGGGATATGTTTGTAGACAAAACTTCTCACTTGTGAAAAAATCCATTGTGAGGTCCTGATTTATCCTTGTTTCCTTATTTTCGAATGAAAAACCTGAAACCTGATTGTGCAAGCTTTTTTCTAAGATATTTTGCAGCATGCCTATGTTTATCATCAAACTACCACAAGCTGTACCAGTGAGTGGAAGGTGTGTGAAAAAAGCTCATTATGTCACGGTGTTTAAAACATTTTTCTCCTCATGAGAGGTGTGGAGCGGCAATCAGGTGGATTCTGAAGCTTATAACCAGCTAAGAGTGAAAAAGAAGTCAAGCATCTGATGAGGTGACATCAGAGCCGACGGGGCCTAAACACATCCCTGCCTAGGAATATTATTGTTGTGTCTCTGCTCTTTTGTTTGTCTGTTATTAGAGATTGGCGTTGCAGTTTTCCTGAGTTGTTTTGCAGTCAGTTTTCCTGATGAGTCATGTTCATCCGTTTGTGTTGAGTGTGCCTAATTATACGTTTAATTACATCAATCACTCTGCTTTATAAATAGATTGTATAGCCCGCAGATGTAAAGAGCACAGTCTGATGTGTTAAGGATGGAGGAAGTGGATTGTTTGTGTGATGTCTCAGGATGTCTCTCTCCACGTCTCCTGTGCTAACAGCTTAGGATGTAATTAGCTCTCTCTCTCTCGCTCTCTCTCTCTCTCTGCCATGCTCTCTCGCTCTTTTAATCTCTATCTCTCCCACTCTCTGTGTCCCACTGGACAATTCTGTGCAAATGCTAGGGCTTCTGAGCCAATCCTCTTAAAGCAGGGAGGGATGAAGATGGAGGGGGATGAGAGGACGTCAGTGTGTGTGTTTGTGTGTGTGTGTGTGTGTGCGAGAGAGAGGGGGGGAAGCGAGAGTTGTTGTTGCTCACTGCTGACCCAGGATGAGCTAGCGGCTCTTTCTATCTCTGCTGCATCTCTTCTCTGCCTCTCCTTCATCCCTATATTCCTGCACTGCTGCAGAGACAGAGCAGACATGACAAGTCAGCAGGATTCAGGGTTCTTTGAGATCAGCATCAAGTCTTTTCTGAAATCATGGAGCAGCTGTGAGTACACGTCACGGCTTCTCTCTCTCTCTCTCTCTCTCTCTCTCTCTCACACACACACACACACACACACACACACACACACGTCAGGTGCATTAGAGCAGGAGGTGTTTGTACTCTCTCTCTCACACACACAAACACACACACACAAGTCAGGTGCATTAGAGCAGTAAGTGTTTGTGCTCTCTCTCTCTCTCTCTCTCTCTCTCTCACACATACTTCCTTCTGTACTCTCTGTTCTGTCCTTGATGCACAGAGGAGTGAAGATGACTGGCTTGTTCTCGCCGTCATACAGGCACACGTACATGTCGAATCTTTAGAATGAGGATGAGGAGGGTGTGTGGGTGTGTGTTCGATCTGGACCTCCAGAGTGGTCTTATATAATCACTGCAGGCATGACTTGATGTGAAGGTTATTTGTTGGGCTTGCTGATCTTTGTCTGTAATTGTGCGTTAAAGAAGTTGATTGTTTTTGCTTGTACAATGAGGAAGTGTGGTGTCATTTCTATGAGTTTCAGCTCCCTTGTTCTAAAGCGGATATGGATAGCTATGAATATCAAGGTAAATGTGATGGTAAGTGTGTATCTCATTTCTCTACATCATCAGGTCAGACACTTTCGCCTGCTGATGTCTGTCCACTCTTTGGCACTAATGCCATACACATACAAAGGCCAACAACTTTATCTCTTCAGACATGACAGGAAGTCTGCTAACCCAGTGTGAACATAAGAAATAAGAAAGCACATCGGCATGTTAGGGAGTAATATGAGTTCAATTTGCTGTGTCCACCTGCAGTTAAAAACACTGTATGCTCTTACTGTCACATGGCTGCTTGGGGAGGAGAGCAGGTGGCCAGTTATCAGTGTTGTTAACCACTCAGCAAATCCAACTAAATCTCTCTCTCACTCATGCTTCCCTTTCTCAGCAAACACTGACATTCACAGCAAAAAATTGTTTGGATGTATCCCCCGTGGTAACCACTATTTTTTGAGAGAATAAAGATATAGACTGAATTGATGGGGGGTGGGGGGTGTTTTGCTATTTGTTATTGATCTGTTGAACATGATCACATGAAATTCCTTCTAATGTTATCTGATTTACCATAATGCTGCAAAACCATTAGTTATTCAGTTAGTTTTGGTGTGGTATGGTACATTGTGTTTGTTTTTTTGTAGATTTTTATTTTACCTTCATTTATGGTGGCACGGTGGCACAGTGGGTTGCTGCCTTACACCCCCAGGATCCCTGGTACAATCCTGAGCTCAGGTTACCGTCTGAGTTTCTCAAGTTCTCCCCATGTCCACGTTATTTTCCTCCAGGTTCTCTGGTTTTCTCCCAGCATGCAGTGGGTGGATTGGCTATGGTGAATTGCTGCTAGGTGTGAATGAGTGTGAAAATGTGTATGTGTATGTCACGGTTTGCCCCTTTGCCCCGTGGTTCCCATGGTGAAGGTTCCGCTGTGTTTGTTTTGCGACTCGGGCTAGGATAAATCGGTTACCGAAGATGAATAAATGAATAATTTAATATGATAGGCTACAATAGAGTGAAGGACGTTAATATCAGCTCTAGATTCTGGTGGATGAAAGTGCAGTGCAGTGTTGGGGGCTCTGACTGGAGCAGACGAAAGTCTGTTCCTAACATGGGATACAATTTTGCCACACTCGCCTAATGTGTGTACACACGAAGGTGTCTTCACTGTGACGTAGTGCAGCATGCAACGCTTCTTATGTTTCATGTTTGCTACGGTGAAATGAGTGACTTCTTGAATGTCTAATCTGTAAACTACCTGTTAGTAAAAAGTACTAGGAGACTGTAGTGCAGGAGGTGGGAGACGGGGTTCGTTGCAATTGCAAACTAACTGTTCTCCTCTTTCTCCCTGAGGACAAAAATAGAAAATGTAAAAAAAAAGATACTGTCATACTCTTCTGTGTAGTTACTGTAGTTATAATAACTCAATGAAATGTATATAATAACTGTTGAAATGTATAACCAGACATGCCTTTGATCTGATATGCAGGTGAATAATCAGCATCTGTACTGTATGTTTATTGTACAGTGTATCATGCTGTCAGGCTTTGCTCTCCCACTGACCTCACCAGCTCACACACTGTAAGCATGTGATGGTGATTACGGCATCGTAGTCTATGTCAGATCCTGCAGTCTTTACACACACAAACACACACATACACACACACGCATGCTCATATGGCTCATATGGAGACTGCCAGCTTCTAACTATACTTTTTTTTGTCCTAAAGCTGTCCAGTCTTCTAACTTCTGCTGTTCTATACTCAACTATTAGTTACAAGTATACAGAGCCAAAGAGAAAAACAGCTGCAAATCATGATTCATCCAGAGAGAATACATTACATTAATATTTACACATTTGGCATACACTTTTATACAAACAGACTTGCAAGTGAGGTGTTAAAATGTAAATGACCGGACAAGGAGTTGTGTTGCAAGTTCCAACAGATCTTGAAGATATTCATTCATTCATTCATTCATTCATTCATCTTCAGTAGCCTCTTTATCCTGATCAGGGCTACAGTGGATCTGGAGTCAACCCCAGTCAATTCACCTCCAATGGGATGAAAGTCCTTCACAGGTCACCATGCACACTTATTCACACCCAGGGGAGAACGTGTATAACTCCACCCAGAAAATAACCTGAGCTCAGGAACCAGCTGGGAACCCTGGAGCCATGAGACGGCAACACTACACACTGTGCCACCTTCTTCCTGATATTATACAGAACAAAATCTACAGAACAAACCATACAAAATCTGTAAATAACCGCAGTGTAGTCAGTGAAAGATTGCAGTTCTGGCAAGCTGGTGTTAGACTGAGGGAGTTGTCAGGGTGACAGTAATCTCTGTGTTCAAAAGTTTGAGTAGGAGGTAGTTGGTCATTTATCTCTCTTTTTGTCCTGGACATGCTGAATCTAATTTTACACAAGCGAATAGTAAATTATTATCACAGCAATGTGTATAAACCTAAATGTTTGTCAGTCTTTTCTGGCTGAGGATTTTTTCTTGATTCACTGGTTCCACAGAGCAAGTTTAGTTCAGTGGCACAGACCCCGATCAGCTGAAAGTGAGTAGCATGCCTAAACTATACAAACTGATTAGCAATGCACTGTCTTCTGACTGTAAACTGTAACAATATTGCATTCAGTGCCAGACCCAATTTCTGTGCAGGTGATGATTCATACTGTGTGTGTGTGTGTGTGTGTGAGGGTTAGTTACACTGAGAGGCTTAGATGAGAGAATAGAAAGAAGAGGGAGAAAAGGAGAAAGTGAAAATGAGAGAAAATGAACTTGAACTGATTTGATAGTTTTTCGAATGTACAGAAGATTACTAAAGAGGTGCAGCATATGTCACCGTTCTAAATAGCTCGTTGAATAAATCATGCTGACTCACAGTTAGTTCTTCTAGCTGAATCATGCAAGATATTTAAGAAGCTGTTTGATGTTTAAGAAGTCACGTCCACAGCATCCACACCCTGTATCATATTTTTAGTCTTAACTTTGACTTATGTAGGCATTTGTTTTGTTTGTTTTTTTTTACACTGGGTATGAGTGTTATATTTCAGGACGGCAGTGGCTCAGTGGGCATGGCTCTGGCCTACTGATCAGAAGGTTGAGAGTTAAAATCCTAGCACCACTAAGATACCACCGTAGCACCCTTAAGCCAGGCCCATAACTCTCTAACTCTCCACTCTAAATTGTAAACCACTTTGAATAAAAGTGTCTAATAAGCGTCTAGTAAGTATGCCTGTACGTAACATAAATTATGGGGTGTATCTTGGTGGTCTTCTCTGAGATCTTTGAGGTTTTGTTGTTCTGTGATCTGCACAGCTGCACTTCCCTGTTGGAATTCAGACCGTCTTGGTATGGACTTGGTTTGGACTGCGACTCTCTAGATTATACTTCTCAGACTTTTTGCGGCCACTTCTGGTGTAAAACAATATTCAAGGACCCTCGTTGATTGCAACACAGATTTAATTATAATTATTATTTAATTATTACAATCCAAATATTGAATTGTTAGGTGCATTAGGCAAATATGTACCTTTATATTTAGGTATGTATTTATGTAGTGTTTTAGATTGAACTCATTCAGTTGAAGTCAGCGGTCAGTCAGGCAGTCAGTGGGAGAACAAAGCCTGACACGGTGATACACCGTACAATAAACATACAGTACAGATGGGCCATTGTACATGCTGATTATTCACCCATATATTCCTATAGAAATAATACTTAAACTTGTCACATATTCCTGGGGTTCCCACATCGAAAACCACAGGCGTAGATTGTATTGTAGCAGAATTATGTTGTAATATATCTAAAGGGACATCAAATTACATTTTTTTGTAGAGTGTAACTTATAATCCTGCTCATATCTGAGGTTTTGGTGCCTTTTGTGTGTGTGTGTGTGTGTGTGCGCGCGTGTTTGTGGTGTTTACCAGAAAAGTTTTGTTTTTGATGTTCCAAAAAAAACAGGCTTGCTGGCTGCCATGATTTCTGAAAGAAAACATAAATTTGCACACAAAATGGCTTCCTGACTGATATACTCATATCAGTGTTGATATTTGTAGAGTGTGTTTGCATGCCGGTTTACAGTAAAGTGAGATTACTTGTGTGTATGTGCGTGTGGTGAAAGAGTGTGAATGTATCTGTGTACATGTATGTGTCTGTGTACGAGCGCTAAGGTTAAATTTAGCTCCATGTTTGCCCTCCCTCCTCTCTCTTTGGGCTTTGCTGAAATTCCAGCCTGACCTTCTCCTCAGAGAGGGCTCTCTGCTATCACACATGGCTGTGAGGATTCACACAGGAAGGCTGTTTTCCCTTCACCTTACTTTTTTAGCTTTCGTACCACTGGACTGATCCCACACTGTCAGTTTGGAGTGATCATTCAGATGAAGGCAACATGAACACGGACGTGATATGGCGCTACTAGGATCACGTTTATGGAAGTTCCTGGAACAGATATGGCTGGAGATTATATGGCGCTAGTTGGCTAGATTGTTTGGGATTATTGGAACAGGGACAGTATGGAGGTGACACCAGTGCGCTGGAGCCGGGCCAGCTTTATCAGCTTTATTAAGGGTCTGGGTAGGTGCTACTGGCTGGACAGTATATTAATTGTGTACGTTTAATGTGCATGTGTTTGTCCATGTGTTTTTGCCAATGCTGTGGGAAACTGGACCTTGGTGGTGAGTGTGTGTTTGTGTTTTGTAGCCTCTGTCGAGGGAGGATACATTCTGGACATACTTTGTTGCGTTGCCCAAAAGGATAAATCAGGCAAAACATTTCGCAACACAGACCGAGCTGCAGCCTGTTGTATGACCCTCCTCCTGTCTGCCTCTTCTGGGCTTCCTCCCTACAATACACTCCCCTCTCATTCCCTTAAGCTCATTAGTGAAAAATAAAGCCTGTTATTAGATTTAAGGCCTTACCCTCGAGCTGTCAAAACACAACAAGTTCTGACTACAGTCCTAGCAACCTTGATATAGCCATTTTACTTACTAAGCATGAATGAATGCAGTCTTGTAGCACTGTTGCCTTAAAACTTATTATTTCTGATTATTTCTACTCAAAAGTCATTCACAATGACTTATAAGTGTCACCCGAGCTAATTGAACCCTATTCAATCATATTTTCAGCAGCCAAAGGCCTCTCACTCTATTTACAAAGCAAGCAGTATATTTGCATCATAAATACTGGCTTCTAGACCAATCTTGTCTCTCATCAACATATTTCAGTAATTATTACTCCAGTTGATGGTCTTATAATGAACTACTATGCCATTCCCCTGAGCATTAGATTAAGCATTTAAGCTCGTTCTCCCTTTAAACAACACTTGAGTTCCAGAGCTGTTGTTGATTTTGAAACATAAAGATTAAGAATAGGACTCCCTTAGATATCCCGGAAAGTTTATGAATAGTAGTTATGCTGCTCATGTTGTTATATTTAACAGCATAATGCAATATTACAATATAATACTTTGTTTTATCGCTGAAGACGGATTTTATCGTTTTCATGTCTGTTAATTAAACAAATAGTTTGCCCAACATTTTAGTGCAGCTTTGGAGACTGTATTTTTAAGAATTAATTTCCATAGGTCTAATAATTAGTGATTTTCCACAATGAATGAATGAAGCAAGTTACTGGAAAATGCTGCTTAAGTGTAGAACTTTTCATTCTCATTGTTATGCAGTTGTGAATGTGTTATTCCTCCCAATGAAGTTATTTTCCCAATCAATGACATGAACACTCCTAACTGTACTACAAGACAGTAACATACTAAGATCAGCTCTAAGGGCTTAAATAGAGTTGCTCTTTTTCCATTTGGAATATGAGAGTTGATCTGAGTCTTGTGCTATGTGCGGTGGCCAAGACACATTTATGCTAAGTCACATATGTCATGAGTTTCCGAAGCCACAAGTGGGGCTTCCTCAACCTTCCAGTGACACAATCATCCCTAAAATGAAAACACCAGCTGCTGCTTCTGACCACTTTTGAAGCCAGAAACGCTTTCTTAAATTTGTATTTCATAATCCTTATTTTGCATTTTACGTTCTGCACATAGGCCAGTATTTTATTGGCCTTCATAAGATTGTATAAGGTAGGCCATAACAGTGTGGTTATTTTTTATCACAATGCTGTCCGTTTACGATACTGATCTCACAGGGTTTCAGATTGTAAAACAAACATTTTTTTTTGTTAGGATACCAAACACCAGTCTAATTTCTTTAGTAGAGCCAATCCAAGATTAATAGTCAATGTCTATAGCAGAGTTCAGATTACAGGCAGTCAGATTCAACCAAGGCAGATACATAATCAGTATCCATAGACAGGCTAAAGTTAACACCACCTGAAGTAGGCACAAGAAACAAGAACAGATCAGATCAGAGGGTGCGAACTCAAGTATACAGGAAACAGGAGGACTAACTGAGCATCATGACAAGTCTAGATGTCCCTGAGTAGCAAACATATGATTTTGTTCAGAAATACTGCAGGCCAGTCATTAACCATGTCAAATCATGGGTTCATGTGTTCTGATAGATTGAAAGTAAATCGCAATACCAATACACAGTGAGGGTAAATAAGTATTCAGACCTTTTTGTTACTTAATATACCTGTACGGCGTATATCCATTTCAAATTTATACACAAAATGTCCTTAGACTTTGAACTTATAAATATGATCAAAAAGGTATGTATTCATAAGTATAGTCAAAGATATGTTTAAAAACTAAATTGATAGGGAGAAAGTATTCAGACACCACAAAATACCAACAATACTCTGTTGCAGAGCTGTTGTCGGCAATTACAGCGTCGAGATGACTACGGTAGGAAGTACTTTGCTTTTTGTAGCAGTTCAATTTTGGCTCATTTCGTTTGGCAGATCGCGCTCAATTCCTCAAGGTTACGAGGGTCCCTCAATGATGTACTCCCAATTTCAGAATCCATAATTGTTCATTTCACAACTCCATAACTTTTCTTTGGGATTCAGGTCAGGAGATTGACTAGGTCATGCAAGGCCTTCTTTAGTTCATTCGGCTGTATGTTCGGGGTCGTTGTCTTGTTGAAACAGCCATCTTCTCCCCTGACTCACTTTCTTGGCAGATGAGATTAAATTCTCCTGTGAAATATCCCAGTACATCGCTCCACTCATGTTTCCTTTGATGACATATAGTGCCCCAGTGCTGTTTACAGAGAAGCATCCCTATATCATGATGCTCCCACCTTCGTACTGCACTGTGGGTATGGTGTTCTTGGGATCATACACGCAACCATTCTTTCTCTAAACATGACGAACTGAATAATTGCCAGACTTCTGTATTTGTCTCGTTTGACCAGAGTATAATGTTCCGAAAGAGTCCTAATTCGTCTAAATGCTTTTAGATGTACTTCTCCATGGTTCTTTTTTTCAGTTTGGTGTAGGAAAGAAGATGATTGTGGTACAGTTTGATTGCTTATTGTTATTGTTTGTGTAACTTTTGTTCCCTGCTGCTTTCAGGTCATCCTGCAACTCTTTCTGAGTGACTGCTGGCTTCTCTCTTACCTTCCCTATCATTAGTATATGAGAACGCTGTGAATTCTCGCATGGCTCACCTGTCCGGGGATGATTAATTCTGGTTCTATGAATTTTCCACCTGCATATTATTGAACCAGTTGCACTGAGAGGGATGTTTAAGGTCTTTGCTATGGCTCTGTAGCTTTTTTCCCATTTGAATGTTGTTCATCTTCACCATGATTGCTATTTGTTGCATGACATGGCCAGGTCTTTTATAATGACACCAGGTGAAAGTTGCATGAGAATTTATTTATTTATTTTTTTTGCAGCATGTAATCATTACATATATATTTTATGAAATGTAGTGTCAGTACTTTTTCCTCCATCAGTTTCCTTTTATTAAACATATATTTGTATTCCGATTGCCCGATGAGGCATTTAAGACAGTATTCTGATTCCCCAAATTCCGATTCCCACCGCTGGAATATGCCTGTTTTAATCGGAAATTTGGTGCTTTGTAAACACCTTATTCAGAAAATCCACTGAAAGGAGATATATGCACATGGTCAGTCAAGGAATCGTGGGTGCTAACAGATGCTCAGCTGTAGGCTAGGTATTTAGGAATGGCAACTCAGGCATACATACAACAATCATGAATACAGGAATATTCCTGTATGCATATATAGACATGGGATTCAGAATAAGGCTGCAACCCGAATATAGACCTTAAATGGAAGTTGATGTGCATGTAAACATAGCCAATGAGAGTCTCTTTGTGCGAGTGTGGGTGATTGAGCACAGATGTGCTCAATCAGAAGTGGGGAATGAAGTCCGGAGCAGCCATGTTTGTAGGCCACAGTGCCTGCTGGGAAGTGGAGTTTGTGGATTGAGTTGAGCTGACAATATGTAGTTTGTGATCACAAAAGCTCCATGTCAAAACAACCAAAAACTATTGGAACTAATGATAAACTATTTAACCAGTCCTTTGTAAGATGTGATTCATCCACCAGAGGCACAGATACTCATCAAACTATACACAAAGTGCTAGTTTCTAAATCGTGTTTGTGTGTGTGTGTGTGTGTGTGTGTGTGTTGTCAGCATCCCCTCTAGGTAAGCCCCCTCTCCCGCAAGTAAGCACCAGTCAGGGGGAGAGAAAAGGGCTGCCTGCCATCATGCCGCTCACCGTGGACCCCGAGAGCAAACCGGGCGAGTATGTGCTCAAGAGCCTCTTTGCCAACTTCACCCTGCTGTCAGAGCGCAAGATACGCATCATCATGGCAGAGCCACTGGTAAACAATGTTCAGCTACTTTTTTTCATTTCACTTATGGATGTATTGTGTTCTGTGATGATGTTCAGTGGAGACTGACCATAATCTCTTGCACAATTTAACGTAAATAAATTAATATGTGTATATTAATGCACGTTCAAATTTATGTGTGTTGCAGTGGTGTCTACTTCATGCATTTGAGTTGCAAGGCTGGTTAATTTGTATCTACAGAATGGCCAAAAGTCTATTACCAAGCAAGGTTTTGACTTGTTATACTGTTCAGGCAAAATTATTTTGAGGTAGTATAGGGGATAAAGAGAATGCAATCTTTATTACGGTGTATTAGGAGTGTACGTGCGTTAGAATTTGAATTAGTTCTATGGAAGCACAACAATTTGATGACACAGATAGGGGGTGTGATATGGCCCAACATGAAACGGAGTTATTGTTACCACTCAAAGTTGATTATTCTTCCCTATCAGCGCGTGTTTTATTACTCTTACACCACAGCAGTATTTTTTTAAATTGATTAATTAACAAGAACAACACGTTGTAAGTTTTATCCATTTATAGTTATGTTTAATGTTGTGGAAGTGACAAGGGAATGAAGTGGAAGTGTGGAAGTGACAAGTCATTCCCTCGACAGCCTCTCTTTTTTTCGTTCTCATGACGTTAATCTTTTTAAAACAAACAAACAAACAAACAAAAAAAAAACATGTAGCTTGTCAAGTTAGAAGAGAATCCAGAAAGTGCAAAGTCCTCTGTTCTGGAGATTATCCCATAGCAGATAACTTACTGACCGTTACAAAGCACTGACACTCGAGACTCATTCCATAAGAGTTAAATAAGCATCTTCTTACAGAAAGCTTTACCATATCAAAGTCTCTTTAGTTTTAGCCTTCGATTACATCCCTGTGAAAGACTTGTTACTATAGAAATGCTAACATATTAGAAAAAGTGCATTAATATAAACCTGTGAAAACTAATGAAAATTATTCAATCAGCACCTTCTGATCAATCAGATTTGGCAATTCAACAGCACTGTGGTATAATTATCTTTACATAATGTACATTTTCACTTATGTATTAAACTAAGTAAGGTATTAGTTTAGGCATTAAATGATAAATGATTAAATAAAATTGAGAATGAGAAAATGAATATTGTTGGGAGTTACTAGACACCTAGAAAATTGTTAGACAGCCAGCTGATAATTAGTTAGAAACTTTGTCAACATATCAATCAAGGGTTTTTTTTTTTTGAGTTGAGACAGGTTTTAATGAATGAACTTCTATAGCTGGAGTAAGAGGCTCTTTGTTTATAAAGTATTTAAGTGCTTTCTTTCTTTAGATGTTTTTTTACATGTGTAGTCTGGAAAAACAGGTAGTGCATGTCAGTGCACATTCAGATGACTGGGGAAGCTTGACTGTAACTGACATGCTCCAAATCCTTTAAAGCATTAAAGCACCAACTCACAGGCTCTGACATATTGAGGAAGAGGTGTGAACTTGGTATCGGGTTACGCGTGAATACTTGCCTTCTGGCACATATACACACTCATGTGACCAAGAAAAAACGTTATTGTTTTAAACCATAGACGTATTCTCCAGAATCACTTCTAACCTACAAGCACGGCACCAGCGACAATAGGTATGGCTTATAATATAAACCACACGCAGCAGTGCTTTACACACTGAGCTGCTGCTGTGTTGGGTCAGTGATAAAGTAGTTTAGGCTGTAGGACCAAAAAACATTTTACATTTTCTATTGTCTAGCATAGCTGTTAATGCTGTGTCTCTCTACATAAGCTCTATGCTGTTGAACAGATATCTGTGATGGATTGCTTAGTCTTTAAGGCCAAAACGCAAAGGTAAACGCCACTATTCATAGTTGTAAGCGTTTAGCTTACTGTCGTGGAGTTATTTATTATTAATGCCATAAAGACCAAAGCATGTTTTTTTAACATGTCAGTCTAGTTGAAGTTGCAGCAGGAAGAGAAAAACATGACTTTTGTATGTATGTCAAGCGTATTACAGAGTTGCAGATTGATTCTGTTGTTTTTTAGAGCTTAAAATAGATTCCAGGAAACCAATCTGCCAGTGAAAGATTAAACGAAAACATTTTTTTAACTCCATTCATTTCATTACAAAATAAATCTTGGACACCATTTAAGATCACATCTTAATTATAAAGATCAATATGAAAGTCATTCCATGGTGGATTTTTCCTTTAAGCAAAGCAGCAGTATTTTTTGAGTCCAGGATTTAAACTTGAATGAATTGTACCTTCTGTAACACAAGTCACAATTTAACAAATTTAACCAGCCACAGATCTCCAGGAATAGCCAGATATGCTTTCTCTGCTGCTATACATGGCGTTCAGTTTTCAAAAGCAGACTCAGACGGGACTGCTGACAGTCCTAATAGGGTTTTGTTCCCATTCCCTTTCTCTAAACAGCAAGAATAGGCATGGGTGCTAGTGGCCTTGTCTTGTGCTGCTCAAAAACTAATTTTGATTGTTTGTGTCCAGGGTTTTCTCATTGGGCCCCTGATGGTGAATGGATATGTTATTCTCATACCATCTATAATAATCTGTAATAATGATTATAATAATAAAAATAAAGAAATGAATAATGGGCCTACTTATTTGCCCCCATGATATGCTTATGCAGTGTTATGTAAATATTGACGTTACAGATTTGACAGATCTAAAATTAACAGCGATGTTGGCCCTGAAGTTCTCGCATTATTTCTTTGTGCGTTTTATAGGCACTTTCTGCAATGTCACTTAAATGGTAATGTTTGTTTCTGTGGTTTTTAAAAGATTTCTTACTTCTTTTTGCAGGAAAAGCTGCTCACTAAATCTCTACAGAGAGGAGAAGACCACCAGTTTGATCAGGTAAATCAAAGCAGATTATTTGGATTATTAATCAGTAAAGGGTTCCTGATTTTTACAGAGAGATAGAATGAATACTGTTAAAAAAAAGGTGTATGATAGCATGTTTTCCAAGATCAGAGTTTGCATTTCAGTTGTCCCTGTGTTGGGTTTGATTAATGGCATGTATGACAGATCTACAGCACTGTGTATCAATTCAAGATACAAGATGTCTTCTGAGTAACTTGGAAACAAAATACTATAGTCCAGTACCATTAAATCTGGAACATACAGGATTACTACATCCTTTTTGTTTTAATGAAGTCATACAGTTACACTACATTGCCAGAGGTTTGTGGACACCTGACCATCACCCCCATATGTTCTTGATGAACATCATATTCCAGATTTAGTCCCCAGTTGCTGTTATAATAACCTCCACTCTTCTGGGAAAGATTTCCACTAGATTTTGGAGTGGGTCTGTGGGGATTTGTGTCCGTTTAGCCACAAGAACACTAGTGAGTTTGGGTGCTGATGTTGGGTGAGGAGGCCTGGGGCACAGTCAGAGTTCCAGTTTATCTCAAAAGTGATCAGTGGGGTTGAGTTCAGGGTTTTGTGTAGGTCACTCAACTTCTTCCACACCAACCTTTGCAAACCATGTCTTTATAAACCTCGCTTTGTGCACAGGGGCATTGTCATGCTGGAGTATGTTTGAACCCTGAAGTTCCAGTGAAGGGAAATTGTAATGCTACAGCATACAAAGACATCCTTTACAATTACGTGATTCCAACATTGTGGCAACAGTTTGGAGCTGGTCAGGTGTCCATATACATTTGGCCATATAGTGTATGATGGGAGAGAATGTGAGATATACAAAATGGTTTGGTTTGTTTTACTTAAAGCTCTAAGCTCTGTACCTAAAAATAGTTTTAGCTGGTGAACTCCATTTGCTCTGATGTAACCCTAGTTCACCCCTGCAAATACAGTCTTGAAACGGTGTGTGTGTGTGTGTGTGTGTCTGTGTGTGTGTGGGAATGCTGAGCATCCGCATGCAGACACTCCTCCCTTCCTGTGTTTGGTTTAGCCCATCCACACCCCTCATTCTGGAGCGTGACTTTACCACTTTAGTCTGAATTCTAGCTCGAAATTCTCAGCCCCCACAGAGCTACATCAATCTCAGGGCCCTCTCCTTTGCAGTCTTTTCTGTTCAATTTGTTTGTTCAAATACACTCTTTCGGTCAATGTGTGTTTACATCAGTGAAAAAAGTTCAGTTCAACATAGCTTTGTTGACTTTAAGCTTTTTTTTAATTTTTTTTTATTAAGAACTAAACATACGTAAGAAAAGTAAGAAATTAAGAACACCTCTCTCTCCCAGGTGATTAGTACTATGAGTTCTCTGGCTGAATACTGCCTGCCCTCGATCCTGCGCACGCTCTTTGACTGGTACAAGCGACAGAATGGCCTAGAGGACGAGTCTCATGAGTACCGACCTCGCGCCAACACCAAGTCCAAAAAGTAAGCTCTGCATTATTCATTATTTTGCCAGGAAGTGACAGTATTCCTGTCAGCTAATCATCCACCAGCCCTAAGTTCAAGATTGCAATAAATATTACATATTTTTTTAAACTTTGGGCTTAGCTATTTAATGTTAATTTCACATACTAACACATCTTACTGGGTGAACTGAAGAGTTAATGTTTGTGTATTTATTTTTTTCCCCATAAATGATGATCATTATGGGAGCTGACTGTTTCCATATATAGCTATCATTGCTAAAGCTAGGCTTAGCTCAGTTTACCAACAGCCTGTCTCACTCATGCAAATGCACAGGCTTTGTTTTAGTACCACTTGAAACCACTACTACAAAATTGTTATGATCTGTCTGTCTCTCTTGGCCTCAGTGATGAACAGCAAAAGGATTATCTGTTGGAAAGGAGAGATTTAGCAATAGACTTCATATTTTCTCTGGTACTCATTGAAGTTTTAAAACAGGTAAGTTGCATATATCTTAATCTTAGGATATTTATTAATATTTTAGCCATAATCTGGTTAGAATTTACAATGCTCAGCAAACTGAGATGGTGTTTATGTGGAGGATTTCTTACCCAGTTGTGTCTCTGTCACTGTGGCTCTAGATCCCTCTCCACCCTCTTCTGGATGGCCTCATTCAAGAAGTCATTAACCTGGCTTTTAAGCACTTCAAATATAAAGAAGGGTAAAGATCTAATCTATTGCTGAACTATGTGTATAGCCAAAGCCTATATGGTGATATGTTGAGAAATGTATGAACTGTCATTCATGAAAGCCACAGATGCTGTTGATTTTTGAGTGATATTTTGTGCCACAGGTACACAGGGCCCAACACATCCAACATGCACCTTGTGGCTGATCTTTATGCTGAGGTGGTTGGGGTGGTGGCTCAGTCCAGGTAAGTTTTAAACATTAACGTGTTGTTTTTTATTATTATTGTTGTTGTTGTTGTTGTTGTTGTAGCACTCGCCTACTAATTTCAGTAACGCCAACTGTTCCAAATTTGATACATTATGCTAAGATGTATGCTGTCAATCAATTAATCTTTTTACTACTGGATTAAATAATTGACTAATTGCGATTAAGTGTTTTAATTATGACTGCAATCAACAGTTAAATTCCACAGTTAGATTTCCATGTAAATGTCAGGGGAATGTAGTTGGCAAACTACATTTTGCAGACATGAGGTTCACAATCAATAAGTTCAGTATAATCAGCAAATTAAATTATTATTATAATGTAATTTTCAAATGTAACGTGGATATATTTATATATATTTAACGCATTATATATTTATATATATTTAACACATATCCAGTGTAACCACTCACACAAGTGTAGATTATTTTAGTTCCAGTATAATAGAAAACCTGTAACATGTAGAAAAGCTTCACAATGATGTCAGCTAAGTGTGATGTCAGCCAGAATCTCCGACCATAATAAATGATAAATCAGTTATCCTGTAAGGCCTGTAAACACACGGTTAGGGAATGCTGCTTGTCAAAGCACAATCACAGTCATTATTTATTGTATTGAACTTTACTGCACTAATAAAGGGCAAGATTTTAGCTAAAAAGTAAACTGTGTATGCAGTAAATCAGGATTTATTCTGAGTGATGACAGTGAGATGGGTCTGTTTTTCAGTTTATTATTTAATAACTTCTTTATTAATATTATTGTATTCAGTAATAGTTTTTATGTACTATGTTTAGGTTATTGCTTATGTGATACCTTTCCAATTTTTGTTTATAAAGTCTACACTGCAGACAGAAATTGAATTTCTGTAATGTTCAATGTCAATAAATGTAATAAATGCATGTAATGTCAATAAATGCCAGTACCTCATTTGGTTTTTGTGCACTATTAAACTACTAACAGGCCTGTCTCATTACAAGTGGATGAAATTCATTTCCTTTCATTATTACATATTTGTATTAATTATCTGCAATTTTTTTATGACCATTTATCATCAGCTGAAAGTTTAGAATTGTGACAGACCTTAAAAATGTATGGGGTGTTTTTTAGTAATATTTCTTTATTTATATTTAGTAATAATCTTTAACACTGCTGAAGGCCTTGCGGCTTTCTGCTGGCAACTGTGTTCCTCTTAATCCTGACCTGGTTTTAAGCAAACTCTGATGGCTGTATCTTTTTTTTTTACTCTTACTGAGTATGATGTGAGATGGAGCTTTAATGATGCCCATTACCCTCGATGGAGGATGTGTCAGCATATATTCTGAGTATGTTACATCAATGACACACAGAAACGGAACCCAATCCTATTTTAGCAGAGTGGCTGGGTTCTGATGTTAATGACGCTTCTTCATATTTAATGACCTGCTAAGTATTTTCAGATGTTGTGTAAGAAGAATGTAGCTATGGTGGTCAAGAATACAAAACTGTGTTATTTGTCCAGGCTAGCTTTGAATCGGTGTACAGAAATACAGTCACGTTGAGCCACTCAGTTCCCCTTGTGTGTGAGGGGAAAAGTGCTGGCTATCAGAACTGAACTATTAGAACTGAAGAGAGAGAAAGTCAGAGAGAGAGAGTGGCATTCTCCTCCCATTTCTCCCGTTCCAGATGCCTTTCTAAATATAGAGCTCAAGATCTCTCCCTGTGTCACAGCAATCAAGCTTCACACACATCCACACTTACTCAGGCAAACACACACACACACAAACACACATTCATACCCAAAGAATTAATGAAAATTACTCTATTCTTCTTGGTTTTCTACTAATGCAGCAACTTCTGTCATATTGATCAGTATGTGCTCTGTGGTAGTCCTGGTGTCCCTGGATATCCTTTTAGGTGCATTTTAATAATCTTACCTCCTACCACCAAATGGACACGTTAACAAAACACTCTTTTCCCTCTCCCCACACTTTGAGGCAGTTCAGAGAGTTCACAGCTTAAAGACAGACAAAAGATACCAGAAAGAAAGCGATTTTAAAATGCAAATTACTGTGAAAGTAAATGCTTAACACTGGATACACTGGTAATGATTACATTTCCCTATCCTTTGTCTGATCTTTCTCTCTCTCTGCCTCTTTTATTTCTGTCTCTTAGATTTCCCGCAGTGAGGAAGAAGTTTATCTCAGAGCTGAAGGAGCTCAGGCAGAAGGAACAGAGTCCTTATGTAGTCAAGAGCATCATAAGTCTCATCATGGGGGTCAAGTTTTTCCGCATTAAGATGTACCCAGTGGAAGACTTTGAAGCCTCATTTCAGTTCATGCAGGTGCAGGGATCTTTTAAGCAGTGCAGTTATGATTGTTCTATTGTGGTACAATGTTAGAAGCATTAGTCTTACATTTACTCTCTAATATTGATGCACGACTTCGTTGGAATAATCTGAGAATGATTTGCAACATTATCAATGTAACAGTAAGCCTATCAATTAACTTTAGAATGAAATAAAAAATAAAAAAAAAGTTAGTTCTAAGACATTATGGGCCAGTAGTGGAAATTTTGGGTGTGTGCGCAATTAATTGTCTGTGTGTGATTACTTTTGCAGGAATGTGCCCAGTACTTCTTAGAGGTGAAGGATAAAGACATCAAGCACTGTCTGGCTGGTCTCTTTGTGGAGATATTGGTCCCAGTGGCAGCTGTAAGTTCTCAAAACTCTCACACGGGCTTGGCTGAGGTCTGTTCAGCTTATCAATTGTTCTTTAAAAATGTTCTTTAGCTTTTACCATGGATTACTGGAATTAAGTTGCTAAAAATTACACACAGTAACTCTAAGATACTGGGTTTTTACAGTACAGGAAAACTATAATAAAATTATTTTTACTCTACTGGTGTTTTACAGTAGTATCCACTCAGTTAATATTGCAAATGTGCAAATCACAGTATCAAATCACCTTACTTCTGCTAGTAAATGATTATAATTACCATAAAAATAATTTTTTTTCTAGTTTTATTTTTCCTGAAAAATGTATTAAAACTTACTAAACACAGCAGATTTGCTTTCCATTATTCAGAGGTTATTATTATTATTTTTAAAAAATAATAAAAAAAAAAAAAAACACAGGCAAATAATAAAAACCATATCAAATAAAATACAACAGCTTCATTCCAGTCAATAATTTGTCTATTCTCCAAAAATGATTTTACATTTTTAACATTTTAAAATAGACTATTCAAGTTTAAATGTACATTTTGGCAATAAGCCTTAAATTTCAAAACAAAACAGTGAATTGTGTGCACTTTCATTCTAAAGATGATGTTTACAAGCATTAGGTCTATTATATAAGAATTTATTATTATTCTCAAAATTTAGTTTAATTCGGTTATATCGAATGAACATGTTAAGATGTTTGTTTTATGAATAAAAAATGTACGGTCTCATCACCCTCTCTGATAGTTGATATTGGGTTGTTAGGTTGTCATACTGTGAATTTTTTATACCATTCCACCCCTACTTCTGACGCCAAGACACACTGAATGGAAATATGATAATGTCGAACAATAATCTCAGGGCTGTAAATCGAGAATGTCTTTGTGTTGCATCCCTGTTTAGAGCGTGAAGAATGAGGTAAATGTGCCATGTCTGCGGAACTTTGTGGAGAGTCTGTATGACACCACCCTGGACCTCTCTTCCAGGAAGAAGCATTCTCTGGTGAGTGATTCAGCCTTCGCCTGTGCTTGGAGCAGAGAGAATTGTCTCACATAACCCGTCTCATAGCTGGCATGTTTGCGGCTGCTGTCTTGCACAGCATATTTCCGAGTTAGCTAACCACTACACATCGAGAAGTCAGGCATTCCGCATGAGCAGTCACACTATAGCTAGTGTGAACGATACATCTGTCTGACTGATTTACTTGTCATTAATTTAGCCTGATGTTCCCTGAGTCATTCCTCTCACAGTAAATCGTCAGTTAGAGCTGCCTTATCAGACAGAAAATGGGCTGGGACGAGAGATAGTTATTTGTAATGTCTCAGGCAGTTTGCCATCTGCTCATAAGGTTTGAGTAATGGATTCTCCAGAAGGTTGTTTTTTGCTAAGTCATTGTATTTAATTATTTGGAACGGTAAGCTGACACTATAAATCATCAACTGGCAGAGCACAATCTATATGCAGACCCACCAAGGTATTTCAGCTGATTTAAAACTCAAAAAATACTGTAACAGAACTGATCAAGATATGAAGAAAAAAATAAACTGCAACTCCAGTTTTCTAAACATGAACCATGGCAGCTTCTGAGGCAAAACCTCTGTTGTGACTTGTATTGTAACCAGTCATATATGTTTATGTATTTTATTTAGCTGAAGAGTATGTTTAAAGATGATTGGAAGCATGCATCTATTCTCCACTTAGCTCAAGTCCACATGTCTCATCTTTTCAGAGTCCATGTGCTAGTCAGCAGTGAAGTGAAACACCACTACGAAAGTGAACATAATCATTTTAAACTGATCTGTATTATTTACAGCCATTAACTAATCACTAATGGTTTAAAGTATTAAAAGCAAACTGTTGTCAACAATCAGTCATGTTAATTGCTTATCCAGACCTTAACTAACTGGACCTTCACTAATTTTTTTGTTAAACTCTCTCATCAACTTAAACCTAACAGTAAAAAAACACAGCTCATTATTATTAATCAACATTTGTTGTACACATTTTCTTACCCAACACTTGATTTTAGAATTTAATTCTTAGCTCACTTTGAATATCCCTGAATGTCACATGCATACTAACTAACCTCCAGTAATGGGCATATGACACCTCACTATCTTCTCTGGATTTGTGTGTTTTGCAGGCTTTGTATCCATTGGTAACATGTTTGCTGTGTGTCAGTCAGAAGCAGGTGTTCCTCAACAGATGGCATGTCTTCCTCAACAACTGCCTGTCCAACCTCAAGGTGGGATTTAAAAACATACAAGCATAAAAAGCAAAGCATATCAATCACTTTTATATAACGAGAGGCGGGCAGAATTAAATAATAACGTTACGTTAATATGTTAAGTTTCTGAATATTAAGTGTGAAAATTAGCAGGAGTGTGAAGAGATTTCAGGAACTGAAAGTCAAGCCATTTCCGTGTGGAAATGGCAATTCAGTTCAAACCAGACAACTAAAACCGTGAAAACAAGAACCATAAACATGAACTGCTAATGATGTGGCAGCATCATAATTCATAAAATCATGTAGATTCAGTTAATGTTCACATCAAAAATCAGAATGGGGAAGAAGTCTCAGTGAGTGTTGGTGCCAGACAGGCTGGTTTGGGTATTTCAGAAACTTCTGATCCCCTGGGCTTGTTCACACACAACAGTCCACAGAGGTTAAATACAAAAACATCCAGTGAACAGCAGTTCTGCAGGCAGAAACACCTTGTTGATAAGAGAGGCCAGAGGAGAATATCCAGCCTGGTTCGAGCTGACAGGACGACTACGGTAACTCAAATAACTACTATTTAAAAGCTTGGTGCGCAGAAAAGCATCTCAGAGTGCAGAACACATCAGACTTTGAGGTGGATGGGCTACAGTAGAAGAAGACCACATCAGGTTCCACTCTTGTCAGCCAATAACAGGAATCTGAGACTACAGCGTCCACAGGTTCACTGAAACTGGACAGTTGTAGATTGGATACATGATTGACTGTTTGGTCCATTTCATGAATGAGAAGCTCTATATCTTATTAATGTGGCTGTTCAGTGTATGCTGAAGGGTTCTGGGAATTAGAGCAGTTAACTAGTTTAGTTCTTCCTCTTTCTTTGCTGTTATTTCCATTGATTATAGTATTACGAAGCAAATTCACAAACTGATCAGGCATGTTAGAGCAGATAAAACGCTGCACTGGAGAGATGAACCTCTTCAGTACTCAGACAGTGAGGGTATTTTGCTGTATCGGTATAAGAGATAGAAAGAGCATCATGCTGAATAAAGTGTGTGGATTTGCAGGATTGCCGACCAGAAGAGTCTGGGGTACTGAAGCTCAAGTTTAATCAATTTCCGATACTATACCATGTGCTCTGTCTCGTCTGTTTCTCTTTCTATCTTACATGTTACATTTATCATTCCCTTTGAAGGGTCTGACTGTTAGCTAGTAACACAGACAATGTCAGACCTGAGATCTAATATAAACTGAGATCATCAGATGTAATAAATGGGTGGATGGATTTGTAAATAAATTTTAATATTTCAACAATCAAAATAAATAGAATAATTAAAGTAATAATTATAATAAAAATACAATAAAAAGACTGCACTGTCTTAATATAATCTGTTTTTGTTTTCCAGAACAAGGATCAGAAAATGGCTCGTGTAGCGCTGGAGTCATTGTATCGGCTACTGTGGGTCTACATGATCAGGATCAAGTGTGAGAGCAATACAGCCACACAGAGGTAATTATATTTTCTCCTGATATAATCGCATGCAGCTTCACATGCCGTTGATGACGATTATAGTGATGATAAATTTTGATAATGGTAACAATCAGTTGACTAAAGATGATTTTCTCCAACTTTCTCCTTAGCCGTCTGACCTCCATCATTTCCACCCTGTTCCCTAAGGGATCCAGAAGTGTTGTCCCTCGAGACATGCCTCTCAACATCTTCGTCAAAATAATCCAGTTTATTGCACAGGTGTGACTTGAAATTTTACACACTCATGCCCACATATAGTGTGACAAATATCTGAAAAATGTTTCAGAATAATGTCTCACTAGCTCTTTCTGCTTCCCACCTGTTATACCTGCAAGACAACGGAATTTTCTTTGAGCAGTTCCGTTTATCTGATCACAGGTCTGACGATACAGTAAAGCTAAATCTAACTCCTCTATCTCTTTCTGCAACAGGAAAGACTGGATTTTGCTATGAAGGAAATTATCTGTGACCTACTCAGTGTTGGCAAATCAGCTAAGGCATTTAGTCTTAATCCTGAGGTAAAGTGTCATCAGTAATCTCCTCTTTCCAACTTGCTTGAGTCTTAGCATAAATAATGGCTCTGTAATGATGAGAACAAATGTATAAATCCATTATTGAGCAATAAATGTATAAGTGTTTCATTTTCACAATGTTTCCTTCAGTAACATTTCTAATGACCTGTTCATTCTATAATTTGTTTTTGATATCATTTGGTTATTAGAGATTATTAGATTTAGATTTTAGGGAAGAGGATACAAGAAGAGACAGTTCTGACAATAGCTGTTACTATAGCTATAACTATAGCTATAAATTAAAAAATATATAGTCTGTCAAACTAACTGTCAAAATAATGAAATACCCATTGAGAGTGTGTGACTGTGTATGCTTGTGTTATACAGAGAATGAACATCGCTCTGAGAGCATTCTTGGTCATAGCGGACAGCCTGCAGCAGAAGGATGGCGAGCCACCCATGCCCAACACCGGCGCTACACTGCCCTCAGGAAACACCCTGAAGAAGAAGAAGACATACCTGAGCAAGACTCTAACAGAAGAGCAGGCTAAGCTCATTGGTGAGTGTTCAGTTCATACACAGGCACAAGAGTGTGGTGGTTTGTGCCTGTGCAAGTGGCCATCGCATACACTCTATGGCCAAATGTTTGTGGACATCTGACCATCACACCTATATGTAGCCCTTCCCCAAACTGTTGCCACAAAGTCGGAAGCAGATACTTGTACAGAATGTCTCTGTATGCTGTAGCATTACAGTTTCCCTTCACTGGAACTAAGAGGCCCAAATATGTTCTAGCATGACAATGCGCACAAAGTGAGGTCCATGAACACAGGGTTTGCCAAGGTTGGAGTGGAAGAACCCCAGCAGCCTGCACAGAGCCCTGACCTTTGGGATGTACTGGAACACCGACTGCACCCCAGGCCTCCTTGCCCGACATTAGTGCCTGACTTCACTAATGCTCTTGTGGCTGAATGGGCAGATCCCCACAGCCATGCTCCAAAATCTAGTGTAACACCTTCTCAGAAGGGTGGAGGTTATTATAACAGCAAAGCGGACACTAAATCTATAATTGGACGTTCAAAAAGCACATATGGGTGTGATGATATAGTGTATAGAACCCTTCCTTTCCTGTGTGGCATTGGATCTACTCCCACGAGCTTCACCCCCTCCCACAAGATTAAAAACTTTCCCATTTTTTTGCATTTTCTTGTACAGTTAGATGGATGCTTTGTTCTTGTTTATCAGTATTTAACTACACTAATAAAATAGCCTGAATCGGTTTTTGTTTGACCTATGATAAAGTGTGAGCATGTGTATGTCTGTGTGTGTATATGTGACTGTACACTTTTGTGTGTTTTACAGAAGTCTCCATAATGGCATGAAAGCATAGAATTTCTGATATTGCCTTTGGGTAATAAATTTAAGGGCTATAAACAAGGTGTGTGTTTAAGTTAACCATACAGATTATGTTGTCTCTATGTTCCCCTCTTAGGTATGGCACTGTACTACTCGCAGGTGAGGAAGGCCATTGATAACATCCTCAGGCACTTGGATAAGGAGGTGGGCCGCTGTATGATGCTTACCAATGTGCAGATGCTCAACAAAGAACCAGAGGACATGATCACGTAAGTTTCACCTGTAGTCCCAGGTGTCCCCTTGCGGGTATCATTACAAACATGGTATCCGAATGGTATAAACACAAAGGATGACATTTACACCTAAGCCTAACATCTAAGCCTAAGCATAAACCAAACCTAAGCCTAAGTATATTCTGCAAACAACCTAACCCTAATTATAAAGATGACGTGAATACACAGTTCAGATTGTACTTTGTGGTTATATCAGAAGATTCATACTTTTACAAGGTGCTGTTTTGCAGCAGATTGCAGTCGTGTGGGTGTTTTCCAGTGCTCTTGTTTCAGCCTGGCTGGATCAAGCTTCAGTTGAATGGCTTTTAAAAGTCAGAGTATCCCCTTTCATGGCCTGGTATTTACCTGTGTGTGAATGTGTGGGAGACAAGGAAACTCACAGCAAGGTGTCATGAGTCATCTGTAGCCCTCTCTCTCTCTCTCTCTCTCTCTCTCTCTCTCTCTGTTTCTCTCAGTGGTGAGAGGAAGCCAAAGATTGACCTGTTCAGGACGTGTGTGGCAGCCATTCCCCGCATCCTTCCAGACGGCATGTCAAAACCTGAACTTATTGACCTGCTAGCTAGGTGAGAGAGCTTGTTCAATCAGCACTTCTGCCTCCAAAGGATACTCAGACATGAAACCAACAAAAATGCTGCAAAATGCTGCAAAGGATTAACTCAAGATGGGGCATGTCTTAAAAAAAGACACTACATTACATAGAATGCCGAGACTTTGAAAAAAATATCCACCAGTAAACAATATAGCAAAGATGTTTAGTCTTGATAAAGATAACAGTAATGCGAGAAAATAAATTATAGGGGCAGACATAGGGGAAGTATAGCAAAAGAGACAGGTGAGTAAGCGCCCAGCTTGAGGAACAGTATGATAGAGAATTAAACTAAACTAAATGTGTTCAGAATATAACAGACAATCTGGTCATTATTAACTTTATGGATGTGCCACTATAATCACTTGTATACCTTCTTATTGTAATTCTGAGTGCTGCTGTGTGAAATGATGAGAAAAGGTCATTTGACATCACATTAGTTCTATTTTGGTTCTTAATAATAATAATAATGACTAGAACATTATTATGTATTTTTAAAATATTTTCTTGCCTTACATACAATGCTGCCACGATGAGAAGTTTCAAATGTCTTTTATGTGTCACTTGTGTGTGTGTTTGTGTGTGTGTGTGTAATGTTATTTAGGCTGACAGTACACATGGACATTGAGCTCCGTCTAATTGCCCAGAACTCCCTCCAGAGTCTGTTGTTGGACTTCTCTGATTGGCGAGAGGATGTTCTGTTTGGTTACACAAACTTTCTGCTGCGGGAGGTGCAGGACACACAGCAGGGGCTGCAGGACACTTCAGTAAAATTACTGCTGCAGCTGCTCACCCAGTGGAGACTGGCACTGCAGGCTCCATGCAAGCGCTCAGCAGAGGTAATACTGCAATGATCAGTGATAACATGTTAGATCAAACAATGCTATCTCAACACAGAACAGAAAATATTCACAATGCCAATATGTTATAACTAAAGGCCTTCGTACCATATGAAGCCAAAATGTTAAAGCAAGCATTTCTTATAATACATTCCTTTAAATGCTTCTTACTGCTAAGTTACAGTTTGCACTTCTTTCTGCCAATAAAAAAAACCTTTTTTTTTACCTCTTTTTATTTCCAACTTTTAAAATTGAATGCTATTCAATTCATAATTGTTTTTGTGTGTATTATTATGTAAAAATGTATGTATATATGGTCTCCTCCAAAAGGCAATGGCAAAGCCAATTCTTTGCATAAAACATTTTGGTCAGAATTGCAGCTTTCATTGTGGATATTTACATTTCAATATGTTAAGCAACATGGCACTTTTTGTTTGAACCCAAACATTTTTCAAGTGATCAAAAATATTGGAACATGTGACTGACAGGGGTTTCTTGTTGCCCAGGTGTGCCCTGTTAGATTGATTGTTTAAGCAATTAATAGCTCTAAATGTCTGCTCTTGGTTTGAAAGAAGGAAAATCTAGTCTTTATATATATATGTATATATATGTATATATATATATATATATATATATATATATGTGTGTGTGTGTGTGTGTGTATGTGTGTGTATGTACTGCATGTATGAATTTATATGGTATTAATATGTACATTCAGGCTGGTGGGAGCTCCAGGTTGCATTTGGAGCGCAGCCCCCACTCCACGGTGCTGCACGCTGTCGAGGGTTTGGCCCTGCTTCTGCTTTGTTCTTGCCAGACGAGCACACGCAAACTTGCAGTGACTGTGCTCCGAGAAATCCGCTTGCTCTTCACAGCCATTGGCCAAGCAGAGGTAACGTGTCTCAACCTCATGATTATTTTAATATCCAATGAAGATTTTTTTTTGTTTGTTTGTTTTGAATTCTTGTGCAGTAGAGCTATTAATGATGGGTGGGTCATGGGTGGCAAAACTATAAAACATTATTGATTGCTGGTCCCAAGTAAGTGAGGTTGTATGTATTGATTATTGTAACCAGTGTAGCATATACTCAAAACAAGGTCATATTTATCATCGTTAACTGGCCCTAGTTCTGCTATAACATGTCTCATCTTTTTGCTTTCAGGATGACGATAAGCCAATGATTGAGGTGATGGACCAGCTCAGCCCCATAGTTCTGGACAGCTTTGTCCATGTGGCTGTGTCTGATTCAGTAAGCACTCTGATTTCACTTCACTGATGACACATTTGTGCTTATAGGTGTGTGTTTCCAGTAGCTTATTTCAACTCTGCAGTTCTGTTTCATACTCAGCAATAGGTGTCCTACTGGACCTTAGTTTGAGCACATAATGTACAGTCAGCTAGCCAGATTGTCAAGTGTCCCTTAAATTATATACAGTCAGGTCCGGAAGTATTTGGACAATGACAGAGTTTTTGTGATTTTGCCTTTATACACCACCACAATGGGTTTGAAATAAAATAATCAAGATGTGATCGAAGTGTAGACTTTCAGCTTTATTTTAAGAGGCTCCACAAAAATAGGGCATTTACCATTTAGGCATTTAGGAATTACAGCCATTTTCAACAAAGTACCTCCATTTTCAGGGGCTCAAAGGTATTTGGGCAGAGTGACATAATTGTAAATATAACCATAATTTTTAATACTTGGATGAAAATCCTTTGCAGTCA